>CM033473.1:37861028-38096028 GCA_019447015.1 Hymenochirus boettgeri
TATGTAACCTCGAGCTCTGTGAACAATCTGTGTAACAATGGAACAATCTATGTACTGAGCTATGGAACAATCTGTGTAACATCAATGGAACAGTCTGGTACTGAGCTATGGACAATCGTGTTCACAATCAAAGGAACAATCTATGTACTGAGCTATGGAACAATCTGTGTAACAATCAAAGGAACAATCTATGTACTGAGCTATGGAACAATCTGTGTAACAATGGAACAATCTATGTACTGAGCTATGCAACTCTGTGTACAATCAAGGAACAATCTATGTACTGAGCTATGGAACAATCTGTGTAACAATCAAGGAACAATCTGTACTGAGCAGGGAACATCTGTGTAACAATCAATGGAACAATCTATGTACTGAGCTATGGAACAATCTGTGTAACAATCAAAGGAACAATCTATGTACTGAGCTATGAACAATCTTGTACAATCAAAGGAACAATCTATGTACTGAGCTATGGAACATCTGTGTAACAATCAAAAACAATCTATGTACTGAGCTATGGAACAATCTGTGTAACAATCAATGGAACAATCTATGTACTGAGCTATGGAACAATCTGTGTAACAATCAAAGGAACATCTATGTACGGAGCTTTGGAACAATCTGTGTAACAATCATGACAAACAACCTATGTACTGAGCTATGGAACAATCTGTGTAACAATGGAACAATCTATGTACTGAGCTATGGAACAATCTGTGTAACAATCAAAGGAACAATCTATTACTGACGTTGGAACAATCTGTGTAACAATCAAAGGAACAATCTATGTACTGAGCTATGGAACAATCTGTGTAACAATCAAAGGAACAATCTATGTAGCGAGCTATGGAACAATCTGTGTAACAATCAAAGGAACAATCTATGTACTGAGCTATGGAACAATCTGTGTAACAAGGAACAATCTATGTACTGAGCTATGGAACAATCTGTGTAACAAATGGAACAATCTATGTACTGAGCTATGGAACAATCTGTGTAACATCAAAGGAACAATCTATGTACTGAGCTATGGAACAATCTGTGTAACAATCAAAGGAACAATCTAGTACTGAGCTATGGAACAACTGTGTAACACAAGTAACAATCATGTACTGACTAGGACAATTGGACAATCAAAGGAACAATCTATGTATGACTATGGAACAATCTGTGTAACAACAATGGAACAATCTATGTACTGAGCTATGGAACAATCTGTGAAACAATGGAACAATCTATGTACTGAGCTATGGAACAATCTGTGTAACAATCAAGGAACAATCTATGTACTGAGCTATGGAACAATCTGTGTAACAATCATGGAACAATCTGTACTGAGCTAGGGCCAATCTGTTACAATCAATGGAACAATCTATGTACTGAGCTATGGAACAATCTGTGTAACAATCAAAGGAACATCTATGTACTGGCTATGGAACACTCTTGTAACAATCAAAGGAACAATCTATGTACTGAGCTATGGAACAATCTTGTAACATCAAAGGAACAATCTATGTACTATAGCTATGGAACAATCTGTGTAACAATCAATGGAACAATCTATGTACTGACTATGGAACAATCTGTGTACACTCAAAGGAACAACTATGTACTGACTATGGAACAATCTGTGTAACAATCAAAGGAACAATCTATGTACTGAGCTATGGAACAATCTGTGTAACAATCAGGAACAATCATGTACTGAGCTATGGAACAATCTGTGTAACAATCAAAGGAACAATCTTGTACTGAGCATGGAACAATCTGTGTAACAATCAATGGAACAATCTATGTACTGAGCTATGGAACAATCGGTGTAACAATCAGGAACAATCTATGTACTGAGCTAGGAACAATCTGTGTAACAACAAAGGAACAGTCATGTACTAGCTTGGAACAATCTGTGTAACAATCAATGGAACAATCTATGTACTGAGCTAGGAACAATCTGTGTACAATGGAACAATCTATGTACTGAGCTATGGAACAATCTGTGTAACAATCAAAGGAACAATCTATGTACCGAGCTTTGGGCCAAGGGGGGCCTGCAACTGGAGGGACCATGGGGTCCATGAGTGGGAGGGACCAGGGGGGCTGCAAAGGGGAGGAGACACAGGGCAGATTGACTGAGGTTTCAGGCAGGAAGCAGGAAGTGCAGGGGACCTAGTGATGCTGCTGCTCATATCACACACAAAAATTTAAATATCTTCAACTATGTAAAATAAACAATGGAAATAAATTGCAAAAACTCTCAGGAGAGCATTTCTATCAATTTACCTAAAGTCATTTTTGGACCACATTTCCTCTTTAACTATTCAACAAGAAAACAGACAGATATTTTGATAATTATTTTCAATTTTATTAGTTTTGCAAAAATATATATTACATACAAAGTAATATACTGTAGTATGGGATTTGATTTCCATAACTTTATTTAGACGCAATTGTCTTGAATTTGATATTTATAAAAATGTAACAAGTTTTGTGCTTATAATACAGATAATGTAACACAAAAAATAATCTTGGAAAAGTGTAAGACAAACACATTTTCCTGACTTCCTAGCCCACAAACTGCGTTATAAATATAATCAGTTCCTCATCAATATATTACTGTGTAATATCCACTCCAACTATTTTCCAGTCATTATTCACTTTCTCGATCCCCTCCACTTAGCAAACATTAATACAGTAAGCACATTCAATGCCTTAAAGAAAAGCACAGTGAGCATGCCTGAACCAGTGGAAAGTAAGTAAATGGCTTACTCATCACTTCATTAATAAGTCATACACCTTTATATTCAGCAGATTCTGGATGTAAAGTCAGACGAAATGTGTTCCAGTCGGAACTACGCCTTTAAGAATGGTCCCTAGCCTGGTAATCTAAAACCACTGCATATCTACTTGGAATATCTACATCACTAGTGTTCTATTTTTACGTTAAATCCCTGATAATTGATGAATGTGTTGGACAGTAGAAATAAACTTTAAGTATAATAGGCAGCATATGTATAATTATTAACTGCATAGTAAAGACTTTAAAATGGTGGAACTTGGCATGGCGTGGTTGAAATATTTTGCTTGCATAGTAAGGTTTACATTGCACTAGGCTTGCATCAAATGCAGTGTTTTCATTTGCACCAAGCACGTAAAGACAAACCCTAACTCATTGATACGCAACTAAAAACATCTCCCAAATAAAGACATAATCAAAGAAAGCACATTATATTAACAGAACTAAGGAACTATATTGCTTCATTTCTAATGTATAAATTCATGCTCAGTAATCCCAAATCCTACTGTAAAAACAACCCACATCTGCCATATTGATTATGCAGAGAGATGTGCCCAGCAGGACATGTGACAGAGTGCAGCAAGTTGGGCAGTAAAACAATACCACTTCTGCACACAAAAACTTCCAGGTTCCTGTACAGAAGCGATTGCATCTTTCTGTACTTTCAGCTTTTCAAGGCTTCAGCTGGACAGATCTCGTGTAGTAACATTGTTTTAAAGGTAAGAGTTTTTTTTTTTTTATCCTGTGCTCCTTGGGGGCCACATTTAAACTTTAGTTTTTACAAGTACTTTAAGTCTCTCTTACTATTCCATATTGTCTTTTGGTTTAAAATGACTTGTTTATCTTTTCTCCAGAGTAAAAAAAGCATTACACTGTTCATTATACAAAAACACGACATCATTATTACAAAACACTTTCCTTTTTATCTTTGGAAATATATCCATAACATTGATTCCTTTTATCGAAACATCTCCTGTGAGGTAGTGCGGCAGTGAATGTTTTAGTCAGTATATAAGGTGTTGTTTTCACTAAGGGGATTCTGGAGAATCTTTAGGTCACAGAGTAAAAGGACTGCCCAGGAAGGAAAAAGTTTCCTGAACATGTGACCTCCAACATATTGGACCTATTATTCATGCATAAAAACCACCCCCATGTGACATTGCCTTTAAATCAACCACTGTGATTTGTACAATGCTCAGACATCTGTAGGGCACGGGCACACTGCGCCGCAAACGGAATCACATGCGGTTTTGTTGCGTTTGCGCATGCGTTTTTCTACTTCTATTGATTGCGATAAAAAATGCGGAACGCAAATCGCAATCAAATGCGCAATCACAACGCACCCGAAAACACACTTTTTCGGTGCGTTGACGTTTTTCAATGATCGGAAAGAACGCATGCCCAAACACAGAAAAAACGCTGCAGTGTTGCCTAGCCTTAAAGGGGATAAAACAACCACATTTGTTTCACCCCTCCCCTTAGAAAAAGGAAATACAAGTTGTTAATTAGAAAACACTCCCCCTGGGTAAAATATAAAGAACAGTTAATAGCTTAGCGACAGGATTGATTGATACCTCTGGGTTATAGAGATGAATGAACAGTCTGTATCCTTCTAAGGGGTAAAGGAAACTTTACATTAGGATGTCCAACAGGTAAACTGCTAGTGCCCAAGGTTCCAACACCCATATAATCACTTACTGGGTGTATCTGAAGATAAACAATGGTTTACCGACATTTATCGCCCCCATGGGCCACTCTGGATGCTTGCAGAGCAAATTATATCAAGTTTTTAGGGCACCATTACTGGACATTAACTTACTGGCAGGGATATTCTCACCTCTAGCAGCACAGCACAATGGGGTTCTGATGACTGTTAAAATATTTATAAAGGGGAACTAAGGCTTTATTATATTGTGGCTGATTTGCACCATTTACTGACTAAACTAAAGAGGTGATTCTTTGTGATGTTATTGTAAGTTAAAATCCCTACCTTAAAGGCAGTGCACCTCCAAAACCCCAAGATCGTAATATCCCCCACCCCCCTTCTGAAGGGTCAAAAGCTTTGCACATTCTCAGAAAAGGATATGCCAAGTAGAGAGACTGCAGTTTTTGGCCATCGTCACGGCAATGAACGAAGGCTCTACCCAGAAGAAACAAGAAATACACTGGCGGGCAGTGGAACTTCAGAGTGAATTACTCTTTCAGATGCACTAGGGGGAGGTGTGAGTTTAATGATATTGGGGTTAGGGTGTTTACTTAAAAATGTTAATTAAGTTGGCGTGGACTTGCCCTTTAAAAGGTTCACAGTGTATAACATCTAATAGAACTGAAAGTTGGGGGCATGCACTTTTGTGAAATAAAAACCAAAATCAAACAATCACATGTCTTTGTAAAAATACAAGGGATACGAAATAGGTTCAAGGGGAGCTGTGGTCTCCATACAAGTGCCTTTATTAATAAGGGCACACTCCTACCAGGATCATGATTCAGCTTCATTCATCCCAGTTACAGCAGTATAAAGAGAGTTATTTCTTGCTATACTGTGATCTGTGACATCACCAAGTTTAAGGTTGGAGCATGCCCACTGCTGGACAGAGTATCATCAGCTGCATTATAAGCCCTGCCCCTAATAATCATTTTTAAAGCTAGCCACAAGCCTGGAAGAAAACCTTTTCTTTCCCTAATGTGCCCATAGGTAGAGGAAAGGACAATAATGGTTTCAGGACTGTAAATAGCTTCAGGGAAGATTCATTTTTGGGGGTTCTGTTAATAGCACTTGTATGGAGATTTTAAGGCTAGAGTCCCTTTTACCTTATGTACATAAGAGACTTCTGGGTAATTTAAATGGTAGCCCTTATTGAATTTCCTATATGGACAAAAGCTATCAGGGTTTACAGGAGAACATAAAACCATGGCAGTTACTATTTGTACTGAATATGAATGTGAAGCTGGATACACACTGCAAGATCTTTAAAAGACGACAGAAGAACCTTAAATGATGTTGTAATTTTTCGAAAATTAGCCTACAGGCCGTACAAAGCGTTCTATTTATATAAAGGGAGAACATCGGGTCTCCCACATTCCCTTCGGCCACCTCCCTGTCGTTTATTACAGGGGCCCAAGGGAAATTTTTGAGCAGTTCCAATGCCGACAGTTCCGATGCCGACAGTGAAGGTTTAGTGGCCTTGGGAATGCTCATTTCTTCGTTAAAGACTCAGTGTGAATGGTATCGTGTAGAATAGAGATACCTTTGTTAAATAAATTGAAAGTAATATCTGCAAATGTGTTTAATGTGCTTTCTTTATGCCGGTGGAAATAGAAATATTTTTACACTGTTTAATTTATCGGATATTTATGGGGTTTGTATCACAGACTACAACGCTTTAGAATGCAGCAGGATGATGAGAGTTGTAGTCATCTATGAGAGAGTTACATAAGAAACACTAAATTATAAGGCTGCTGTCAGCCCTACTATTCTTTCAACATATCTCAAACCACCCATGATGCTTTGTGTCCATAAAACTAACATTCTGATTGGACCACTGAATCGCAGGCCCATCCAATTTAGGAGAAGAATTAAAAAATCCACAGGTCTATGGCAGTTCAATTCCAATCCTGTAATTGCACAAAATACACAATAGTCACTCTCAATCCCCCTTTGATTTAGATTCACAGTTTAGCTTTCCAGTAGGTTTCAGACTGGCCGGATTCTGAATACAAATCAACACACAGGACCAGCGGGTGCCCGAATAATCAGCGAGAATATGATGCACGTCATTGGGGTGTACGTGGGCAATCAATCCGGAAATGATTAACAATGCCACTTCCCCTTCGCTCTCTGCCACTCACACTGTACGATGGGCCCAGCTGTTGGAAGGACGCTGCACATTATCCAGAGTAAGCCTTTCCTAATCCATTAAGCAAATGTTTTTTTTTCTATTTTTTTAGTACAAGGGCTCCCTCTAGTGTTCATTTGTGGTAACACATTTCATTTCCATTTTATTATGAGGCTTCAAAGTCTACAAGTTCTGCTTTCTGGTCCTCAGTGGTGAAAGATGGTCCTGTGTCCTGCAAGGTGCCTAGGTCTGTCCTTCCTGACTATCGAGCCTTGTTTGTTCCGACGGTGAAGAAAGCAACACGTATGGCATATACATCTGGAATGGGAATAAGAATTTTTTTAAAGAAAATGATGTTCTATTTAACATGACATGCAGTGACTTGATGTTTCACGGCAATAGGATTGTGTAGTTTTCTACCACCAGGTCGATTGTTTAGTAAAATACATTACAAATGGCTAAAAGATCAAACCTTTTCTTAAAAACTCAGATAATCAGATTATGTTCCTATCTGAGCAGATAACCAACCAATACACTGCAGAGGCTGGAGGGAAATTCCTGAATTCTAAGACTATTGACCACTGTGTAAGTGAGGGCTGGCTATACCTTACACCAATATATTATCATTATGGGAGTGATCTGGACTAGGATGGGTTTCAGGTTTGATTCAAACATGTTTTAAATTCGAAACTGATGGTTTGTACCAAAACTTTCCCCAAACTTTGAATATTTGATGGTTTATCTTATTAACTTCAAAAAATGTATACCAAACTTCGAATATTCAATATCAAATTTCAAATATTCGATATTGAACGCAAAACAATAGACTTTGGCTCCCTTGACACCTATTTAGTTGTTTTCAAATTTTCTAAAAGTTTAATATTTTGGGAACAAAATTCACCGTTTCGAACATCTCTAAATCTGGAGTAGAGGATTTTTATGAAGCAAATTTGATGAACCCCAAAATGTGCCACTTAAATCCTCCAACTTAAAACAAGATCTGGATCGTTCTAATCGTTAAAAATGGTGCTAATTTTGCCCCAACCAATCAGATCTTAGCTTTCACTGTAATAAGATCTGATTGGTTGGGGCAAAATTAGCACCATTTTTAACAGTAAGAACTTTTAATGAAGCTCCCTGTTAGTTTCTATCTTGCCATTTTGTTGTCTAACTAAAATACTTACAGCGGCTTTACTTGGACGTGCCAAACGTGGAGTTCCTTCCAACCCCCCCGACTTCTCTTCAATCTACAGAAAAAGGGTAAATGCTTAATTGATAGGTTTAAGAAGACAAAAGACAGACAAAAACTGCAAGCAGTCATGTAAACCATCTACAGATCATTATTTCACTGTTTACATTAAAATGAAATCTCACACATTGAGTTTCTATTATGGTTCATTCCATTAAAAGACAAATCTAGAATAAATTTGTTATAGAGGAGCTTTATAAAGTAGAAGTATTTCTAAAAGGAATATTTTGGTTTTTTTTTCAAGAAATGCACACAAAAAATGTATGTACCTTACTCCATCCTAACTTTACCCTGGTTATAATGGAATCTGGTACATTAACATTTTACAGCACATAGCAGAAATGACTGGAGCTTGGTCCTTACCTTATAATTCATAGGGTTCAGGTGTCTAAAAAAGCCAAAGCAAGTGTAAAGTAAACAGACCAAGATGGTTATCAGAAGGATAATCAATGTGAAGAGTGTGGAAGGTGCCTTAAAGCCTTAAATAAAGAAATAGCCACTTTATGTAACTATCACATGTCCCTCTTTTCTAGCCAACCCAACTAATAGGTTAATCCATCCCGATATAGATTAAAAGATCATCAATACATTCTTATAATATCTCTTTAATACTTTTTACTTTATTAAAACATTTCAAGATGTAAATATCTAATATGATTACCATACATACAGGTAAATGGCATTTATACAGACAATTAAACAGCTAGGAGTCCTTGTAAAATGTCCATAGAAATAAATGTCCATAAGGTTATAATCACAGTCTATCAGGGCACACTTCACTTCATCAAAAATACAAACGTTTTTACTAAAATAAGTATCAGTGGCGAACACTGGGCCGGCAGGTGATCATGTGTTTGCAGGAAAGCTACGAGCAATCAGCTGTCGGTTCGGTATCGTTCTTTAAAAAACTGATTGTGCGTACGTTACTCTATACGCTGGGTTTTTGCAGCTGATAAGTATCTTAGTCAGGTTTTGTCCTGACTTGGACTTCTAATAGACTGCACATATTTTACAGGTGATGGCCCTGGAATCCTGGATTGAGAAGTGGAGATTGCAAGGGGCTGTTCTACACTTTGATTATAATGACAGTTTTAAAGATTTAAAAGTCTTTCCCTTACTCCCCCTGGTCATTATTCTGATTTTAGGCTTATAAAATAGAATTATAAAACCATTTCAAGACATTTCCGTTTTGAAGGAGGGAACTTCTCAGGGAGTATTTTAGTCAGTCAGAGATTCCAAAGCTCTCAACAACTGAATAGCTCTCCCCTCATTATCATAGAGGCACCACCCCCTTTATAGCAGATCCCCCTTCAGGACTCTCAGATGGGAATGTGAAAATCAAAATGGAGGAGGGCCCTGTTGGCAAGGATCAATATCTTTAATGCGGTCTCCGATTTGGTAGAGCTATCAAATGTTTCAGAGCACGATATAGCTAGTAATTCTGCAGTCTCTTGGTCACTTAAATGGGTTCCAACAGGGACCCGAATGTCCAACACCTGCTCTTTAAACCCACTAAATAAATTAGAGTGACCAGGGGAAATGTTATCTTTTACCCATTCGCAAAGAGAGTAGAAAAACAGCCACATAGGCACAGTATAGGGGCCGTGAGAGCCTGGCGGACAGCGAGAAGTGGATCTTCTTATCCAGTTTGGTGGGAAGATAAGCATATAAAGGTTGTGTCTGTCAACCATATGTTTGAGCAGCAGATAAATCAAACCTGTGGGGAAAAATAAATGACTGTCAGGTAACACAACAAACTATCCACGGGTCTGGTTTAAGGTGGAAATGGTTAAAACCAGACAGTTATCTAAGAAATGTCTTCTCATTATTCACAGAGTGTGACTGTAAAAAGAAAACTACTACCAGCCCAGGGAGACGAGAAACAATGGGCTGTACGACCACAGCTCCCCCGTGACCCAGAGACCTAAAGGTCATAGTTTCACATTTAGTTTCTCCTTTAACTTCGTGAGCTGTATAGACCAAAGTCATCCTATTTGCAACTGAAGTTTACAACATTGTTCTTCTAATTTCTTGCCTTGTCAATGTTTCTCTCTCTGACGGCTGCAGTTGCCGACCATACAAGGAGAGGATTCATTCTGAGGTTAGATTTTAATAGGATTTTTAGGGGTGGTCCATTCCTGTTTAGATCTTATTTACCTTCTACCCTCTGTATCTAACAAAACTGCAGCCTAACACTTGAGAAATCCAGGAACAAACAG
This sequence comes from Hymenochirus boettgeri, assembly GCA_019447015.1. Lineage (NCBI taxonomy): Eukaryota > Metazoa > Chordata > Amphibia > Anura > Pipidae > Hymenochirus > Hymenochirus boettgeri. The sequence goes on from CM033473.1 coordinate 37,871,130, forward strand.
TAAATAATGAAATATACTGGGAGGAGGGCTCTACATTATTATCTTTATGCCTTTCACTTTGGATGCACATAGTAACTCAAACAGTAAATGGACATTTAGCCAACAGCCAAAGTAAAAGTCTATGGACATACATACTGTGCTCAGGACAGTTGGCAAGGGATGGGTCTGTACTGGAGGTATTTCGCTCCAGTCCCCCTTACAGTACCACACCATCCTCATCAACTAAACCAATAACTAGTAGGCTTAACCTGATTACAAGTATGAACAGCCGTTCTTAAGCTCAGTGTAACTCATGGTCTTAAAGAAACAAGTAAGAATGTGCCACAAACTACTGACAAGTATGTGCGGGTGCTGCCATACAGATATGTCAGTCACTGTTACAGAAATTCTACTGTCACTTGTTAAGATACTGAATTTCACTTACCGAAAGGTACGATAATGGGCAGGTAATACTGTACGCCATAACAACTGTAAAAACGCAAAGCATCCAGGCATACATCGCTCCAAATTCATACTCAAATGCTTGGTTCTGTAAAGATCAGAATAAGTATATCCACCATCCAAACAACATTTTAATAACAGAACGAAGCAGGAAAAGAATAGCTAGCACATCCATTCATTTCAATAATTTACATTTTGACTACAACTGGCAAGTTCACCATCAAGTGAAACATTTTATAAAGGTTAATCAACCACACTGCAATGTTAAAAATCTAGAGATGTAAGACTAACCTGAATTGCTGCCTGATGTTCTTTTACCGCTCTTTCTGCTTCCCATTTCTTCCAGTTAGCAGCTGTCAGTCATGACAGTGCACAGATGACATCACAGCCAATGTCTGAATGCTATTCCCCTAGCTGCCCCTTTTGAGCAGGTGCAAGCTTGTTAAAGGGCATGTCCACCCCCAAACTATAATCCCCCCCACTACTGGCCCCATTGTGTAGTGTAGTTTATCCTTACCTCACATCCCAGCTCCATAAGGTTCTCTCTGTAGTCCCCCCAAAGTCCCATATAGGACTCTGCCTCCACCTGGCCTCCGGGAGAAGTTTGGCATGCGTACTGCAGCCCTTCTCCCCCTCCCTCTCGATTTGGATTCCCTCCCCCTACCATAAAATCCATTAGGTAAATTATTCCCCCTGTCCCCCCAGCCCCAACCGCTATCTTTATATCATTAGAAAGTTCCCCAAACTTTACTTACCTCCCCTCTTTCCTCCGCCGCACTGAATGACCGGCAGCCGCGTCCGTGATTGGCTGCCGTTCAGCCAATCACAGACGCGACTGCCGGTCCCGCCCCTCTGCTGGCATTTTCTCGCAAGCAGAGGGCCGGCAGCGCAGCGGAGGAAAGAGGGGAGGTAAGTAAAGTTTGAAACTTTCTAATGATATAAATAGAGCGGTTGGGGCTGGGGGGACAGGGGGATTGATATAACAAAAAAAAGTTTTTAAGGGTGGACATACCCTTTAAGGATTTGGGGAGCTTGGAGAGAAGGTGGAAAGCTTTTGAAAGGCAGAAGGGAAAAAACATTTTACTTGTCCTACATCTGTCAGCCTATTGTGGTTTTGGTGGGTAATTTACCTACATATGTAATTTTTTTTTTATAATCATTCAGTTTTTTATGGTTTTAACAGAATAAAATTATACATATTCAATATATTACTATCATATATCGTTTGTATATCAGATTGGTTTCTTAATGTTCATTTTACAGCAACATTTTTAAAGTTAGATTATATAAATTAATAAGTTCAATAAAGAGTAATATTTAAAATAAAAAATAGTAGTAAACAACAAAAATATAAACAGTACTTGATGTACCTATGGACCTAATGCAAGTATATCCTCGTCCATTTCATTATATTAATATTATGATTCCCTCTTAGAGGGTTTTTTCCAGTAATTCTTTTGGAGAATTGGAGGTTTAAATTGTATTGGAGGATCTATGATCTATGTACCAATATTCCCATGATTGTAAAACCTGTCAAATTTAGATTGGAAATTGCATAACTTTCTTGTAGTTCATGTTGATGTTCAGGCCTTTTTAGAAGTTCTTCAGATTCGGCTTTTTAGCAGTAAGCCAATTTCTAGTTATAAATTGTAGCATGATTATGGTCATGTGGAAGATAATAGTTCTTTGATTGAAGGGTATGATTGTAGGTCTATAAATAGGAGCGTTAATTCTGGGTTTTTTTTGGACTCTGGAAGAGGGCCGAGAGAAAGTTTTGTATTTTAAGCCATTGCAGGACCAGAATATATGGTGAAGCTTTTCTGTTGATGTTTTGCATGGAGCACTTGGAAAGTTGGAATGGATATTTGCTGCTTCTGACCATTGATCCGAATATCTCCCCAATTTCCTCCTCCCATTTTTCGTATGGTTTGAGTTTTAATATGTGTATCTTTACTATTATATGGTATAGAAAGTGGTGTACCTTTGGGAGGTATGCAATTTTTTAATTTGAGGGTGAGCATGCCCTTTAATACAAAGATTAGAATAGAAAAAATAGGATTTCTCCCAGATGATAAATTACTAAATAGAATTGAAATCAGCTAGCCAATGGAAATCCTTGGTAACCCTACACAATGAATGTTGCTTTGTGCCTTGCCCCTGTAATGTCACCAGAGTGTATTGCCTATACATTATTATTATTGATTTATATAGTGCCAACATCTTCCGTGGCGCTTTACAATTACATAGTCATATAGATATCGATTCTACAGAATCGATTATATCATACCTGTTTTATATTCCGTCTCTCTCCAGCAGATTTTGCCATGAACATGCGTATAGTGTACAGGATCAGGCCTGGGAGGCGCATAAGTTCCATTCCGTTTCCAATAAAAGCGGAAGCAATCACGTAATTGACGAAGAAAGCTCCCTGATCGGGAAGGAAGACACACCTGCAAGAAAACCATTTCTATATAACAGCATAGAGAACAGTTTCGGGTGTGCATTGTATCTGTAAGAAAACCTACATTCCTAACCAATAAAATCACCTTCTAGCTGCGTGCATTAGCCATGAGTTTATTTCATTGGCAAATTCATAATTTGCTGCCTTTCCCTGTCACTATTAAGCTAAATGTTTCCTTCTCCCACCGTTTTATTCTCTCTTTCCTGGCACAAAGAAAACTAAAAATGTATCACCCAAGCTTCTATGTTTACTAGGCAGCAGAAATACTCCAAAGGGCAGGTAGGGCACTGGTAAAACCCTCGCCAGGGGAGAAATATATAGACATAGAAGGAAGCCTGTGGCAACCTTCATTGTTAAAATCCTTACAAAGACAAAATACAGAAACCGTGTGTGTCATGGGAGCGAATGTTTTCTCTTACATGCATTTGGCGTCTTAATACTATGATCTGTTTCCTATGATTCTGCACCATGAGGATTCTCTGTGCATCCAGGGACTGGCTGACTTGGATATACTCTATATGTATATATTTATTTCCTTCTCTGTAATACGCACTATGACTATTTTGTACAGTCTTTAAAATGCTTTTAATTGAGTCACTGCTATGCCCTCATTGTTTCTTAAAGGTTTGTGTATGAACGTTCGTTACGGCCGATAATCGGCCCGTGTGTGGGCCCTTTATCGGCCGAAACAGTCGGTTGGGCAACGATCCCCGACCAACGGCCGTTTCAGCTGATAAGGGCCCACACACGGGCTGATTATCGCCTGAAAAGAACGTTCGTACACATCGTACGTCGCAGGTCGGGACCCGCGTCACATGTGTGTACGAACCTTAAGACTAAGAGACGCAGGCTTTTCCCTTTCTCTGTTTTGAGGTAATTTGCAATAGAAAAATGTTGTTTATCCCTGTGTGTTTGCATTGCCCTCTGGGATTAATTCCATGTCAAATGTGGGCAGCTTTACAAATATAAAAGTTTTCAGTTACTTACTCATCCAATCTGACAGGACCTTGAACATCCAGCGATTTGTCGAACAGCCAGCGAAAAAGAAATCTAAACTAAAGAAAGGAAAATAAAACATTGTCATTCTACAACGTACCATGTAAATCCTCATTGAAAGGAGAAATCCAAGTTAAAGAACTACAATCCCTTTTGTATAATAAAATGTACTACGTGGCAACATTGACTGACAATAGTTTGTACAGGACGGAAATCATCAGTGTAAAGCTCCTAACCTGGTGAGGCCGAGGGAAGGCAGAATGAAGAACCATGAAAATCAGGAAGATGTAACTTTATGCATTGTTATCCTGTTCTCCGCAGATCTGCAACGATTAAGTGTACAGTACATTATAAAGTGGCTATGTAAAGTTATTATCCCCCACGAAACCTACTTTCCAAAAGATTATTGTAAATGACATACAGAACCTATTCCCCACACCACGGCTCTCTCATCTCCAGCTTCCAGGTATCATACATCAGTCACAGCCTAATGCTGACACAAAGCCAATGACAGATGCCAAATCTGCATACTCTGCTGCTGTGCAAGCTCAAAAACAGCTTACAACAGCAGCAAAGAAGGTGTGGAAATGCCAGCAAGGTATCAGGTTCATTACCATAGTAACTTAGAACATCTTTGGAAAAGGTAAGTTAACTAAATATTTGTGTCCTTAACCTATATAAGACTTTTTGTAAGAGGGTGGAATGTCCCTTTGAGTGCAGTTAGTAGATAAGAAAGTTGGGTATTGTATTTAAATAAATGTAGCTTTCTTCGACATATACGATAGGACTACTAAATAATATCTGTTGAGAACAGTTTCTAAGGCCAGGCACATAAGGGATGATAATTTGACTCCCATAATCCTCAACCATCCTTGAAAAGGCTCACCTAGATAACATTGCACTGAGATGCGGGTTTTTGTAATAAGTTACCGTATAATTATTAGGAGAAAAACATGTCAATTGTACATGTCAATAAGGAAAAACTGCAGATAAACGAATTTCTTTGTATACAATAAATTCTGAAAATATATAACCAAATAACCATGTGTAAAGTGAACATAGATCTATATCGCTATTATTAGGTATACTTCCCCTTTACAACATTGACTGCTTCACTTGGTCCAGTGAGCTTCAAACAAAGTAGAATAATAGACGATAGTGGGCAGTAAGGCAGAGAAGGACCACGCAGGAGCGTGGGAAAAACTGGCTGATTATAGGGTTCTTGCGGGAAAGAAAGGCACTGGATTAAAGGCATACACTAATCAAACGGATATTAGAAAAAAAAATACATTTATAAATTGATTTCCTTATTGTGTAATCTGGTAAGATAACAAAAAAAATATTTAAATCCCATCTTGACTAAAGGCTATTTATAACTAACATAACACAAACTTATGGCAGCCATACACTCATATTACTTATAATATTAGCTATTGTACAGAATCATATATGTGTGGGTGTGTGAGCATTAACATCATTGGGAATGATCGGTACAATCCTATGTGAATATCATAACCTGTATGGGCCCCTTAACATAGTCCTAATCATTAGATTGTCCTTATAAATATTGAAAGTTGTGGCAATATCCATTTTCATTTTATCGCAATATTTCTGGATTGTGTAGAGAAATATTGGACATAAGACATTTTTTATCCAGTCTGGGAAGTACTGTTATAGAGGACACCAGAAAATCAACTGAGCATGTCGGTACCAATTAGATTTAAAAAAATGCAACAATATCTGCATTAAATAATCATAATATAATAGGCAATGCTCTAAGGGAAAGTCTTAAATAAATACTATACTTGAGCAGTTTCTAAAAACTCTCCAGCTCCACCCTCACTTCATTAACATAATATCGCCTATGGCAGAGAAGTGGAAAGTGTCGTAGACTCAGAGTAGGGGAGGAGACAGTAAGCAGTCAGTTTCTACAGGAGTAAAATGATTTTGTTGGCAAAGCCACCATATACAAATTTGTTCACTAATGTTATCTGTTTGAAAAGAAAATCCAGTAAACATTGAAATAAGGCTAATTAAACTCATACAGGGCGAGCAGCGCTCCTGCCCATTTATAACGTTGCACTAACTGATTTACGCTCAGTTAGCTAAACTTTAAGGCTTGCGAGAGGCTGCACGGCTCTTAAGCCACTAATAGCTGGCTTTATATACTTACCTTAGGGTGAGATTCACCCAGTGCCGCGCAGCCTCTGGTAAATCCCGTAGGGAGATTTGCCCAAGCAGTCGCGGCTCTGGGTGAATCTCCCTAATAATGTATTCCTTGGCTGCTTGGCCATTCGTAAATAATTTAGGAAGTTTTTTTTTTCACTTTCATTCTCCTGGGGGCTTTTTGTATACACTCTATATTTCACAAACGTTACTTGCATTGAGGAATGGATAGGCTTGGTGACGTTGAACTTGTCCATTGTAGTGATAATGATGGACGGGTTTGTCAAGAAGAAAAGTACAATAAACAGGCAAAAGTTAATTCCCAACAGCGCCCCACCATTTTGCACCTTGTAAAAGAGGGTTCCCCTGTATAAAAACACAAAGGTGAAATAAGTGAACGACTAATATGCTGTAGGATCATGATAACAGAAGGACTGTTTTGGGATTCTTAGGACAGGATATAATGGTACCACCCCTGAGGGTCCAGAGTCCATTCACCCATGAAAAGAGAGAAACCAGGAGGAGATGAAAGTAAATAAGAGAAGAAACAATGAAAAGAAAAACATTTAGTGGGCCCCTTATATTCCTGTGGGCCCCAACAATCCAAGACGGCAGATCTACATTGCTCTTTCACCTTCCAGTGGTCAACACCATGAACTACAATGTAACGTGCACCAGAGATTCCCAGCCCATGGCCGTCTATAGGTCCATTACATATAAACAGACTATATCTGGGTTAATTCATTAACAACATCACTAAAGCCTAGACTTTTTCTTTGTCCTATTGTAGTTGTTTTAATCAGAAGGCCCCTATTAACGAATGGTAGACATAACTGTCCATATCATGCCCCGTGATTGGGTATCACTAACAGACTATACTGATAACCTGTAATCATTTCAGTATTAACCCTGAATCCTTTAAACTTCCAATTAAAAGACTGACACACGTGGACCATCTGAACTTACCAGTATATATTCTCCGGTAGGTGGCGTATTGTACAGTCCACCGGAATGTCCTTATCAGTTTGCTGTATTGAGATGGTTGATTTTCTTGTGTGCACCTGAATCCAATGCATTTTACTGCGTTGAAATCTTTAAGAATGCTGGATGGGTAGAAAACTTTTAATGTGACTTAATGCCATAACGTGTAAAACAATTACATGTAAGGGTCTCGTAGACAGTGCTGACAGACATATGGAATGGCATCTAGCTTTCCCATTTTGGTTTTTCATCTCTCTCAAAAGTGATTGTGTGCCATCAATGAACATTCAGTCATGTGGCCATGTACCAGGGTTAGCTGCTCTTGTTACTTTTCCTGAAATTGTCTTAATTCTTCATGACTTTAACACCAGCAATGTCGTAACTATGGGGCCCCCTTGCAGTGTTCGCCTCCGCCCCCCCCCCCATCTGCACTCTGGCAGGCCAGTACTGCATTAAAGAAGTAGAGAGAGAAAAAATCATCTGTGTAAAGCATTAGATTGTGTTGTAGCCAGAAGATTACTGGACACCTTTGTCCCCGGGCCCTGTATTGCACCTAAACAACGGTTTATCTTTGCATGTCTTATCAACTTACAGCAGCTTAAGGCCCCACAAATACACACACTACTCTTGCTCTACATGACCGAAAGGTGTATGGGCCAGAGCAATGTCATGCTAACCTTTCTATAAAAACATGTTAGAGGGACTTTAGACAGTGATAGCCGCTCTTGCTCCATTTTAAAATGAAAATATCATTGTAATTTATATTACATTACACAGAACTCTAACGCAAGTCCACCTAAGCTGGGTACCACGGCTGGACTATTGTCCAAGCAAGCGCTCGGCCGGGACAAATGTGCATCGGTCCGCTGCAAATTCGTGCAGGAACAATTTGCCATGATCAATTGTGCGCTCCCATAGGTAACCGCACGATCGATCTGAATTTTTCTGCTGTGTACCCCCAACAAGCAGAGGTACGTATTTCACTCCATAAGGCATGGCTGACAAAGCTCCACTAAGCACTATGTCTTAGGCGTGAAACACATTGCAACTGCTTTTTAGGGGGACCCAACTGTACTCACATTCATACCTACAGACTATTTACAAGTTCCCATTCTGTTTACTACGAATTTGTTCCTGTCTCTAATAAATGCAATAAGATAATCACCGGGCACACCAGTCTTAGGTGCAAAGTCAATTTATTGTGACGTTTCGGGATCACATGCGGTCCCTTCTTCAGACAACATGTTTGTCTGAAGAAGGACCGCATGTGATCCGAAACGTCACAATAAATTTGACTTTGCACCTAAGACTGGTGTGCCCGGTGATTATCTATATTGCATATATGGACTGTGGCTACAGTAACTGGAGCACCGCATGTAAACATTTGCAGTGCTTGACTGCATATACTGGTTGAGGAGTGCAGGGTCCGACCCTACACAGTGTCTCTAATAAAGACCTTTAGTATGTATTTGTTTTTGGCTGTTGGGTGGTTCAACATGTTCAGGTTTCTAACACTATATACTGAACATCCCCAAGAAACAAATGGATTCCTGGGTGGTTCTGCATTTTTATTCATAAATCAAAAGTTTTACCACACAAAACCACCTTAAAGGGCAACTGGGGACCTCTTACTTTAAACAGCAGGTTAAGGCCCCCCAAATACACACTTTCACTATACTTACCTTTGGGAAAAAATTTTTTAACAGACCCCAATACCTCACTGCTGGTCGCGTCTCCTCTGGTTCTCTACAGTTAAATATGTGGTACTGAAGCAGAAGGCGCTTATCCTCTGCATCTCTGGAATGGAAGACACAGATTGACAAGACTGACTTCCTGACCAGAGGAGGGTAGGGCTGTGTAAGTAATGATTGAATCATTTTTGCTAATGGTAAATAAGCGAAATGTGTGTATTTGTATCTGCTCTGTCATTATGTGTGAATAAAGAAAGTTCTACCCACTACCTTTGTGTGAGATCTGTTCATAGGACTGCCTGCAGCCCGTTCCTGATTGTATTGCCTGTGTTTTGTGGGGCCTTAAGAGAAGTTTTGATTAAAGTGACTTGCTGTGGTGGGGGAATTGTTAGATTGAAGCAAACAAAATCATTAAAGGTCCTCCCCTGATGTCCCAACATAACTCTAAAGGCTCAACACACACCTCCGATCTTGGCAGCAACCCAAGAGGCATTGGTGTTTAGCGATAATCGCCTGTGTATGCGTTTGGTTGGGGGACGTTCGAAACAGCCATTTGACACGTGGGAATGCGCTCGGGAATCAGTGTCATGATCAGACGTGTGTTCGAGGCTTAACTTTATTCTTTAAATACTAACCACCAAAACAATACTTACAAGGTAGACATCGATTTATCACAAATGTAACAAAAAGCGATTCCATGGACGTGGGGTAAAATGGAACAATCTGTGTAACAATGGAACAATCTATGTACTGAGCTATGGAACAATCTGTGTAACATCAATGGAACATCTGTACTGAGCTATGGACAATCTGTTTCCAATCAAAGGAACAATCTATGTACTGAGCTATGGAACAATCTGTGTAACAATCAAGGAACAATCTATGTACTGAGCTATGGAACAATCTGTGTAACAATCAAAGGAACAATCTATGTAACTGAGCTATGCAACATCTGTGTAACAATCAAGGAACAATCTATGTACTTGAGCTATGGAACAATCTGTGTAACAATCAAGGAACAATCTGTACTGAGCAGAACATCTGTGTAACAATCAAGGAACAATCTATGTACTGAGCTATGGAACAATCTGTGTAACAATCAAAGAACATCTATGTACTGAGCTATGGAACAATCTTGTACCAATCAAAGGAACAATCTATGTACTGAGCTATGGACACATCTGTGTAACAATCAAAAAACAATCTATGTACTGAGCTATGGAACAATCTGTGTAACAATCAATGGAACAATCTATGTACTGAGCTATGGAACAATCTGTGTAACAATCAAAGGAACATCTATGTACGTGAGCTTTGGAACAATCTGTGTAACAATCAGAAAACAACTATGTACTGAGCTATGGAACAATCTGTGTAACAATGGAACAATCTATTGTACTGAGCTATGGAACAATCTGTGTAACAATCAAAGGAACAATCTATTACTGACGTATGGGAACAATCGGTGTAACAATCAAAGGAACAATCTATGTACTGAGCTATGGAACAATCTGTGTACAATCAAAGGAACAATCTATGTAGACTGAGCTATGGAACAATCTGTGTAACAATCAAAGGAACAATCTATGTACTGAGCTATGGAACAATCTGTGTAACAATCAGGAACAATCTATGTACTGAGCTATGGAACAATCTGTGTAACCAATGGAACAATCTATGTACTGAGCTATGGAACAATCTGTGTAACAATCAAAGGAACAATCTATGTACTGAGCTATGGAACAATCTGTGTAACAATCAAAGGAACAATCTATGTACTGAGCTATGGAACAATCTGTGTAACACAAAGTAACAATCATGTACTGAGCTAGGACAATCTGTGACAATCAAAGGAACAATCTATGTACTGACTATGGAAAATCTGTGTAACACAATGGAACAATCTATGTACTGAGCTATGGAACAATCTGTGAAACAATGGAACAATCTATGTACTGAGCTATGGAACAATCTGTGTAACAATCAAGGAACAATCTATGTACTGAGCTATGGAACAATCTGTGTAACATCAGGAACAATCTGTACTGAGCTAGGGCAATCTGTTACAATCAATGGAACAATCTATGTACTGAGCTATGGAACAATCTGTGTAACAATCAAAGGAACAATCTATGTACTGGCTATGGAACACTTTGTAACAATCAATAGGAACAATCTATGTACTGAGCTATGGAACAATCTTGTAACAATCAAGGAACAATCTATGTACTCTGAGCTATGGAACAATCTGTGTAAAACAATCAATGGAACAATCTATGTACTGAGCTATGGAACAATCTGTGTACACTCAATGGAACAATCTATGTACTGAGCTATGGAACAATCTGTGTAACAATCAAAGGAACAATCTATGTACTGAGCTTTGGAACAATCTGTGTAACAATCAATGGAACAATCTATGTACTGAGCTATGGAACAATCTGTGTAACAATGGAACAATCTATGTACTGAGCTATGGAACAATCTGTGTAACAATCAAAGGAACAATCTATGTACTGAGCTTTGGGCCAAGGGGGGCCTGCAACTGGAGGGACCATGGGGTCCATGAGTGGGAGGGACCAGGGGGGCTGCAAAGGGGAGGAGACACAGGGCAGATTGACTGAGGTTTCAGAGCAGGAAGCAGGAAGTGCAGGGGACCTAGTGATGCTGCTGCCATATCACACACAAAAATTTAAATATCTTCAAAACTATGTAAAATAAACAATGGAAATAAATTGCAAAAACTCTCAGGAGAGCAATTTCTATCAATTTACCTAAAGTCATTTTTGGACCACATTTCCTCTTTAACTATTCAACAAAGAAAACAGACAGATATTTTGATAATTATTTTCAATTTTATTAGTTTTGCAAAAATATATATTACATACAAAGTAATATACTGTAGTATTGGGATTTGATTTCCATAACTTTATTTAGACGCAATTGTCTTGAATTTGATATTTATAAAAATGTAACAAGTTTTGTGCTTATAATAACAGATAATGTAACACAAAAATAATCTTGGAAGAAGTGTAGACAAACACATTTTCCTGACTTCCTAGCCCACAAACTGCGTTTATAAATATATAATCAGTTCCTCATCAAATATATTACTGTGTAATATCCACTCCAACATATTTTCCAGTCATTATTCACTTTCTCGATCCCCTCCACTTAGCAAACATTAATACAGTATAGCACATTCAATGCCTTAAAGAAAAGCACAGTGAGCATGCCTGAACCAGTGGAAAGTAAGTAAATGGCTTAACTCATCACTTCATTAATAAGTCATACACCTTTATATTCAGCAGATTCTGGATGTAAAGTCAGACGAAATGTGTTCCAGTCGGAACTACGCCTTTAAGAATGGTCCCTAGCCTGGTAATCTAAAACCACTGCATATTCTACTTGGAATATCTACATCACTAGTGTTCTATTTTTACAGTTAAATCCCTGATAATTGATAGAATGTGTTGGACAGTAGAAATAAACTTTAAGATATAATAGGCAGCATATGTAATAATTATTAACTGCATAGTAAAGACTTTAAAATGGTGGAACATGGCATGGCGTGGTTGAAATATTTTGCTTGCATAGTAAGGTTTACATTGCACTAGGCTTGCATCAAATGCAGTGTTTTCATTTGCACCAAGTCACGTAAAGACAAACCCTAACTCATTGATACGCAACTAAAAACATCTCCCAAATAAAAGACATGAATCAAAGAAAGCACATTATATTAACAGAACTAAGGAACTATATTGCTTCATTTCTAATGTATAAATTCATGCTCAATGTAATCCCAAATCCTACTGTAGAAAACAACCCACATCTGCCATATTGATTATGCAGAGAGATGTGCCCAGCAGGACATGTGACAGAGTGCAGCAAGTTGGGCAGTAAAACAAATACCACTTCCTGCACACAAAAACTTCCAGGTTCCTGTACAGAAGCGATTGCATCTTTCTGTACTTTCAGCTTTTCAAGGCTTCAGCTGGACAGATCTCGTGTAGTAACATTGTTTTAAAGGTAAGAGTTTTTTTTTTTTTATCCTGTGCTCCTTGGGGGCCACATTTAAACTTTAGTTTTTACAAGTACTTTAAGTCTCTCTTACTATTCCATATTGTCTTTTGGTTTAAAATGACTTGTTTATCTTTTCTCCAGAGTAAAAAAAAGCATTACACTGTTCATTATACAAAAACACGACATCATTATTACAAAACACTTTCCTTATTTATCTTTGGAAATATATCCATAATACATTGATTCCTTTTATACGAAACATCTCCTGTGAGGTAGTCGGCAGTGAATGTTTTAGTCAGTATATAAGGATGTTGTTTCACTAAGGGGATTCTGGGAGAATCTTTAGGTCACAGAGTAAAAGGACTGCCCAGGAAGGAAAAAAGTTTCCTGAACATGTGACCTCCAACATATTGGACCTATTATTCATGCATAAAAACCACCCCCATGTGACATTGCCTTTAAATCAACCACTGTGATTTGTTACAATGCTCAGACATCTGTAGGGCACGGGCACACTGCGCCGCAAACGGAATCACATGCGGTTTTGTTGCGTTTGCGCATGCGTTTTTCTACTTCTATTGATTGCGATAAAAAATGCGGAACGCAAATCGCAATCAAATGCGCAATCACAACGCACCCGAAAACACACGTTTTCGGTGCGTTGACGTGTTTTCAATGATCGGAAAGAACGCATGCACAAACACAGAAAAAACGCTGCAGTGTTGCCTAGCCCTTAAAGGGGATAAAAACCCACATTTGTTTCACCCCTCCCCTTAGAAAAAGGAAATACAAGTTGTTAATTAGAAAACACTCCCCCTGGGTAAAATATAAAGAACAGTTAATAGCTTAGCGACAGGATTGATTGATACCTCTGGGTTATAGAGATGAATGAACAGTCTGTATCCTTCTAAGGGGTAAAGGAAACTTTACATTAGGATGTCCAACAGGTAAACTGACTAGTGCCCAAGGTTCCAACACCCATAATAATCACTTACTGGGTGTATCTGAAGATAAACAATGGTTTACCGGACATTTATCGCCCCCATGGGGCCACTCTGGATGCTTGCAGAGCAAATTATATCAAGTTTTTAGGGCACCATTACTGGACATTAACTTACTGGCAGGGATATTCTCACCTCTAGCAGCACAGGCACAATGGGGTTCTGATGACTGTTAAAATATTTAATAAAGGGGAACTAAGGGCTTTATTATATTGTGGCTGATTTGCACCATTTACTGACTAAACTAAAGAGGTGATTCTTTGTGATGTTATTGTAAGTTAAAATCCCTACCTTTAAAGGGCATGTGCACCTCCAAAACCCCAAGATCGTAATATCCCCCACCCCCCTTCTGAAGGGTCAAAAGCTTTGCACATTCTCAGAAAAGGATATGCCAAGTAGAGAGACTGCAGTTTTTGGCCATCGTCACGGCAATGAACGAAGGCTCTACCCAGAAGAAACAAGAAATACACTGGCGGGGCAGTGGAACTTCAGAGTGAATTACTTCTTTCAGATGCACTAGGGGGAGGTGTGAGTTTAATGATATTGGGGTTAGGGGTGTTTACTTAAAAATGTTAATTTAAGTTGGCGTGGACTTGCCCTTTAAAAGGTTCACAGTGTATAACATCTAATAGAACTGAAAGTTGGGGGCATGCACTTTTGTGAAATAAAAAACACAGAAATCAAACAATCACATGTCTTTGTAGAAAATACAAGGGATACGAAATAGGTTCAAGGGGAGCTGTGGTCTCCATACAAGTGGCCTTTATTAATAAGGGCACACTCCTACCAGGATCATGATTCTAGCTTCATTCTATCCCAAGTTACAGCAGTATAAAGAGAGTTATTTCTTGCTATTACTGTGATCTGTGACATCACCAAGTTTAAGGTTGGAGCATGCCCACTGCTGGGACAGAGTATCATCAGCTGCATTATAAGCCCTGCCCCTAAATTAATCATTTTTAAAGCTAGCCACAAGCCTGGAAAGAAAACCTTTTCTTTCCCTAATGTGCCCATAGGTAGAGGAAAGGACAGATAATGGTTTCAGGACTGTAAATAGCTTCAGGGAAGATTCATTTTTGGGGGTGTTCTGTTAAATAGAGCACTTGTATGGAGATTTTAAGGCTAGAGTCCCTTTTATCCTTATGTACATAAGAGACTTCTGGGTAATTTAAATGGTAGCCCTTATTGAATTTCCTATATGGACAAAAGCTATCAGGGTTTACAGGAGGAACATAAAACCATGGCACGTTACTATTTGTACTGAATATGAATGTGAAGCTGGATACACACTGGCAAGATCTTTAAAAGACGACAGAAAGAACCTTAAATGATGTTGTAATTTTTCGAAAATTAGCCTACAGGCCGTACAAAGCGTTCTATTTATATAAAGGGAGAACATCGGGTCTCCCACATTCCCTTCGGCCACCTCCCTGTCGTTTATTACAGGGGCCCAAGGGAAATTTTTGAGCAGTTCCAATGCCGACAGTTCCGATGCCGACAGTGAAGGTTTAGTGGCCTTGGGAATGCTCATTTCTTCGTTAAAGACTCAGTGTGAATGGTATCGGTAGAATAGAGATACCTTTGTTAAATAAATTGAAAGTAATATCTGCAAATGTGTTTAATGTGCTTTCTTTATGCCGGTGGAAATATGAAATATTTTTACACTGTTTAATTTATCGGATATTTATGGGGTTTGTATCACAGACTACAACGCTTTAGAATGCAGCAGGATGATGAGAGTTGTAGTCATCTATGAGAGAGTTACATAAGAAAACACTAAATTATAAGGCTGCTGTCAGGCCCTACTATTCTTTCAACATATCTCAAACCACCCATGATGCTTTGTGTCCATAAAACATACATTCTGATTGGACCACTGAATCGCAGGCCCATCCAATTTAGGAGAAGAATTTAAATCCACAGGTCTATGGCAGTTCAATTCCAATCCTGTAATTGCACAAAATACACAATAGTCACTCTCAATCCCCCTTTGATTTAGATTCACAGTTTAGCTTTCCAGTAGGTTTCAGACTGGCCGGATTCTGAATACAAAATCAACACACAGGACCAGCTGGGTGCCCGAATAATCAGCGAGAATATGATGCACGTCATTGGGGTGTACGTGGGCAATCAATCCGGAAATGAGTTAACAATGCCACTTCCCCTTCGCTCTCTGCCACTCACACTGTACGATGGGCCCAGCTGTTGGAAGGACAGCTGCACATTATCCAGAGTAAGCCTTTCCTTATCCATTAAGCAAATGTTTTTTTTTCTATTTTTTTAGTACAAGGGCTCCCTCTAGTGTTCATTTGTGGTAACACATTTCATTTCCATTTTATTATGAGGCTTCAAAGTCTACAAGTTCTGCTTTCTGGTCCTCAGTGGTGAAAGATGGTCCTGTGTCCTGCAAGGTGCCATAGGTCTGTCCTTCCTGACTATCGAGCCTTGTTTGTTCCGACGGTGAAGAAAGCAACACGTATGGCATATACATCTGGAATGGGAATAAGAATTTTTTTAAAGAAAATGATGTTCTATTTAAACATGACATGCAGTGACTTGATGTTTCACGGCAATAGGATTGTGTAGTATTCTACCACCAGGTCGATTGTTTAGTAAAATACATTACAAATGGCTAAAAGATCAAACCTTTTCTTAAAAACTCAGATAATCAGATTATGTTCCTATCTGAGCAGATAACCAACCAATACACTGCAGAGGCTGGAGGGAAATTCTCATGAATTCTAAGACTATTGACCACTGTGTAAGTGAGGGCTGGCTATACCTTACACCAATATATTATCATTATGGGAGTGATCTGGACTAGGGATGGGTTTCAGGTTTGATTCAAACATGTTTTAAATTCGAAACTGATGGTTTGTAAGCCAAAACTTTCCCCAAACTTTGAATATTTGATGGGTTTATCTATTATTAACTTCAAAAAATGTAATACCAAACTTCGAATATTCAATATCAAATTTCAAATA
Organism: Hymenochirus boettgeri; assembly: GCA_019447015.1. Lineage (NCBI taxonomy): Eukaryota > Metazoa > Chordata > Amphibia > Anura > Pipidae > Hymenochirus > Hymenochirus boettgeri. The sequence continues at coordinate 37,887,874 of CM033473.1, forward strand.
TTCGATATTGAACGCAGAAAACAATAGGAACTTTGGCTCCCATTGACACCTATTAGGTTAGTTTTCAAATTTTCTAAAAGTTTAATATTTTGGGAACAAAATTCACCGTTTCGAACATCTCTAAATCTGGAGTAGAGGATTTTTATGAAGCAAATTTGATGAACCCCAAAATGTGCCACTTAAATCCTCCAACTTAAAACAAGATCTGGATCGTTCTAATCGTTAAAAATGGTGCTAATTTTGCCCCAACCAATCAGATCTTAGCTTTCAACTGTAAATAAGATCTGATTGGTTGGGGCAAAATTAGCACCATTTTTAACAGTAAGAACTTTTAATGAAGCTCCCTGTTAGTTTCTATCTTGCCATTTTGTTGTCTAACTAAAATACTTACAGCGGCTTTACTTGGACGTGCCAAACGTGGAGTTCCTTCCAACCCCCCCGACTTCTCTTCAATCTACAGAAAAAAAGGGTAAATGCTTAATTGATAGGTTTAAGAAGACAAAAGACAGACAAAAAGCTGCAAGCAGTCATGTAAACCATCTACAGATCATTATTTCACTGTTTACATTAAAATGAAATCTCACACATTGAGTTTCTATTATGGTTCATTCCATTAAAAGACAAAATCTAGAATAAATTTGTTATAGAGGAGCTTTATAAAGTAGAAGTATTTCTAAAAGGAATATATTGGTTTTTTTTCAAGAAATGCACAACAAAAAATGTATGTACCTTACTCCATCCTAACTTTACCCTGGTTATAATGGAATCTGGTACATTAACATTTTACAGCACATAGCAGAAATGACTGGAGCTTTAGGTCCTTACCTTATAATTCATAGGGTTCAGGTGTCTAAAAAAGCCAAAGCAAGTGTAAAGTAAACAGACCAAGATGGTTATCAGAAGGATAATCAATGTGAAGAGTGTGGAAGGTGCCTTAAAGCCTTAAAATAAAAGAAATAGCCACTTTATGTAACTAGTCACATGTCCCCTTTTCTAGCCAACCCAACTAATAGGTTAATCCATCCCGATATAGATTAAAAGATCATCAATACATTCTTATATAATATCTTTAATACTTTTTACTTTATTAAAACATTTCAAGATGTTAAATATCTAATAATGATTACCATACATACAGGTAAATGGCATTTATAACAGACAATATAAACAGCTAGGAGTCCTTGTAAAATGTCCATAGAAATAAAGTGTCCATAAGGTTATAATCACAGTCTATCAGGGCACACTTCACTTCATCAAAAATACAAACGTTTTTACTAAAATAAGTATCAGTGGCGAAACTACTGGGCCGGCAGGTGATCATGTGTTTGCAGGAAAGCTACGAGCAATCAGCTGTCGGTTCGGTATCGTTCTTTAAAAAACTGATTGTGCGTACGTTACTCTATACGCTGGGGAGTTTTGCAGCTGATAAGTATCTTAGTCAGGTTTTGTCCTGGACTTGGACTTTCTAATAGACTGCACATATATTACAGGTGATGGCCCTGGGATCCTGGATTGAGAAGTGGAGAATTGCAAGGGGCTGTTCTACATTTGATTATAATGACAGTTTAAAGATTTAAAAGTCTTTCCCTTACTCCCCCTGGTCATTATTCTGATTTTAGGCTTTATAAATAAGAATTATAAACCATTTCAAGACATTTCCGTTTTGAAGGGAGGGGAACTTCTCAGGGAGTATTTTAGTCAGTCAGAGATTCCAAAAGCTCTCAACAACTGAATAGCTCTCCCCTCATTATCATAGAGGCACCACCCCCTTTATAGCAGATCCCCCTTCAGGACTCTCAGATGGGAATGTGAAAATCAAAATGGAGGAGGGCCCTGTTGGCAAGGATCAAATATCTTTAATGCGGTCTCCGATTTGGTAGAGCTATCAAATGTTTCAGAGCACGATATAGCTAGTAATTCTGCAGTCTCTTGGTCACTTAAATGGGTTCCAACAGGGACCCGAATGTCCAACACCTGCTCTTTAAACCCACTAAATAAATTAGAGTGAACCAGGGGAAATGTTATCTGTTACCCATTCGCAAAAGAGAGTAGAAAAACAGCCACATGAGGCACAGTATAGGGGCCGTGAGAGCCTGGCGGACAGCGGAGAAGTGGATCTTCTTATCCAGTTTGGTGGGAAGATAAGCATAGTAAAGGTTGTGTCTGTCAACCATATGTTTGAGCAGCAGATAAATCAAACCTGTGGGGAAAAATAAATGACTGTCAGGTAACACAACAAACTATCCACGGGTCTGGTTTAAGGTGGTAAATGGTTAAAACCAGACAGTTATGCTAAGAAATGTCTTCTCATTATTCACAGAGTGTGACTGTAAAAAGAAAACTACTACCAGCCCAGGGGAGAGCGAGAAACAATGGGCTGTACGACCACAGCTCCCCCGTGACCCAGAGACCTAAAGGTCATAGTTTCACATTTAGTTCTCCTTTAACTTCGTGAGCTGTATAGACCAAAGTCATCCTATTATGCAACTGAAGTTTTACATTGTTCTTCTAATTTCTTGCCTTGTCAATGTGTCTCTCTCTGACCGGCTGCAGTTGCCGACCATACAAGGAGAGGATTCATTCTGATGTTAGATTTATAATGATTTTTAGGGGTGGTCCATTCCGTTTAGATCTTATTTACCTTCTACCCTCTGTTATCTAACAAAACTGCAGCCTAACAACTTGAGAAATCCAGGACAAAACAGTAAATAATGAAATATACTGGGAGGAGGGCTCTACATTATATATCTTTATGCCTTTCACTTTGGATGCACATAGTAACTCAAACAGTAAATGGGACATTTAGCAACAGCCAAAGTATAAAGTCTATGGACATACAGTACTGTGCTCAGGACAGTTGGCAAGGGATGGGGTCTGTACTGGAGGTATTTCGCTCCAGTCCCCCTTACAGTACCACACCATCCTCATCAACTAAACCAATAACTAGTAGGCTTAACCTGATTACAAGTATGAACAGCCGTTCTTAAGCTCAGTGTAACTCATGGTCTTAAGAAACAAGTAAGAGATGTGCCACAAACTACTGACAAGTATGTGCGGGTGCTGCCATACAGATATGTCAGTCACTGTTACAGAAATTCTACTGTCACTGTTAAGATACTGAATTTCACTTACCGAAAGGTACGATAATGGGGCAGGTAATACTGTACGCCATAACAACTGTAAAAACGCAAAGCATCCAGGCATACATCGCTCCAAATTCATACTCAAATGCTTGGTTCTGTAAAGATCAGAATAAGTATATCCACCATCCAAACAAACATTTTAATAACAGGAACGAAGCAGGAAAAGAAATAGCTAGCACATCCATTCATTTCAATAATTTACATTTTGACTACAACTGGCAAGTTCACCAATCAAGTGAAACATTTTATAAAGGTTAATCAACCCAAACTGCAATGTTAAAAATCTAAGAGATGTAAGACTAACCTGAATTGCTGCCTGATGTTCTTTTACCGCTCTTTCTGCTTCCCATTTCTTCCAGTTAGCAGCTGTCAGTCATGACAGTGACAGATGACATCACAGCCAATGTCTGAATGCTATTCCCCTAGCTGCCCCTTTTGAGCAGGTGCAAGCTTGTTAAAGGGCATGTCCACCCCCAAAACTATAATCCCCCCCACTACTGGCCCCATTGTGTAGTGTAGTTTAATCCTTACCTCACATCCCAGCTCCATAAGGTTCTCCTGTAGTCCCCCCCCAAAGTCCCATATAGGACTCTGCCTCCTACCTGGCCTCAGGAGAAGTTTGGCATGCGTACTGCAGCCCTTCTCCCCCTCCCTCTCGATTTGGATTCCCTCCCCCTACCATAAAATCCATTAGGTAAATTATTCCCCCTGTCCCCCCAGCCCCAACCGCTATCTTTATATCATTAGAAAGTTCCCCAACTTTACTTACCTCCCCTCTTTCCTCGCCGCACTGAATGACCGGCAGCCGCGTCCGTGATTGGCTGCCGTTCAGCCAATCACAGACGCGACTGCCGGTCCCGCCCCTCTGCTGGCATTTTCTCGCAAGCAGAGGGCCGCAGCGCAGCGGAGGAAAGAGGGGAGGTAAGTAAAGTTTGGGGAACTTTCTAATGATATAAATAGAGGGTTGGGGTGGGGGACAGGGGGATTGATATAACAAAAAAAGTTTTAGGGTGGACATACCCTTTAAAGGAGTTTGGGGAGCTTGGAGAGAAGGTGGAAAGCTTTTGAAAGGCAGAAGGGGAAAAAAACATTTTACTTGTCCTACATCTGTCAGCCTATTGTGGTTTTGGTGGGTAATTTACCTACATATGTAATTTTTTTTATAATCATTCAGTTTTTATTGGTTTTAACAGAAATAAATTATACATATTCAATATATTACTATCATATATCGTTTGTATATCAGATTGGTTTCTTAATGTTCATTTTACAGCAACATTTTTAAAGTTAGATTATATAAATAATAAAAGTTCAATAAGAGTAATATTTAAAATAAAAATAGTAGTAAACAACAAAAATATAAACAGTACTTGATGTACCTATGGACCTAATGCAAGTATATCCCGTCCATTTCATTATATTATATTATGATTTCCCTCTTAGAGGGTTTTTTCCAGTAATTCTTTTGGAGAATTGGAGGTTTAAATTGTATTGGAGGATCTATGATCTATGTACCAATATTCCCATGATTGTAAAACCTGTCAAATTTAGATTGGGAAATTGCATAAACTTTCTTGTAGTTCATGTTGATGTTCAGGCTTTTTAGAAGTATATTCAGATTCGGCTTTTTAGCAGTAAGCCAATTTCTAGTTATAAATTGTAGCATGATTATGGTCATGTGGAAGATAATAGTTCTTTGATTGAGAGGGTATGATTGTAGGTCTATAAATAGGAGCGTTAATTCTGGGGTTTTTTTTGGACTCTGGAAGAGGGCCGAGAGAAAGTTTTGTATTTTAAGCCATTGCAGGACCAGAATATATGGTGAAGCTTTTCTGTTGATGTTTTGCATGGAGCACTTGGAAAGTTGGAATGGAATATTTGCTGCTTCTGACCATTGATCCAGAATATCTCCCCAATTTCCTCCTCCCATTTTTCGTATGGTTTGAGTTTTATATGTGTATCTTTACTATTATCATGGTATAGAAAGTGGTGATACCTTTGGGAGGTATGCAATTTTTAATTTGAGGGGTGAGCATGCCCTTTAATACAAAGATTAGAATAGAAAAAAACTAGGATTTCTCCCAGATGATAAATTACTAAATAGAATTGAAAATCAGCTAGCCAATGGAAAGAATCCTTGGTAACCCTACACCAATGAATGTTGCTTTGTGCCTTTGCCCCTGTAATGTCACCAGAGTGATATTGCCTATACATTATTATTATTGATTTATATAGTGCCAACATCTTCCGTGGCGCTTTACAATTACATAGTCATATAGATATCGATTCTACAGAAATCGATTATATCATACCTGTTTTATATTCCGTCTCTCTCCAGCAGATTTTGCCATGAACATGCGTATAGTGTACAGGATCAGGCCTGGGAGGCGCATAAGTTCCATTCCGTTTCCAATAAAAGCGGAAGCAATCACGTAATTGACGAAGAAAGCTCCCTGATCGGGAAGGAAGACACACCTGCAAGAAAACCATTTCTATATAAACAGCATAGAGAACAGTTTCGGGTGTGCAGTGTATCTGTAAGAAAACCTACATTCCTAACCAATAAAATCACCTTCTAGCTGCGTGCATTAGCCATGAGTTATTTCATTGGCAAATTCATAATTTGCTGCCTTTCCCTGTCACTATTAAGCTAAATGTTTCCTATCTACCACTCGTTTTATTCTCTCTTTCCTGGCACAAAGAAAACTAAAAATGTATCACCCAAGCTTCTATGTTTACTAGGCAGCAGAAAATACTCCAAAGGGCAGGTAGGGCACTGGTAAAACCCTCGCCAGGGGGAGAAATATAAATAGACAGAGAAGGAAGCCTGTGGCAACCTTCATTGTTAAAATCCTTACAAAGACAAAATACAGAAACCGTGTGTGTCATGGGAGCGAATGTTTTCTCTTACATGCATTTGGCGTCTTAATACTATGATCTGTTTCCTATGATTCTGCACCATGAGGATTCTCTGTGCATCCAGGGACTGGGCTGACTTGGATATACTCTATATGTAATATATTTATTTCCTTCTCTGTAATACGCACTATGACTATTTTGTACAGTCTTTAAAATGCTTTTAATTGAGTCACTGCTATGCCCTCATTGTTTATCTAAAGGTTTGTGTATGAACGTTCGTTACGGCCGATAATCGGCCCGTGTGTGGGCCCTTTATCGGCCGAAACAGTCGGTTGGGCAACGATCCCCGACCAAACGGCCGTTTCAGCTGATAAAGGGCCCACACACGGGCTGATTATCGCCTGAAAAGAACGTTCGTACACATCGTACGTCGCAGGTCGGGACCCGCGATCACATGTGTGTACGAACCTTAAGACTAAGAGACGCAGGCTTTTCCCTTTCTCTGTTTTAGGTAATTTGCAATAGAAGAAATGTTGTTTATCCCTGTGTGTTTGCATTGCCCTCTGGGATTAAGTCCATGTCAAATGTGGGCAGCTTTACAAATAATAAAAGTTTTCAGTTACTTACTCCAATCTGACAGGACCTTGAACATCCAGCGATTTGTCGAACAGCCAGCGAAAAAAGAAATCTAAACTAAAGAAAGGAAAATAAAACATTGTCATTCTACAACGTACCATGTAAATCCTCATTGAAAGGAGAAATCCAAGTTAAAGAACTACAATCCCTTTTGTATATATAAAATGTACTACGTGGCAACATTGACTGACAATAGTTTGTACAGGACAGGAAACATCATCAGTGATAAGCTCCTAACCTGGTGAGGCCGAGGGAAGGCAGAATGAGAACCATGAAAATCAGGAAGATGTAGACTTTATGCATTGTTATCCTGTTCTCCGCAGATCTGCAACGATTAAGTGGTACAGTACATTATAAAGTGGCTATGTAAAGTTATTATCCCCCACGAAACCTACTTTTCCAAAGATTATTGTAAAATGACATACAGAACCTAATTCCCACACCACGGCTCTCTCATCTCCAGCTTCCAGGTATCATACATCAGTCACAGCCATAATGCTGACACCAAAGCCAATGACAGATGGCCAAATCTGCATACTCTGCTGCTGTGCAAGCTCAAAAACAGCTTACAACAGCAGCAAAGAAGGTGTGGAAATGCCAGCAAGGTATCAGGTTCAGTTACCATAGTAACTTTAGAAGCATCTTTGGAAAAGGTAAGTATAACTAAATATTTGTGTCCTTAACCTATATAAGACTTTTTGTAGAGAGGGTGGAATGTCCCTTTGAGTGCAGTTAGTAGATAAAGAAGTTGGGTATTGTAGTTAAATAAATGTAGCTTTCTTCGACATATACGATAGGAACTACTAAATAATATCTGGTGAGAACAGTTTCTAAGGCCAGGCACATAAGGGATGATAATTTGACTCCCATAATCCTCAACCATCCTTGAAAATGCTCACCTAGATAAACATTGCACTGAGATGCGGGTTTTTGTAATAAGTTACCGTATAATTATTAGGAGAAAAACATGTCAATTGTACATGTCAATAAGGAAAAACTGCAGATAAACGAATTTCATTGTATACAATAAATTCTGAAAATATATAACCAAATAAACCATGTGTAAAGTGAACATAGATCTATATCGCTTATTATTAGGTATACTTCCCCTTTAAACATTGACTGCTTACTTGGTCCAGTGAGCTTCAAACAAAGTAGAATAATAGACGATAGTGGGCAGTAAGGCAGAGAAGGACCACAGCAGGAGCGTGGGAAAAAACTGGCTGATTATAGGGTTCTGCGGGAAAGGAAAGGCACTGGATTAAAGGCATACACTAATCAAACGGATATTAGAAAAAAAAATACATTTTATAAATTGATTTCCTTATTGTGTAATCTGGTAAGATAAACAAAAAAATATTTAAATCCCATCTTGACTAAAGGCTAATTATAACTAACATAACACAACTTATGGCAGCCATACACTCAATATTATCTTATAATATTAGCTATTGTACAGAAATCATATAGTGTGTGGTGTGAGCATTAACATCATTGGGAAATGATCGGTACAAATCCTATGTGAATATCATAACCTGTATGGGCCCCTTAACATAGTCCTAATCATTAGATTGTCCTTATAAATATTGAAAGTTGTGGCAATATCCAATTTTCATTTTATCGCAATATTTCTGGATTGTGTAGAGAAATATTGGACATAAAGACATTTTTTATCCAGTCTGGGAAGTACTGTTATAAGAGGACACCAGGAAAATCAACTGAGCATGTCAGGTACCAATTAGATTTAAAAGAAATGCAACAATATCTGCATTAAATAATCATAATATAATAGGCAATGCTCTAAGGGAAAGTCTTAAATAAATACTATACTTGAGCAGTTTCTAAAAACTCTCCAGCTCCACCCTTCACTTCATTAACATAATATCGCCTATGGCAGAGAAGTGGAAAGTGTCGTAGACTCAGAGTAGGGGAGGAGACAGTAAGCAGTCAGTTTCTACAGGAGTAAAATGATTTTGTTGGCAAAGCCACCATATAACAAATTTGTTCACTAATGTTATCTGGTTGAAAAAGAAAATCCAGTAAACATTGAAATAAAGGCTAATTAAACTCATACAGGGCGAGCAGCGCTCCTGCCCATTTATAACGTTGCACTAACTGATTTACGCTCAGTTAGCTAAACGTTAAGGCTTGCGAGAGGCTGCACGGCTCTTAAGCCACTAATAGCTGGCGTTATATACTTACCTTAGGGTGAGATTCACCCAGTGCCGCGCAGCCTCTGGTAAATCCCGTAAGGGAGATTTGCCCAGAGCAGTCGCGGCTCTGGGTGAATCTCCCTAATAATGTATTCCTTGGCTGCTTGGCCAATTCGTAAATAATTTAGGAAGGTTTTTTTTCACTTTCATTCTCCTGGGGGCTTTTTGTATACACTCTATATTTCACAAACGTTACTTGCATTGAGGGACTGGATAGGCTTGGTGACGTTGAACTTGTCCATTGTAGTGATAATGATGGACGGGGTTGTCAAGAAGAAAAGTACAATAAACAGGCAAAAGTTAATTCCCAAACAGCGAGCCCACCATTTTGCACCTTGTAAAGAGAGGTTCCCCCTGTATAAAAACACAAAGGTGAAATAAGTGAACGACCTAATATGCTGTAAGGATCATGATAACAGAAGGACTGTTTTGGGATTCTTAGGACAGGATATAATGGATACCACCCCTGAGGGTCCAGAGTCCATTCACCCATGAAAAGAGAGAAACCAGGAGGAGTGAGAATAAGTAAATAAGAGAGAGAAACAATGAAAAGATAAAACATTTAGTGGGCCCCTTAATAATTCCTGGTGGGCCCCAACAATCCAAGACGGCAGATTCTACATTGCTCTTTCACCTTCCAGTGGTCAACACCATGAACTACAAATGTAACGTGCACCAGAGATTCCCAGCCCATGGCCGTCTATAGGTCCATTACATATAAACAGACTATATCTGGGTTAATTCATTAACAACATCACTAAAGCCTAGACTTTTTCTTTGTCCTATTGTAGTTGTTTTTAATCAGAAGGCCCCTATTAACGAATGGTAGACATAACTGTCCATATCATGCCCCGTGATTGGGTATCACTAATACAGACTATACTGATAACCTGTAATCATTTCAGTATTAAACCCTGAATCCTTTAAACTTCCAATTAAAAGACTGAACACAGTGGACACATCTGAACTTACCAGTATATATTCTCCGGGTAGGTGGCGTATTGTACAGTCCACCGGGATGTCCTTATCAGTTTGCTGTATTGAGATGGTTGAGTTTCTTGTGTGCACCTGAATCCAATGCATTTTACTGCGTTGAAATCTTTAAGAATGCTGGATGGGTGAGAAAACTTTTAAATGTGACTTAATGCCATAACGTGTAAAACAATTACATGTAAAGGGTCTCGTAGACAGTGCTGACAGACAATATGGAATGGCATCTAGCTTTCCCATTTTGGTTTTTCATCTCTCTCAAAAGTGATTGTGTGCCGAATCAATGAACATTCAGTCATGTGCCATGTACCAGGGTTTAGCTGCTCTTGGTACTTTTCCTGAAATTGTCTTAATTCTTGCATGACTTTAACACCAGCAATGTCGTAACTATGGGGCCCCCTTGCAGTGTTCGCCTCCGCCCCCCCCCCCCATCTGCACTCTGGCAGGCCAGTACTGCATGTAAAGAAGTAGAGAGAGAAAAAATCATCTGTGTAAAGCATTAGATTGTGTTGTTAGCCAGAAGATTACTGGACACCTTTGTCCCCGGGCCCTTGTATTGCACCTAAACAACGGTTATGCTTTGCATGTCTTAATCAAACTTAACAGCAGCTTAAGGCCCCACAAATACACACACTAACTCTTGCTACATGACCAGAAAGGTGTTATGGGGCAGAGCAATGTCATGCTAAACCTTTCTATAAAAACATGTTAGAGGGACTTTAAGACAGTGATAGCCGCTCTTGCTCCATTTTAAAATGAAAATATCATTGTAATTTATATTACATTACACAGAACTCTAACGCAAGTCCACCTAAGGCTGGGTACACACGGCTGGACTATTTGTCCAAGCAAGCGCTCGGCCGGGACAAATGTGCATCGGTCGCTGCAAATTCGTGCAAGGACAAATTTGCCATGATCAATTGTGCGCTCCCATAGGTAACCGCACGATCGATCTGAATTTTTCTGCTGTGTACCCAGCCTAACAAGCAGAGGTACGTATTTCACTCCTAAGGCATGGCTGACAAAGCTCCACTAAGCACTATGTCTTAGGCGTGAAACACATTGCACTGCTTTTTAGGGGGACCCTACTGTACTCACATTCATACCTACAGACTATTTACAAGTTCCCATTCTGTTTTACTGAATTTGTTCCTGTCTCTAATAAATGCAATATAGATAATCACCGGGCACACCAGTCTTAGGTGCAAGTCAAATTTATTGTGACGTTTCGGGATTCAACATGCGGTCCCTTCTTCAGACAAACATGTTTGTCTGAAGAAGGGACCGCATGTGATCCCGAAACGTCACAATAAATTTGACTTTGCACCTAAGACTGGTGTGCCCGGTGATTATCTATATTGCATATATGGACTGTTGGCTACAGTAACTGGAGCACCCAGCATGTAAACATTTGCAGTGCTTGACTGCATATACTGGTTGAGGAGTGCAGGGTCCGACCCTACACAGTGTCTCTAATAAAGGACCTTTAGTATGTATTTGTGTTTGGCTGTTGGGTGGTTCAACATGTTCAGGTTTCTAACACTATATACTGAACATCCCCAAGAAACAAATGGATTCCTGGGTGGTTCTGCATTTTTATTCATAAATCAAAAGTTTTACCACACAAAACCACCTTAAAGGGCAACTGGGGACCTCTTACTTTAAACAGCAGGTTAAGGCCCCCCAAATACACACATTTCACTATACTTACCTTTGGGAAAAAATTTTTTTACAGACCCCAATACCTCACTGGCTGGTCGCGTCTCCTCTGGTTCTCTACATGTTAAATATGTGGTACTGAAGCAGAAGGCGCTTATCCTCTGCATCTCTGGGAATGGAAGACACAGATTGGACAAGACTGACTTCCTGACCAGAGGGATTAGGGCTGTGTAAGTAATGATTGAATCATTTTTGCTAATGGTAAATATAGCGAAATGTGTGTATTTGTATCTGCTCTGTCAATATATGTGTGAATAAAGAAAGTTACCCACTACCTTTGTGTGAGATCTGTTCATAGGACTGCTGCAGCCCGTTCCTGATTGTATTGCCTGTGTATTTGTGGGGCCTTAAGAGAAGTTTGATTAAAGTGACTTGCTGTGGGTGGGGGAATTGTTAGATTGAAGCATAACAAATCATTAAAGGTCCTCCCTGATGTCCCAACATAACTCTAAAGGCTCATACACACCTCCGATCTTGGCAGCAACCCAAGAGGCATTGGTGTTTTAGGCGATAATCGCCTGTGTATGCGTTTGGTTGGGGGACGTTCGAAACAGCCATTTGACACGTGTGTGAATGCGCTCGGGAATCAGTGTCATGATCAGACGTGTGTTCGAGGCTTAACTTTATTCGTTAAAATACTAACCACCAAAACAATACTTACAAGGTAGACATCGATTTATCAGCAAATGTAACAAAAGCGATTCCCAATGGGACGTTGTAAACATATTCATGCTTTTTTGCATATTCTTCCATCACTTGGTCTCTAACTTTAGTGTAGTACTCTATAGCATCTTCCTGTACATGTGAAGACAAAATATCCAATGGAATGCATGGATCACTGTACAGGAGCTCTGGACTAAACATGGCTCCATAGAGAAGACATCAAGAGGCTGATGAAATAAGAGGTGCAAAAGTTTGACTGTGTTCTGCAACCAATGAGATGTTTTCATTGGGTTACTGCAGTGAAACATTTGATTGGTTGGTGCAGATTATTACCAACAGGAAAACTTTGCACCTTTCATTCATTTTATGAACTATACATACCCTTTCACATCCAGAAACGACACAGCAACAAAACTGTCCACACGGTTTGGGGTTTATGAAAACTCTGCTCCCGGTCTTGTTAAACAGATTGGTGTAATACGCCAAGCTCTTTTCTGCTTTTTTCCTTTAAAGTAAAGTATCTGTCACAATACTACATACGAAATGAGAATTACATTACATTTAGAAGAATTAAACAGCCATAATGCAACAAAGTTTGCTGTATATGCATATGGCTAGAAGTAATGAATAAACAGAGGAAAAAAAGTACCGCACTCAAATATTACTGGATATAAGTAAATACCCTTTATTGGGAGAACCATATAGGTCCACAATGGGGTACATAAATAGGAGGCAGAGGCAAAGTTAACAAAGTGCACAAAGCCCTAACCCCACAGTCAAAAAAGTCTCAGTCCAGTACCCACTTATCTGTCTAGGGTGCTGCAGCGTCGGGGGGTCCCGAGGGGTGGGAAGGGCAACTGCAAAAGGGAACACCGATCAGCCAACCATTGAGACAAACGCCTGCGTTGTGGACCTATATGGTTCTCCCAATAAAGGGTTTTTATATCCAGTAATATTTGAGTGCGGTACTTTTTTCTTTTTCCTCTGTTTATTCATTACATTTATTTTATGAAGTACCAGCACCTGGGCCCACTTGGGCTAGTTTTTGCCTGGTTTGCTTGCAAAAATTTTTGCGATCCTGTGCCTCATTAATCCTGTCTTTTTGTATGGCTAGAAGTAAACATGGCGACCTACAGCCCTCCCACAACCCTAAGTTACTGCCACTTTAACTAACATACATTTGTGAGTCGTCTCTAATCACTTCCTGTACACCTCTGGTTTGGGCAGATTAGATGGGAGAAATACAATGGATAGAACGAGATGAGAGATCAGCACAGCAATGCTTTATGTGAAACCATCAAAGGGATTTAGAAACTTTAGCATTATTAAAGGTGATGAATATGTCTAAAAGGGTCCTGGGACAGCAGTTTGCCTTTTTCTTTCCCTGTGGTTGTGTTCTACATAAAGTTTTTATGGGCCTATTCAATAAGAGGCGACAAAGTTTCCCTGTGCTATTAATTAACAGCAACCAATCAGATTTTACCTCTTAACTGGGTTACTGCAGTTAGAAAACTTTTAATTGTTTTATCACATGAAAACTTTTGAACCTTTATATTTTAATCAGCAGTTTAGTTTCAAATATACCACAAGCTCTTATTACACCCTGTGGACTATGGCTGGTTACATACCATACAATAATTACATCTGACCAACCAATAGTACTGTGCATCATTCGCTCAGCTGGAAATATTGTATGGTATGGGTGGGGCGTCCAGATCGGACAAACAGGTGATTGGGTGTATAATATAATAATATAATGTCCTAATATGGGAAATTACCCCTACATTTGCAACAGAAAAGCCCAAGGTTAGAGAGCAGTAAGGCACTAAATATTACGATAAACCTCCAGCTTTTGGTGGTTCTCATTTGGAAAAAAAGTTAATACTGTTTTACAGGCTCCAATTAAGATCAATGCGTTATAGCCTGTGAAGCTAAGGAAGCAGTTCATTATATTATGATCGAAAAAAAGGGGTCACTGTTTCAATGGCATAGCCTATGTCAATAAACATTTATAGAAAAAATATGAATGCAATCAACGTGCATTTCAAAAGGGTTCAGATTCCATATTAAAGTTGCAAGGCTAGTACAGCCCCGTGTCCCAGTACCTCTCTCTGGACAGTCGGATTAGATTGGCAACATCATAGCAGAGATGAACTTCCTGTACCTGGCAGGTAGGGTAGGCCTCACTAGGAGAGAGACATAACACTAAGATAACGGATCCATCACACATAGTAACATAGTAACTGAGGTTGAATAAAGACATGCGTCCATCAAGTTCAACTTTTATACCCTCCTTTTTAACCCTATCTAACAATTCATCTAGAGGAAGGCAAAAAAAAAAAACAGCTAAAAAAGAGGGAAGAATTCCTTCCTGACTACAAAATGGCAATAGGAAAGTATCCCTGGATCAACCAGAACTACAGTATATGTATTAATACCAGTTATTCTCAATATTATATAATATCCCTGTACCAACAAAAACTGCAGTATATGTATTAATACCAGTAATTCTCAATATTATATAGTATCCCTGTACCAACCAGAACTGCAGTATATGTATTAATACCAGTAATTCTCAATATTATATAGTATCCCTGTACCAACAAGAACTACAGTATATGTACTATATTAATACCAGTAATTCTCAATATTATATAGTATCTGTACTAACCAGAACTACAGTATATGTACTGTATTAATACCAGTAATTCTCAATATTAATAGTATCCCCGTACTAACCAGAACTACAGTATATGTACTGTATTAATACCAGTAATTATCATATTAGTTAGTATCCTGGATCAACCAGAACTGCAGTATATGTATTAATACCAGTAATTCTCAATATTATATAGTCCCGTACTAACCAGAACTACAGTAATGTAGTATTAATACCAGTAATCTCAATATTATATAGTATCCCTGGATCAACCAGAACTACAGTATATGTATTAATACCAGTAATTCTCATATATATAATATCCCCTGTACCAACCAGAACTAACAGTATATGTATTAATACCAGTTATTCTCAATATTTTTAGTTTTAGAAACTTATCTAGCCCACGTTTAAAGCCCCACTTTTAAAGCTATTCAATGAACTTGCCATTACCAGATTGCTGGAAGACAATTCCACAGTTTCACACCGTTCTCACTGTACAGAAACCTTTCCTAACCTGAAGATGAAACTTCTTTTTCTCCAATCTTAAAGGATGTCCACGTGTCCTCTGATATGACCTATTCGTGAAAAATGCACCAGAGAGTTCATTGTATGGCCCTAATATTTTGATAAAGTGATCATATCCCCACGCAAATGTCGCTTCTAACTTGTCTAATCTGCCTGCATAGTCAAGCCTCTCCATTCCCTTATTAATTTACTTGCCCTTCTCTGATGTGCTTCCATTTCCAAGATGTCCCTTTTGTATATGGGATTCCAAAACTGCACCGCATATTCCTAATGAGGCCTACCAGTGCCTTGTAAAGAGGGAGAACAATGTTTTTTTCTCTTTAATCTATTTCCCTCTATATACAAGACAATATCTTGCTAGCTCTAGCCGTTGCTGCCTGGCATTGTTTGCTACAGAAATATATTACATAGCCATATTCCTACGCTCAGTACTATGTGTCTATTGCTCATTAGGAAAAAAAAGTCTTGCTGGTTAAAGGGTAACTAAACGCCAATATAATAATTATTAAGCTACAATTTATTAAGCTACAATTGTATACAGAGTTCAATTAAAAGACCTGGAATTCAGCCAAATGATGGCTCCACAGTTGTATTAAACACTGAGCCATATATGAAACCCCTGAAACACTGCACATGCTCATTGTGCTTGTAGCTGCTATATTTGCACATACACCCAGATATCATTAACAAATTGACAGGCAAAGATTTTTTATGTTATGTATGGTTGGGTTCAGATCTAGGAGCTACAAGGGGTCTCCTATCATTGGGGGGTTCGTTAAGTCAACAAACCATGAAAAAACTCAAGGTCTCTTATCTTGTACAAATAAGAAATGATTGGAGACTGCACAAACTAACGGTACAACATCTATATACTGGAATAATCTGGTTCATAGGGTTTTACCTGAAGTGACTGCATATTGTCTCTTTATCCACATCCTTGGGCAGCCCTGTGACAAGAGGGTCTGTTTCACCTGTTGAACGAATTGGATATCTTTGGTGAAATTCATAAAAAAATTAAATAGAGATATGCTGAAAAATAAAATAAATCAAAAACTATTACAATTAAATGTGGAACTGGCTGTGAAAAGAGACTGATCCTACCTTCCAAACAAGCCTAGGATAATGTGTCTAGCTGCTACAAATCAAAAGTTATAAGCATTAAAAGTTTCACTTCCTAGTTTGCACTCTCTCTCCCATGTTGTGACAGAAACATAAGCTGTATAATAACCTCCAACCCAGAAATCGTTCTTCTATAAAGCTTCTTATGTATATCATACATGGGGTAATTTTTGGAGCATTTCGACTAATTTGGTCAGAATTCCTTTAATGTATTGATTGAAGACCGGGAGGTTAAGGAGCTATGCCTTACCTTCCATTATTCAATCAATTGATTCAGTCCGCTCAATATCAAGCATCAATCAGTAAAACGGCGATCGGGTCAGGTAGAAATCAATGGTGCATTGTGGACCAGTTCTTCCATTGAATTTTTGGGAAAATCAAACAAGAGACTCATCTCATGTATGGCCTGCATTACAGGCTAGAAACCATTCTCTCAGCTTTCCTTAAACTATGCTTCTTGTGGAAAAATATAAAGGGCAAACTCTTAATTAAAATACAGAGAAAATGTTGCTCTGTTTAGAGACTAATGCACAATATAAAAATAACACACACACACATGTATATATTTTCCAACAAATATAGTTTTGACTGCTTAAATATTTCTTTAAAAAAACCACAAATAGATATGTCAGGTGCACCCTTACTACAACTGGCATCCTTACCGTATTCTCTTCCTTGTACTTAATGTCAGAAAGTGATGTCGCATAAAGATCACTGTGAGGACCAGATACACAACAGCAATAACCGTATGCAGCCACAAGAGGGAGTCCCTGCAGGAAGATATTTCTTTTAGGACAGAGTTCAACCCTCATTCCGCACACAAATGTTAAAATTGATGTTTTAATGTTAAAAGGAGCCATTCTGCCCATTGACATTTACTAGCCAAAACGGTTTATTTCTGATCAATAGAAAAAAATATCATTAAAGTGGAACTGTGGTCTCCAAAAAAGTTGAGTTTAAATGAAAGGGTAGTTTCCTACCTTTAAAACGAGCCATCAACCACCTCTCTACGTGCTCCACAGCCCAAGATACACAGAAATGACTGACAGAAAGTTAATGGGTGGGAGGCTGACATGTGACATTCCTAAAGCTTCTCCTGCACAGTGCCGCCGGCGAGCACAGCCTCAGACCCTCAGTGTGTGAGGGAGACAGGAAGTCCCTCCTCCTCTCTGCCGTGGGAAGGACCTGCAGCTGCAGAGAAGGTAAGGAAATTACAGCCCTTCTCTCTCACAGTGTGAAAACAGCCTTTGTTTCCACAGAGTTTTTTGGGGTGGTATGGGGTCAGAGTGGCCCACAGAACCAGTGAGGGGGGCCTTAGACACCCACGAGTGGGTGGGGCCTAGACACTCGCAGGTGGACGGGGCTTAGACACCCGGGTGGGCAGGGCCACGGCACCTCGTAGGTGGGCGGGGCCACATGGGGCTGTAAGGGATGGGCCAAGGGGGCCTGCAACTGGAGGACCATGGGGTCCATGAGTGGGAGGGACCAGGGGGGCTGCAAAGGGGAGGAAACACAGGGCAGATTGACTGACAGGTTTCAGAACAGGAAGCAGGAAGTGCAGGGACCTGGTGATGCTGCTGCCATATCACACACAAATGTAAATATCTTCAAAACTAAAAAAAATAAACAATAGAAATGAATTGCAAAAACTCTCAGGAGAGCAATTCCTATCAATTTACCTAAAGTAATTTTTGGACCACAGTTCCTCTTTAATTGCAAAACTATCAAGCGAGATGGTTGTTCATCAATAGCCAGAAATATCACATTGTAAACCGGTGGTATAACCAGAATTACCATTTAGAGAGTGTATGTCTAGAAGGGACAAAGGAAGCATAGGTAGAAATAACTAAGTAGCCAAGTTGGTACATCTCTATATATCTATAAAATTATAAAGTGATGTATCAGTTGCCTTTCTATGTGTTTGATACACAGATATCCATCCCAGTGTGAATTAAGTAAAAAATTGTAAATATTTTACTCCAGTTCAAGATCACACGTAACTTCCTGTCCATTAACAATGTTGTATCCTCCACAATGCTGCCAAACTACCGTCATCTGTGCATGGAGGATCCGGCTGGATGGAATATTTAATCAAACTTAATCGACAAGTAGAGGCAGCTGGTGCAGTTTGGATGTGTATGTTCACCAGCCAACTTTCCCCATAAAGAACAGTATAGGGAGATCGTCTGCGACAGCTTATACTCCTAACAATCATGGCAAACTCAATACGCCCAAGTAAAATTTTCCATTAGTAACGACGCGGAACATTCCTTGGTATTGGAAACGGTTGTTACGGACGTACACAAATATAAAGGCCCAACCCATCGGTACCTGTACTTTAGCGGTAATGTGTGTACCCGCTTTAGGGATTATAGGATAGAGCTTTAATAGGTTCAGAAAAGGATTTGAGAAGGTAGAGAGCAGAGAAAGGTAGACTGATGGTAAATAACTAGAAATTCATTCTATATTTATTATAACGTATTTTTCCCTTTAAACTGACTGACCCCAAACACTGTTTCCTCCCATTTTCCTCCCACTATTTCCTCTCTGAACTCCAGTTCATGCTGCTCTATCTGTTATTGTAACTGAGGAACTACTGATAATTGCTTTATCGTACACACTTTCCCCTTTTAAACTGTGCACTATCAATACAAACATGTAACTTATACTATAGGCTGCATTGGAATTGTTGAGAACCCATTAAATGTTGCCACCTGCGGGATATAAATTCTTGGTCAAAATGCTTGAATGGGATCCAGGTCGGCCATAATGAATTTTCTTTTCTCTACTTACCCATGGTGCAGGTTTGCGATCGTTGTCCTTCCAAAGCTGAGTGGATCCTTATCTATAAAGAAAAAACCAAGTGAGTTGAGTTTGAAATTACTGGTAACATAATACAGTTTAGATTGTGTTCCAGCCTATCAGAACTTCACTACGTTCATTCCAAGACTACAAACAAAGACTAATACATTGTATTGAGGGGCTGTGGAAGGGGAAGTTATAAGTATTTTTATAAACAACACGCCCCTTTTAAACTGCAGGAAATTTCACTTAAAATGTGCAGCATCAATTTGCAGCTCCGCTTACCAAGTAAATTTCGGATAAATTTACAGGAGGATGACTGCAACGGAGAGGATGCAGGCTTCAAGAGCAGGCAGATTATGTGGCGCTGGAAGGACAGATAGTGAGTGGCATTTCTCACATCTCTCGTAGAATTCTTCATCGCTGCCCACAGAAGAAAAGCATTAAGCAAACAAAGGCAGTGTGCACGTCTCCCCCCCCCGAAACGTTGTGCACGCACGCAAGCATGTCACAAATAAAATGAGTAAATATCTTTAAGTGTGCGTTTTCTACAATCAAAACTACAAATAGTAAAAAACTGCTAGTGATCAGCAGCTACAGGTAAAACAGCACCTTTAAGACAACAGAAAATAAGGAGTGCGGGGAACACAATCAAAACTTCAAAAAGTAGCAGATGTTGGTTTAGAGGAGGCCCCTACAGTTGTTTGAAATCAGAGAAGCTAGCTGATTAAACAAAATTGTGCAGAGGTGATGTGATGCAATACATTCTTTGACCTACAGATGGCGATCTATGGCTACATCACTCTGCCAGCTTTTTCTAAGCTGCTTCAAATCCTATAATAAAACCAAAGTGTACGTCCCTGTGTCTGTGTGTCTCTGCAGTTCCTAAGGACTCACACATAGAGGGAGAGTCTTCTGCAGTTCTATTGACTGCACCACTAGAGGGAGTTCTGCAGTTCCTATTGACTCACCACTGAGAGAGAGCTCTGCAGTTCCTATTGACTCACCACTAGAGGGAGAGAGTGTCTGCAGTCCTATTGACTCACACTAGGGGAGAAACACAGGAAACACCACGGAGGGAGAACAGCAATAAACAGAATGCAGGTAAGGTTGCTTGGGACAGGGGTCCCTGGATTTGGGACAGAGGGGGGGGCCTGGATTCGGGACAGATGGGGGCCCTTGGATTTGGGACGAGGGGGGCCCTTGGATGGGACAGAGGGGGCCCCTAGATTTGGGACAGAGGGGGGGGCTGGATTTGGACAGAGGGGGGGGGCTGGATTTGGGACAGAGGGGGAGCCCTGGATTTGGGACAGAGGGGGGGGGTGGATTTGGGACAGAGGGGGGGGGGGCTGGATTGGGACAGAGGGGGCCCTGTCCTGGACAGGGGGGGGACTATGGCCTTGGGACACTAAGAGGGTACTCTGGCCTGGACAATGGAGGAGACATAGGGCCTTGGGACACTAAGGGGCACTCTGTGCTTCTAGTGCCCGTTATTGTAGCGGGATTAATGTCTAGTTAGGTATAAAACAAAAAAAAAAATTCTTTGGCTTTGTGGATGTTAATGGCTGTAAGTCAAAAATTTCATGGAAAACTAATTAATCTGAAATAAAATTGATCACAATCCATATTATAGAAGTCCGACTAACTTTTCTGTGTATGTTTAATACACGTAATGGGGCAACTGCAATGAGAGGCTCAAAATGTATGCTTGTGCTTTTAATCTGCAGCAACCCATTAGATGTAACCTAACTGCAGTAAACCAAAAAAGGCACCATCCGATTGGATGCAGGTAATAGCACAGGCAAAGTCTTGCCTGTCTCATACATACTGCAAGTCCCAATGGGTCACCTCCCCTTTTACAGATCAATGTTTGCGCCATTGTGTTCTCTTTCCTAATAAAGGAAATCTATATATTTGTCTTGTTAATGACATAGGTTGTTAACTTACTTCCTTTGAAAGGTCGATGTCATCCAGTAGCAAAACGACTGAATAAAAGAGACAAATTTGTTACAAGTAACCAGCTGACAGAGTTTAATTAGAGGACAATCCTAGTCATATGAACAAAAATCAATCAAATTCTAACCCACAGGATTCGCAGCTAAAGTTCAGACCCTCGGTTAAGCGGATATTGTGTTAGTACAATAGGAAGTGTTATTCATATAAGGAGCAACTCCCTGCATCCCTAGGCAGCCATATTAGTGCCCCACTAACATTTTAAAAGGCTGAAATTAAAAGACCACAGACAATGCCTGACCAGAGGGAAAACAGGATTCTCTACTTTCACCTCAGGAATGGAATCTTTTTAGTGATGAAAGATATCTGACCTGGGAATAAGGTGGCCAAACACGAGAGTTACTATTATGTGGGCTCTGTGGGCTGACCAGCCTCCAATACATTGTCCAATACCCAGAAACAGGCACAACCCTATTGCCTACCTCTGCTTAAAGTTAAGGGAGTCAAAAACCGACCATGGTGTTTGCGGCAGTGTTAGTTTGTCGGCATACAGTAGGTTGTTTTCGGGCCCACACCTTTGAACAATAGATTAATGAATCATTTTTGGTCTACAAGCCTAGAGCAGGGGGTCTCCAAACTGAGCTCCCCCAAACTTTCCCTGCCCCTTGCTTTGCTAAAGAAGAATGCTGGGCGTTGTGTAAGTTAAGCAGTTATATATTTGGTGGGTTCAGATGGTTCATCTGACAAAAAATGCAGTCACCAGCAAAAACTATGATGGGCCCCCTCCCTGTCTCATTACAGTGGTTTTCTGGGAGCAGGTTATGTCTGTCATATGGAAAATAAGAAGATTGGGCTCTTCTCCCTGGTAGTTACGCCTCTGGCAGTCACAAAACTACCTAAGTTAAAATCCACATCGTTTTCTTTAAATAAGAATCAACATCTATTATTATTATCTATATAGGAAGACAATACATTTTCCTACGGTTACTTATATATTAAGCTGTTAAGTACGAACAGTGTGTTATACTTTCCAGGAGACTTTACTTCTACTTTAAAGATCTGTGTACTGAATTGGTTAATGGACAGACAAGGAATTTCAATACTTACATTGTCCCTTTCAAGGTCTCCCCACCGAGGAGGATGATAATCTCCGATACCTATGTGCGGTGAGCTGGAAAAGGATGCATAGCCTGTTATTAAACAAGAAAATATGGATGTGAATAAAAGACATTTAAAGGGGAAATAAAATGGGAAACCCCTCAAATGATTAGTTAGTCTTAAGGCTGGTACACATGAGTAGATTTTTCTGTCCCATAAAATCTGTGGTGTTTTCATGGCCGGCCACTGTCAGTGGCCCATTTGTCTGGTAATCTGTGGCCCATCGAGGGTCTCCTATGGACCATGTCTGACCCAGGAGGAGAGGGGGGGGTTTACTATCAGTAAACACTCACTCTTCAGGCCAGCCCAAAGACAATATGTGCTGCGGCGTACTGGTTGCCCATCGACTTTCCAGGTACGTTCTCTCGCGGTCTGCTGTAGTCTGAGGGTTTTAGGCTCCACCTGTGGTACAGTGTGTGGGGTGGGGGGTGGGTAAACCCTTTGGTTCTCCTTTAAACAAATCAGTTTACTAAAGCTAAAAAAACTGTACTAAAAACAGCCAATGAGGAAGTACATTTAGGTTTCCTTTTCCAACGACTGGTACAATCTTTATCCTCACAGATAAAATACTTCCCACACTGCATATAGGATACCGTAGATGATAACATGGGACAGGTATAATTTTAATACTCTAAACAAAGCTGGAAAGTCCCATATTGAAGTTCAGTGCAGTGCTATAGTCCAGTATAGGAAGAGAAAATTATAGAATCAGAAAGTGGTACAGTGAGTTGCAACAAAATTAACAGAGACAATTAAGGAATTCGGAAATGCTTTAAGGGTAACTAAACACCCCAAAAACACAGATTAAAAGGAGGTAGGGGACCCACCTGGCCACAGCCTATTTTACCTTTACAGCCCAGACACACGGTTGTAAAAAGTTAGACGCTGCTTGGTTAACCAAGATCTCCCACAGCAGCCCTTCATCTCTGAAAAAGCGAAGACACACCTGCATATCTTGAAATGATGTTTGGCTGTAGATAAATTCAGGAGGTAGGAGGTGGGTCTCCAAACCATCTGTTATGAATTTTTGCTTTTCATCTAAAAACTGTTTTGACCAGTAAGGTGGCCTTTTAAAGACAATGGGGATATGGGTAGCCTGTACAGACACTTTCCCTGTGTTTATTTCTTTGATACAGCAATATGGCAATATTATATATATAATGGCAAAAAATGTATGTCACTACCAGTCTGCATCGTAAACCAGGGGACCGCCGACCATATCCCAGAACCTTCTGCGTTAAATAGAAAAACACCAACAACAGGAACTGTAAATATAAAGCCAGATAGAGTAGAGGATATCCCAGTAAGAAGGTTGTATCATCAGGAATAACAACAATGAAAAATAAAAAATTGACAGAATATCAAAAAAATCTACTTTACTTGGACAGGAAGTCACTAGATAACTCAGGAAAAACTAAGATACAAGCAAGCAAAGGCTCAAATTGGGGTTTCATGGTACTAACAACCAGGCTATAGAGATTGCTGGTAGAGTGAAAAGGAACCCCATGCGGATTAGTCAGACATATAACGTTATTCACAGGAGATCCTAGTAGCCCAGAATTCCCAGAAGCAATGGGGCTATAAACTAGTAAGGAAGGGAATATGGGGGGGTGGGGGGGGGGGGGAGAGATTGTGTCCGTTTCATTGGAGCGCAAGAAGATGGTAACTTTCACTTTACCCTCTGTACAATGCAGTGATAACTGGATCGGTGACGGGGTGACAGATTTTACAGTGCAGCAACACTAAATAGTTATAATACGTAACACATTGTTCCTACATAAAACAGGTAAAGTCCAACACCAGCACAGTGGGGATCCCCCAAAAGTCACACCTTGCAGCACCGTGCTGCCAAGGGCCCCATTAAAGCAGTATGGTTGGCTGTCATTGAGCGGTTCCCGATTCGACTTTCAATCCAGAAGGTGGGGAGAAGAGTGAAGTGTTTGACGGAGCTTTAATCCGAGAGAAATGCATCTGGGCTTCACTGCAATGACAGAAGGCAAATGGTCAAAAATCTGAATGGACATGGAAATTTTAATGTGGCAGAAGGACAAAAGGAAAGCCTGTTATCCACACAGAGAAAACCTCATTCACACACCATTACTACACTGGAAAATAAGATTCTGCAAAATTAACCATCCCATGCTTTTAATTACAGTTACGTAGTAACCTTAATGACAGACGTCCGTTACACTACTACAAAGCTTGTGTAATCTCATCATATGGGGATTTATTTTTATTTTGTTAGGCAACAAAATGTAATTAATTCCTGCCTCTCACAACTTCACAGTTTAAATTACACAAAAAAAAGCAAGTAAATCCCACAACCCTGATCGTCCTGAATCCAGGATATTCCACAGGAGGTAAATAGCTCATTGTTCATCAATAAATACTTTCCACCTTATTTCACTTGTCCAGTTATGCCACTGATCAAGGTAAGTGGGCGGGACCTGTAATTAGCAGTTAGGTATAGAGTGTACAGATATCCATGGTATTTGCCTTTACCGATTGTTTGTTATACCATGTAAGCAACTGGGATTCTTTTCATGAAAGTGGATCTACAGTCACCAGATAATATTGTCCCAGAACAGAGCACATTCACAAAGGTACAACAAGCTTGACTCACCTCTCCTTTGAGATTTGTTGGTTGATTAAGAAATTAACCCGTGTAGTACTAAAGGTTAGTAAACACGTGCGATCATGGGTCCCGACCTGCGGGCCCGATGTGTAGGAACGACCGTTCGGCCGATAATCGCGCCGTTGTGGGCCTTTATCGCCCGAAACGAACATTGGAGATCCGCCAGGTCGGCCAGGCAACGATCCCCGACCGCCGAACGTCCGTTTCAGCCGAATATAAATGGCCTACACCCTGCATGATATCTGCCAAAACGTGCGTCGCGGGTCTGGGCCCGTGATCGCACGTGTGTACGAACCTTTAGGGTCAGCTCCCATAATCCACCTCTTTTTTGGGGTGGAAGTCTTAAGCTGCCATACACTTCCTCGACATTAAACCGATTCGAATCCGATCCATGATGAATGTCAAATCGATTGTACTGTGGAGTAGAGCAGCAGTTTTCAAGGTATTTCCACAACATTATGATTATTATCATGATCCTTCACAAAACATTATGTGAATGTGCGCAGGTAAAACTGCTGCTACACTCAGCATTACATTCCAGTCATCTCGTTGCCAGCCTTTAGTGTACGCAGTACACTTCACATGCTCTCTAGTGCACAGCAAATCAAAACAAAGATCTAGAAGCTGACAGCCAATCATATACAGCACAGAGACCGCCTCTGTTAAAGTCACAGAATTAAAAAGCAGATCCCGATACACGCTGTTAATAATTTCATGCAGTAATATTTTCCACACCATCGAATGTGCAGGCTAATATTTTTTCTGGAACAATTCCAACTGAACAACTGCCCCGACAGATAAGAAACAATGACAGGTCTGAAAATCTCAGGCATTCCTGCAGTCTTCAATCAACCAAAGGATTTGTCAGCCTGAAACATTGGTTTATCCACTTTAATTTCAGACTAACACAATACTGATTGTGTTTAATGGCCACAATATGCTTCTGTGTACCAGCCCCTAGATTGAGAGAGAGTAAAGAATTCAAATTTAGAAATACAAAATGAGGTTATACATAGCATTTATTTTGGAGAATACAACATAGGGTTTCATTATATAATGTAACACTAACCCCCAAAAAAATATGGAACAAACAGTAAAAAAAAAAATAATGAACTCGAAACCTTAAAGCCACAACAATACCACTCCCACCCCATTTAAAGAACCCAGGAAGTGGACCCAAAACTCTGGCTCCACCCACTCCTCAGCCTGGGGCCGATGGGTAGATGCACTTGAATAGGAGGGTGGGCGGGGATGTGTATTGTTGTCCTTTAATTAATCTACCAATGCAGGCTATTTGCCTGTGCATTACACAGGTTGTAACTTCTTTTGCTCCGTAACAGCCCTTTAAGACTCCCATATACAGTCAGTTTGCCCTGATTATACTGGGAAAAGGTCCACATAATTTGCTTTAATGTTTCAACAAGGAAAAAAAAAAAAAGACGAGAGAAAGGCAAGAATGGTCTACCACTGTTTATATGGAAACATTATGTTGTGTTTGTTCAGTTAAACACAATGCAGTGCAAAGTAAACGTGTGTGTCAAGTGACAAGAGAGAATTTCCCATTCAGCTTAAAAGAACTAAAAACTGTGGAAGGGATTTTTAGTGCATCAGAAGAAGACAAAGTTGAGGGTCGCATTTCAAAGAAACAATTTATTGATTAGTGACTACACATCAGGTCCCCTGAGGAAGGGGGCACGTTTACACCCCCCAAAACATTGTGACCTGATGTGTAGTCACTAATCAATAAATTGTTCTTTGAAATGCGACCCTAACTTTGTCTTCTTCTTATATACCACACCAAGGGTTGGATATTGTAAGGGGTAAGCACCCACACTTAGTAAGAGTGCAAAGGACTGCACTGCACTGTGATTTTCAGTGCATCCCCGAGCAACACATCCCTAATAAATGAGTTATTGTACAGGCGATTCACTACTCCTTTCATTGGCATCATGTTATGGATGACCCGTAGAAGGCATGTGGTACATTTTTTAAACAGCAGATCCCACTCTATAGGTCAGGAAGAAAATATCTGTAGCCCGTACAAAGCAATGTCAGTGCAGAAAAACATTCTAAGCTGCAATATTTGCATTGACAGAGTAGCTATTACTACAGTATGTTATGTATTTTATTTCTATATAGTGCTGCATATTCCGCAGCGATTTACAATTATTTTTTACTCAATTCACATCAGGCCCTGCCCGAAGAGCTTACAATCTAATCATTTTATGTAAAACATACAATATATCAGTATGTCTTTATGATTGTGGGGGAAACCGGAGTGCCCGGAGAAAAACCCACGCAAGCACGGGGTGAAAAACATACAAAATCCTTGCAGATGTGTCCAAGGGTGGAATCGAACTCAGGCATTTAGCGCTGCAAAGGCATTAGTGCTAACCACTGAGCCACCGTGCTGCCCCAGCCACCATGCTGCACCATGTGAAAACCTTACCAAAAGGCCGCAACTGCAACCTTCACTTTCTATCCTTCAAATAACCTGTAATTGCAGGCTCATTAATCTTTTCTCCTTCTTGTAAATAGCTCTGGAAAAACTTGCCAGCAGCATGAACATTACGCTGCTCGTTTGAATAACAAAGTGATAAACTCCGGTAACTGATCTTGCAGCACCATTTTAGGTAGGAAGGCCTGCCTCTTATCACTGCAAATCACGATTTTGTGCATAATGCACTATTTTGAGTCTAACTTGGATTACAAACAGTTGTGTCTGTAGGAACAAATTTGTTCTTTAGATTATACTACACCCCCATCATATTATGAGCTTGGACTTCCGTACAAACATGATCATCATCATGTAAACTTTATAGGTGTGATGCCAAAATGCTTGCGTGGTCAAGATAGTGCATGTTAGGGTGCGGCAATATCCAAACTCCTGCAGACACCGCAAGAAGCCATCTTAGGATCCTCTGCAGGCCCGCTCCAACACTGTACAAAAGGCTTTTGCATAAATGACAGGGTATGGCGAGTATAGATAGCATCAAACGCCTCCTCTCTGTGTGTTTCTACCTCACTGCTCGTGACTCAGACCATGGATCAGTCATTACAAGAAAAATAAACAAAAACAAAAATCCTGGAGGGCATGTTTATCCTAAGGGCTCATTCACACTAGAGGCAGCGGAACATTGTGATTGCGTGCATTGTTCCGCGTGTTAAAGCACAATGCATGCCATTATGCCATTAGAGCCCAAAACCAGTAAACATAAAGGTTGCTATTTCCCATCCTCACCTGCAGCTAAATCACCTTCCTGACATCATTATCTATTCCAATGATGGTGAACCTTTAATGGGCAGAGTGCCCAAACTGCAACCTAAAACCCCACTTTATTGCATAGTGCCAACATGACCATTTTAACGGAATAACGAGTTTTTATTTTAGAAAAAACAACTCAACTAGACACAGACCAATACAATAGATAGAATGATTTAGATTACTATTAACCTCTAAATTACCACACAGGAGTTTGAGATCTAGAACAGTGACCATTAACCCTACATTATTAGACAGGAGTTTGAGATCTAGAACAGTGACACATTAACCCTACATTATTGACAGGAGTTTGAGATCTAGAACAGTGACCATAACCCTACATTATTAGACAGAGAGTTGAGATCTAGACAGTGACCATTAACCCCTACATATTGACAGGAGTTTGAGATCTAGAACAGTGACCATTAACCCTACATTATTAGACAGGAGTTTGAGAACTAAAACAGTGACCATAACCCTACATATTAGACAGAGTTTGAGAACTAAAACAGTGACCATTAACCTACATATTAGACAGGAGTTTGAAACTAAAACAGGACCATAACCCTACATTATATAGACAGGAGTTTGAGATCTAGAACAGTGACATTAACCCTACATTATTAGACAGGAGTTTGAGCTCTAGAACAGTGACCATTAACCCCTACATTATTAGACAGCAGTTCGAGATCTAATACAGTGACCATTAACCCTACATTATTAGACAGGAGTTTGAGAACTAAAACAGTGACCATTAACCCTACATTATTAGACAGGAGTTTGAGAACTAAAACAGTGACCATTAACCCTACATTATATAACAGGAGTTTGAGATCTAGAAACAGTGACCATTAACCCTAATTATAGACAGGAGTTTGAGCTCTAGAACAGTGACCATTAACCCCTACATTATTAGACAGCAGTTCGAGATCTAATACAGTGACCATTAACCCTACATATTAGACAGGAGTTTGAGAACTAAAACAGTGACCATTAACCCTACATTATTAGACAGGAGTTTGAGATATAAACAGTGACCATTAACCCTATTATTAGACAGGAGTTTGAGATATAAACAGTGACCATTAACCCTACATATTAGACAGGAGTTTGAGATCTAGAACAGTGACCATTAACCCTTCATTATTAGACGGAGTTTGAGATCTAGAACAGTGACCATTAACCTACATATAGACAGGAGTGAGATCTAGAACATGACCATTAACCCTACATTGTTAGACAGGAGTTTGAGATCTAGAACAGTGACCATTAACCCTTCATTATTAGACAGGAGTTTGAGATCTAGAACAGTGACCATTAACCCCATATATTAGACAGGAGTTTGAGATCTAGAACAGTGACCACTAACCCTACATTATTAGACAGGAGTTTGAGATCTAGAACAGTGACCATTAACCCTACATTATTAGACAGGAGTTTGAGATATAAACAGTGACCATTAACCCTTCATTATTAGACAGGAGTTTGAGATCTAGAACAGTGACCATTAACCCTACATTATAGACAGGAGTTTGAGATATAAAACAGTGACCATTAACCCTACATTATTAGACAGGAGTGTGAGATTAGATATAAAACAGTGACCATTAACCCTTCATTATTAGAAGGAGTTTGAGACTAGAAACAGTGACCATTAACCCTACATATTAGACAGGAGTTTGAGATCTAGAACAGTGACCATTAACCCTACATTATTAGACAGGAGTTTGAGATATAAAACAGTGACCATTAACCCTTCATTATTAGACAGGAGTTTGAGATCTAGAACAGTGACCATTAACCCTACATTATTAGACAGGAGTTTGAGATCTAGAACAGTGACCATTAACCCTACATTATTAGACAGGAGTTTGAGATATAAACAGTGACCATTAACTCTACATTATTAGACAGGAGTTTGAGATCTAAAACAGTGACCATTAACCCTACTTTATAGAAAGGGTTTGAGATATAAAACAGTGGACCATTAACCCTACATTATTAGACAGGAGTTTGAGATATAAACAGTGACCATTAACCCTACATTATAGACAGGAGTTGAGATATAAACAGTGACCATTAACCCTTCATTATTAGACAGGAGTTTGAGATCTAGAACAGTGACCATTAACCCTACATTATTAGACAGGAGTTGAGATTAGAAACAGTGACATTAACCCTACATTATTAGACAGGAGTTTGAGATATAAACAGTGACCATTAACCCTACATTATTAGACAGGAGTTTGAGATCTAGAACAGTGACCATTAACCCTACATTATTAGACAGGAGTTTGAGATATAAAACAGTGACCATTAACCCTACATTATTAGACAGGAGTTTGAGATATAAACAGTGACCATTAAAACCTTCATATTAGACAGGAGTTTGAGATCTAGAACAGTGACCATTAACCCTACATTATTAGACAGGAGTGTTGAGATCTAGAAACAGTGACCATTAACCCTACATTATTAGACAGGAGTTTGAGATATAAACAGTGACCATTAATCTACATTATTAGACAGGAGTTTGAGATCTAAAACAGTGACCATTAACCCTACATTATTAGACAGGAGTTTGAGATATAAAACAGTGACATTAACCCTACATTATTAGACAGGAGTTTGAGATATAAACAGTGACCATTAACCCTACATTATTAGACAGGAGTTGAGAATAAACAGTGACCATTAACCCTTCATTATTAGACAGGGTTTGAGATCTAGAACAGTGACCATTAACCCTACATTATTAGACAGGAGTTTGAGATCTAGAACAGTGACCATTAACCCTACTTATTAGACAGGAGTTTGAGATTATAAACAGTGACCATTAACCCTACATTATTAGACAGGAGTTTGAGACTAAACAGTGACCATTAACCCTACATTATTAGACAGGAGTTTGAGATATAAAACAGTGACCATTAACCCTACATTATTAGACAGGAGTTTGAGATCTATAACAGTGACCATTAACCCTACATTATTAGACAGGAGTTTGAGATCTATAACAGTGACCATTAACCCTACATTATTAGACAGGAGTTTGAGATATAAACAGTGACCATTAACCTACATTATTAGACAGGAGTTTGAGATCTAGAACAGTGACCATTAAACCTCATCATTATTAGACAGGAGTTTGAGATCTAGAACAGTGACCATTAACCCTACTTATTGACAGGAGTTTGAGATCTAGAACAGGACCATTAACCCTACATTATAGACAGGAGTTTGAGATATAAACAGTGACCATTAACCCTACATTATTAGACAGGAGTTGAGATCTAGAACAGTGACCATTAACCAACTTATTAGACAGGAGTTTGGATATAAAACAGTGACCATTAACCCTACATTATTAGACAGGAGTTTGAGATCTAAACAGTGACCATTAACCCTACATATTAGACAGGAGTTGAGATCTATACAGTGACATTAACCCTACATATAGACAGGAGTTTGAGATCTATAACAGTGACATTAACCCTACATTATTAGACAGGAGTTTGAGATATAAACAGTGACCATTAACCCTACATTATTAGACAGGAGTTTGAGATCTATAACAGTGACCATTAACCCCTACATTATTAGACAGGAGTTTGAGATATAAACAGTGACCATTAACCCTACATTATTAGACAGGAGTTTGAGATCTAGAACAGTGACCATTAACCCTACATTATTAGACAGGAGTTTGAGATCTAGAACAGTGACATTAACCCTACATTATTAGACAGGAGTTTGAGATATAAACAGTGACCATTAACCCTTTATTAGACAGGAGTTTGAGATCTAGAACAGTGACCATTAACCCACATTATTAGACAGGAGTTTGAGATATAAAACAGTGACCATTAACCCTTCATTATTAGACAGGAGTTTGAGATCTAGAACAGTGACCATTAACCCTACATTATTAGACAGGAGTTGAGATCTAGAACAGTGACCATTAACCCACATTATTAGGACAGGAGTGTGAGATCTATAACAGTGACCATAACCCTTCATATAGACAGGAGTTTGAGATCTAGAACAGTGACCATTAACCCTACATAATTAGACAGTGACTAACAGTGTGTTCAAAAGGATTAGAAAGGGAGAATCTGTATTGGCTGCCTTGGATTGGTATTTATGAATCACATTTGGTCCTAAAAATAAGCACGGGTCATTGTTAAAAGTTCCTATAAAAATAGGTGGCAAAATGCATTTTAGTAGGGCTTTAAATTTGTGTCAATTTCTGTTATTAGGAAACCACATTATACAAACACCAGTGTCCTAGTAATGGCAAAGACTAAGCAAAGCAAAAAAATATTTGTGATACTCTGTTACATTCCTCCCTGGTTGTTAACACATGAGCATCTGACGTCATTATCTTTCTGGTCTGTAATGATTCCAGACGTACTAAAGTTGGCTCTAAACAGCCTATGTACAAATGCAAAATTAATAAGGAAAGTTCGTGTATACAATGTGAGTAAAGTACCGGTACCCAATAGGCGAAAAATACACAAAAACAGAGCGATCCCAAGTGTGTAAATTTTACAAAACAGTGATACAGTTTTTATAGAGCTTTTGAATGTACAGAAAGCCCTTTCATTTTTTGAGGTTACAAAATAGTTACCCATGATCCAACCCTTGTAACAGTACAGGAAATGTTTAGATCAAATTTATAAATACTAGAATTGCAGCATTTCACTGGCTTGCAGAAGATCATTTCCTAAGGATAAAGACCCCCTGCCCACTTCCATACATATAAATGTACTGTGTGGGGGTGATTTATCAAAATATTTGATGTATTTGTTATATTTGAGCCATCAGTTATGGTAAGCTTGAAGATTCCTGGCTTAACTCTGCAGTATTGCAACACAACGTGGTATAAATAACAGGATGTTGCTGTGTTCTAGAATGCATTACAGCAACTAGTTTACAATACTACTACTACTACTACTGCTAAAGTGATTGAGATAGCGAGTGGAATGTAAAAAGAAATTAGGTACAAATTTATATAGAAGTATAAAATATATGAGGAAATTCAAGCTAAAACACATTATTCTGGACAGCAAAGACTCAGCTCATGTAAATAATGTACAGGGCTGTAGGAAGTCATACTATTCTTTGAGGATCTATACACGTGGATATACATAAAAAAAAAACTGGAACTTACAGGCACACGCTTCAAGCTTCTGCTTGGCCCGAGTGCTATCCTAGAAGAATCTGCATATAAACACTGTGGTACAAGGAGCACTCCTAGGTCTTTTTCAAACAAGTTCTTTTATTAGTGAACTGTGCAAACAAGCAACGTTTCGTCTTCTGTCTTAAGGCTCAAGAACAGAGCTGAAACGTTGTTGTTTGCACAGTTCACTAATAAAAGAACTTGTTTGAAAAAGACCTAGGAGTGCTCCTTGTACCACAGTGTTTATATTATATTATTTTTTTTTTGTTGTTTTTTTGTTTTTAGCTATATACACACATTGCAACCAACATTGTCCGTGTGGTTGTAATTTTTAAAACATTTTGGAAAAACCAATATGTGATCATAACCTTGGAATATGCGTTCTAATGCTGGCCATGCATTGAGCAACTATTTCACAGAATTGACATGAAGATGGGTGAGATGGATGACCTGAAGATCGGTGAATGGGCAACGTGAAGGGGGGTAGATGGGTGACCGAAGATGGGGTAGATGGGTACCTGAGATGGGTAAGATGGGTAGATGGTGACCTGAAGATGGGTAAATGGGTGACCTGAAAATGGGTAAATGGGTGACCTGAAAATGGGTAAATGGGTGACCTGAAGATGGGTAAATGGGTGTGACCTGAAGATGGGAAATGGGTGACCTGAAGATGGGTAAATGGGTGACCTAAAGACGGGTAAATGGGTGACTAAGAGACGGGTAGATGGGTGACCTAAAGACGGGTAGATGGGTGGCCTGAAGATGGGTAAATGGGTGCCTGAAGAGTGGGTAAATGGGTGACTGAAGATGGGTAAATGGGTGACCTGAAGATGGGTAAATGGATGACCTGAAGATGGGTAAATGGGTGACCTGAAGATGGGTAAATGGGTGACCTGAAGACGGGTAGATGGGTGACCTAAAGATGGGTAGATGGGTGGCCTGAAGATGGGTAGATGGGTGACATGAAGTGGGTAGATGGGAACCTGAAGATGAGTAGATGAGTGACCTGAAGATGAGTAGATGGGTGACATGAAGTGGGTAGATAGAAGATGAAGATGGTGAAATGAAATGGTAGATGGGTGACCTGAAGATGAGTGAAAAAATGGGTACTGTAGATAGAAGATGGATAGATGACAGACCATGGATGGGTGACAAAGATGGGTAGATGAGTGACATTGAAGATGAGCGAATGGGTGACTAAAATTGGGTGTCATGAGGATGGGTGACAGAAGATGGGTGGTACCTTCCATCATGGCAAATCTAAACATAACTCCAACAAAAAGACACAATGGCTTAAAGGGACACTGCACCTTAACTAACAAACTAAAGGACAATTATACTCAACTTCCCCCTGCTCCTCTTCTTCCATAACTTTATAGTACTCAGGATGAGGTCCTCACCCTGGGTACAGAACAGCTGTAATACTTTCATTCCATTTTTTGCCACTCGATAGTATTAGCAATATTCTCAAAGTAAGTCACAAGGACAGCTCTTATCCACACCCCCCCAATAGTTTCCACGACACTTCTCACATCTTTATGGGCGCGTGTTAAATTGGTAAAAAGATGGTTCTTCAGCCTATCTAGACCAAAACACCCCAGCTATGTTTGGCCACCAGTTGAGTGTGTGGGGGGCCCTGCGCAAAACACTGCCCCCTATGGCAATTTCATCCGCATATTGATGTATAATGGTATATTAAAAAAATTGGTTCTTTAAAGATATTCACTATTTTCTTTAAATTTAACCTTGCATCCCCGATAACAGCCACATGACTGTATAACCGAGCCAAGTTCGACAATATTGCTTACTCCATCTAGCATTGGGAGACACTTAATATGGATAAAGATTAGTGACATTAGCAACTTTCTTTATTCAATCAGAAAATAAAACGTATCCTTCCACTGTCAACAATGGCTTCAGTTTGCACAGGTAAACGTTATCTCTGTGCAGTCAGATTATAAAGTGAATAAAAAATACATCAGTATATAGTTCGTAACAAAAGTAAGGCGTAGCCTCATTTCCAGCCTATCAAATCATGACACACCACAAACTACATGGAAATCTGCAACTTAACTGTCCCTGTGCAAAAATTATAATGTGCAACATTTCTGGGTCTAATACATGCAAACCAGGAACTGATGATTAAAACCTAATATCCACCTGTATGAAGTCAATAAATCTTTCCATTGGTGCAAGCCCAGCTTTAACTTATCTTACTTTTCATAGATTCTATATGCAATTATGCAGGTACAAAATAGCTTATTAAATGATTTATGTAAGAGGTGCAAATGTTTGCTTGTGCTATTAGGCTAAAGCAAACTAATCCCAGCTAATCTGTAACTGTACACACAGCCCGACCAAATGGTCACCATATCTAACCAGATTTGCCAAACAACATCATCGGTCTTAGCTAGCGTACCAATTCTGATATTCCATCAAGTTCATTCGTTTTTTGATGAATGAAAACATTTCATACTCAGCCCTTGTTTCCTCTGTAACTCCAGAGCTTTTACAGGAGAGCTCAGGAGGATTGGGAGGTGCGGCTGAATCCAGAGTCAACATTGGCCATGACTGACTTCTGCAACCCCAAAGAAAGCAGGCATCTCGCAAAGATAACGGCTTTCATGAAGAGAGGAGGAAGGTCAGTTTTCTGGAATTCAGGGATTGGAGTGGGAGGTAGTGAGTATGAAATGGTATTCTGGGGGTGAACATACCCTTTAACTTCTAAATAGTAATTGTGGTTTATTAAATAATTCCCAAAATCTTTATGATTGTAAGTCATATGATAGTACAGTTCTCCTTTAAAATCTAACACACTAAAGTGAGGTATACACTGGCAAAAGCAATTCTTCAATATAATTGGCTTCAGATTGATTACTTTTGAATTCAAACAAAAATCAAGTGCAGAATCAATTAAACCTTAATTCGTCAGATGAATGATTTCAGATGATATAAAAGTATCGGCAAAGAGTCAAACATTCTGTGGTGATTCTGTGTTCGATTCATTCTAATCAACCACTGAACATTTGTCAGCTCTTCTCAGATGAAAACATCAACCAGTGTCCTATTTTCCAATCTCCCTTTCAATTTTAAAGCCACACAGGAAATGGCCTCTGGATTGGATAGTCAACAATCCCTGGGGTCAAAATCTTCAGCTAAACCTGGTCTCCTGCCCTAGAAAGGTTATGATGCAGCAACACTGGTAGGGTGGCCAATCCAGATTCTGATACTCCACAGAAAGGAATGCAGGCTCCAGCTGATCCAGAGGAAAACCCTAAAATTAATTCTTTGTAGTACCATAAACAAAGAAGGGCATTAATGTGCTTGGAAAGTATTGATCTTTTCTTGACTCAACAAAATTAGTCTTTTATTCCATCATGCCCATTACTGGATGGATGGTAGAGGAGATGAGGCCTGAAACAATTAGGCACTAAAAAAAGTATTTATAATTATCAACAAAAAGATATCTGTGTCTGGGACGAGATGTAAGATACAGCATGAATTGGGAAGGAGTAAGGTGGCTCTTTGACAACCAGCACTGAATGCTTAAGCACAAGGTTTTGAGGCTACAAAAATTTACCTAGGTTGTTAAAAAAAACAAAACCCTTTTTAATCTTTGCCATTTAGACCTTTGTAAAAATGCTGGGGGAAAGGGCTTAGCTATAGGGTAAACAAATCATGGTGCTGTTCATCAACAAAGGTAAAAAGTTAGATTTTAGATGTTCATCTATGGCCTAACATGTAATCTATCTACATGTTAGGTAGATTACACAACATTTATGGCAATTCATTTGCAAGTTGGTTTAGAAAAAATGATGGTCAGGCAGCTCTTTCAGCATCGCTGGAATGCCATGGGAATATCTGAAGGCGAGTTCCTATTGTGTGGCCAACTTAAGCTACCCGAATAGATAACCTGGATTAATGGGGCCAATAGTTACACTGTTTAGAAATGTTTCAGGCCTCCCAAGTTAAAATCAGGCAACAGTTTTGAATAAAACCTTTGAACCTTTCATGTCTGTACAGTTCTGCTGAATCGCCTTGGAGTATTGTCCACATAACCACCACAATGACAGAAGGGATGTTTAAATCTTTTGATCTTTGGGGGTCTTTGGTATTAACCCTACATTATTAGACAGGAGTTTGAGATCTAAAACAGTGACCATTAACCCTACATTATTAGACAGGAGTTTGGGATATAAAACAGTGACCATTAACCCTACATTATTAGACAGGAGTTTGAGATATTCCTCCAATATGATACTAGTACCTCCACATGCCCTACCACACCAGACCTGCGTCTCTTCTCTTCACTCCGTCATTTACTATCTTTATACGTCTCCCGTCCCCCCACCCCCCGCCCTCCGCTATAAGTCACTTCTCTACTTTCACCCACGGACTCCCCATCTCCCTATTCACCACACCATAGTCACACACTGTACTCACCTCGAAACTCCCACGTCTCTGTCCTGTCTTCATACCAGTAATTCTCCAATTCTATCGTATCCCCCCTGTCACCCTACCCACAGACCTCCCGTACTGTACCGTCATATCCCGTATCGTACTAGACACACTGTATGTGCATTGTACTAGACACACTGTATGTGCAGCATACTAGACACACTGTTTGTGCATCGTACTAGACACACAGTATGTGCAGGATACTAGACAAACTGCATCATACTGGACATACTGTATGTGCATCGTACTAGACACACTATATGTGCAGCGTACTAGAAGCACTGTATGGGCAGTGTACTAGACGCACTGTATGTCCAGCATACTAGAAGCACTGTATGTGCAGTGTACTAGATGCACTGCATGTGCAGTGTACTAGGCGCACTGTATGTCCAGCATACTAGAAGCACTGTATGTGCAGCGTACTAGACGCACTGCACTTAGAATTGTTTGTGCACTAGAATTCTGTTTTTTGTATGTATTATATTTTTGGTCTCTAGTTGCACTTTAATATGGATGTACAACAGCCCAATTTTCTATATATTGTGTTACATTGAAGGTTTGAACAAGCCTTCTGGGTAATTGTACTCCACCCAGAGTTAGGCCATGTGCTCGTTTGAGCAAAGTACTTTAAACTAGAGAGTCAGCTTTAAGCATCCAGGCCACACAGGAGAAGCTGTCAGCTCATGTAGCCAAACAGGCAAGTACCAGTAAGTTAGGACCCAGTTAAAGAAAGCAACCTTGACATGGTGACTGGGCTTAAAATAATTTGGCCAACTTATTGAACTAATTGCTTTTATATATCCAGGGTTTAGCAGACTGTTTGTAGTAGCAACCTTATGGAGGTAGCCAATATGTAATTAGAATTGTTTGTGCACTAGAATTCTGTTTTTTGTATGTACTGCATGTGCAGTGTACTAGACGCATTGTATGTGCAGCGTACTAGACACTGTATGTGCATCATACTAGATGCACTGTATGTGCATTGTACTAGACGCACTGTCTACTACTGTACTAAGAGCCATAATAGCCCGTAATTTCCCCCAATGAAGTAAACCAATAGTGCCTTGTAATACATTCCATTAAATCTATTGTGTTAAAGAACTGGTCCTCTGCTGGCAATAATGTGTCACACAAAACCTGTCCAATTCTCATTTTAAACCTGATTGCATCACCTTGTCACATGCTCTAAAGAACCCACCATTTTTGTTGGTACATATCTGCCAAATGTCACCATGTATTATTGTATTTGCAGCTCTGCCTACACCCCCAAGTTTCCAGCCTATTATTATGTATTTTGAAAAACTGTGAACTTAACAACTGCTAATGTTCTAATGTTCTGTCAAACTTAATGAGTTCAAATGGAATTTTTTGACATTTGTCTATTCAGTGGTGAAACTACAAATGAGCTTTGGTTTTCACACTGTTGTACTTTTTATTTAGGATTATTGTCCTCTTTTGTCAAAGAATAATGTGATAGATCAATTACTATCTCCTGTTCTATGTTACACTTGTCTTGGTGAGTGGGCCTTAGGGATGCTGGTACGCTTTACATTGGAAATTTGACGTTGTCAAAACAACAAAACTGTTAGTATCTAAGATCAGGATTCAGATGGTTTAGCTTTCTTCTCCTTCCTCTTTCTCTTTTGTGCTGTTCAAGAGACCCTGTCAGGATGCTTTTTGTTTGATATTAGTCAGTTTCCTGTCACACAGGCAGGTTTGTTTTGTCTTGTGATCTTTGTCATTGATACAGATTTGTATGCTTTTCAGTCCTTACAGAGGTTAATGTAGATTGACTAGAGTGTCAAACCTGCTAATGGCAATGTAAGGTGTAGCACAAGAATAAAAATAAGAAGAGCACACAACTTCATGTTCATTTTTAATTTATTAGTAAATCCCCCACACAGCGTTTGGGTTTCACACTATCCCTTTCATCTTGTGGGAAGAACGACATCATATATGCAGTGCAGTATATCGAAGAGTGCTTTGAATTGTATGTGGGGGAGACAAATCAGCAACTGCACCAACGTATGGCCCAGCACAGAAGAGCCAATTCCTCAGGTCAGGTCTCAGCCATGTACCTGCATCTTAAGTAAAAAAGACAAAAGTTTGAAGATTGTAATGTCAACATACTGTATTAGCCAAGGAACAGGATTGGTTTAAATGAGATGTCAAGTAGGCCATTTATGTCAAAATAAAGTAACCAAGCCTGAATAGAGGTGGGTAATCTGCCACCATTTGTCTGCCATGTGCAATGCTGTTTGACACCTTACCCTGGGCAGTTCCTATAACACCTCTTAGACACAATGCAATCACACCTTACATTCAGAAGGTCCCTAACACCTGGCTGTGATATGCTAATTGGGACTTTCCAGGGTACTTAATTGCCAATAGATTCTTAGATGACTAGCGAAACGTCTGCAAGAACTAAACTTCAAGTCCAGTTGATCGATCTGAATACCACAGATATCTTTAAAGGGCATGTCCACCCCTTTTTGTAATTTTTTCTATAGTGTAGAGCTCCCTCCCCCAGCCCCAATCACTATAGTAATATTTGCAGAAACTCCCCCGATCATTACTTACCTTACCTCTTTCCTCCGACGTTCTATCACAGCCCTCTGCTTGCATGAAATTGCAGCCAAACTGAGAGGCAGCCAATCACGGACGTGGCTTCCTGCTATCCAGAACGCCAGGGTAGAGAGGTAATGTAAGTAGAGTTCGGGGGAGTTTCTGCAAATATTACTATAGTGGTTGGGGCTGGGAGAGGGAGCCCTACACTACAGAAAATGGGGATTTGAGATGGGGGAGGGAGAGAGAAACGGGAGAGGGAGGGGGGAGGGCTTGCAGTGCGCATGTCATTTTTCACCCGGAGGAGAGACAGGAGGCAGTTTTCCTATATGGACTCTGCTAGGCTCCTGTTGGACAGTTTTTGGGACTTTGAAGGAGCATTGCAGTGCAGCCATTTGGATCAGGGATGTAAGGTAAAGATTTTATTACACTACACAGTGGGGCCAGTAGTGGGTTAAATTATATTTTTGGGGGTGTTAAATGTATTAAACAGAAAAACACAAAATGTGTGGAAAGGTTTCAAAGAGTAGAATTCCTGTTGCTTTAATGTCTATAAAGCTGTCACAAAGGAACTTGAGGGAACTGAATTTGCAGATTATTAACATCTGGAAATTAAATTAAATCCAAATTAAAACTATGACATTTTTAAAGTACATATGGAATGTGGGTAGGGATGCTGACCACACAATATTGTATTGTTTCCCAAAGTAATCATAACAGGAATTGAAAAGAAGAATGTAAATGGACACAGGGTTTCCAACCCACCACACGGGAGGATCCCCAGCATTTCTACAGCGTAGCCCACAATGTAATTAAAATTACATTATAGTTAATGACCAGACTGCAGTGAGATTTTATGAAATACCACATTTGGGATAAATTAGATTTATTGTTTACCCCTTTCTTGTTATAGTTATTTTATGTTTACATGGAAGGTAATCTTTTTCTTCTCATTTTCTCACCTA
Organism: Hymenochirus boettgeri; assembly: GCA_019447015.1. Taxonomy (NCBI): domain Eukaryota; kingdom Metazoa; phylum Chordata; class Amphibia; order Anura; family Pipidae; genus Hymenochirus; species Hymenochirus boettgeri. Next base: position 37,929,383 of record CM033473.1, read on the forward strand.
ATCGCTTGGAGGTTTTAGTCTCATTTCCCATCATTTTTCTTGTGATTCAGCAATGGTACAATGGGCTCCGGATATGAGCTTGTAGTAACAAATCTGATTCCAACATAGTAGAAGAAATGACAATCAAAAGAGAACCCTCAATCCCGATATTTCATTGCATAGGGTGGCTTTCCATCAAACAAAGAAACATATTCAATACCCTGGTTTTAACCTTTAAATCCCTTCGCACTATTGCACCTCCCTACTTATCCTCTCTCTTGGTCCCTTATGTTCCAGGCCGTGCCCTCCGTTCCTCGCAAGGAAATCTTCTCCACAAACCACCAATGAACACTGCTGCCTCCCGCCTTAAACCAATTTCTCTTGCTGCTCCCTACCTTTGGAAATCTCTCAAATACTTCTGTAATCTACACTGTTATCCTACCTTTCTGAGCACCAACACAACAAAAGGTTGTTAGCTATTTTAAGCACTTTGTAAACCCCCCCCCCCCCAAAACACACCTTTTTATCTGTATAATATCCCATCCATTTAGATTGTAAGCTCTTATATGTGTAACATATATAAAAATTTTATTTAATTTTTATTTATCTGTAGCTAAAAATACAGCTAGAAAGGTTTTCCCCCATTCTAATATGGTAATGAATTAAATTCTGGTTATACGTTATGGAGAACCTGACCAATCATAATTTTAGCTTTTAAAAAATATCGTAGAGTAAGTAGTGTAACATCTTCCTTTATGCATACTGAAATGTTAGTTTACCAGGGCAATGGGTTCTGCTTGCCTAGTCTGCTCTGTGTGGAGGCAGCCGATGAAAAGGTTTTGAGTCAGAGTTTCTGTTTTGGGCAGGAAGAAGAAAAAGTAAGAGAAGTCTCTGAGGTAAAGAAAGAGAAGGGGGTGCTGTGTGCAGACTCCCTAGGTGGGAAAAGAGACTGGATCCTAATAGGTACTAAGTGGAGCCATTAAGTACACTGAAGATTGGAGCTGTTACCTGAATAAAACTGACCAGGACCTGAGCTGCTTCCATCTAGTGACAGACATCAGACTGGGAGCAGTGAGTGTAATAGAGAAAACAGCAGAGGAGATTGTACGTAAGGACAGAACTGCCATCATAGTAAGATGTGGTGAGTGACATTATTCCTATCAGAGCAAACAGATCCTGAGAAAGACTGCTGTGTATAGTAATGCCGTCACCCACTCAGTAGGAGTAAGATAGATATGTAAATGAATGATAATAGAGATCTGAAATGTGAAGTGGGCCCCTAAACTCATCCTTGTGGGCCCCTGGTCTCAGATTTCCTAGTGGGCCCCAACAGTCCAGTCCGACACTGAAAAAGTGACATTGTGCTGCCTAATATAGTACAGAGACTGACAACACCTGGTTTGCAGGAGGAGCTGTTCACCTTCTATACCAGTGATGCCCAACCCGCAAAGAGGTGGGCGTGGAAATGGGTGTGTCAGGGACACGGAGCTACTCCCCACTGCACGCTCACAGTGCTCCGTGCCACTAGTGAGGCCTCCAGCTTCGACTGGGTTGGGCACCCCTGTTCTATACAGTGTTTGCTACATTATAACTGTCCACCTTAGGATACCCTCTAAAAAGGAGTCTGGCAACAGTTGTTGCTCAATTTTAGGCAAAGACTATGAAATGAACAATATACATGTGTTAATATTGCTTTATACTGACTTGTATACTGTATTTATAGACAATATATATATTTATTTGTTATACTTATATACAGTTATATACAGTAAATTGTTTAGAACAGAAGTGTGCTATTAATAAATGCAAAGTTAGGAATTGCAAAGCTTTTAGGGATTTGTGTGTCGCCAGAAGCAAAAGTGATCCCAGTTATTACAAGCCAACACCTACGGGTGTGCTACATTTAAGGAGAACTGTGGTCTCCAAACAAGTTGAGTGAAAGGCCAGTTTCCTACCTTTAAAACGAGCCATCAACCACCTCTCTACATGCTTCACAGCCCAAGATATAAAGAAATGACTGACCAGAAAGTTAATGGGTGGGAGGCTGACGTGACATTCCTGAGGCTTCTCCTGCACACTGCCGCCGGTGAGCACAGCCTCAGACTCCCTCAGTGTGTGAGGGAGACAGGAAGTCCCTCCTCCTCTCTGCTGTGTGAAGGACCTGCAGCTGCAGAGAAGGTAAGGAAATCTACAGCCCTTCTCTCTCACAGTGTGAAAACAGCCTTTTCAGGCAGAGTTCTCAATCTGCCTGAAAAGGCTGTTTCCATAGAGTGGCCCACAGCACCTGGGGGGGCCTTAGACACCCGTGAGTGGGCGGGGCTTAGGCACCCACGAGTGGGCGGGGCCACGTGGGGCTGTAAGGGAATGGGCCAAGGGGGGCCTGCAACTGGAGGGACCAGGGGGGCTGCAAAGGGGAGGAGACACAGGGCAGATTGACTGACATGGTTTCAGAGCAGGAAGCAGGAAGTGCAGGGGACCTGGTAATGCTGCTGCCATATCACACACAAAAATGTAAATATCTTCAAAACTAAAAAAAAAAAACAATGGAAATAAATTGCAAAAACTCTCAGGAGATCAATTCCTATCAAGTTCCTCTTTAATAAATAACATAAAACCAATCCTATCATTGATGTAACCTCAATTCTCATACCTGAGAATGTCTTACCAATAGTCATAGGTTTTGGGTTAGTTTCAAACCCGGTTCCGATTCAAAACTGCCGAAACTTTTCATTACTTCGAATATTAGATACCAAACATTGAATTTTCTAATTCAAACTTTGAATATTGGATCTGGAACACAAAAAAACTATCAGAGTTTAATTCATTTTTAATCTTGGAAACTTTTAGAAAATTCAAAATGATGACAGTATTACATTCAACACTGTTTATTGTTCACCTCAGCCAGAGCACAGTACTTTTACAGTAGGTCAGCGTTCTGTCAGCTTTTCCAATTGCTCCCCTGGTGGCCGCTAGCAAAATTCTACATGTAGCCAGGCCTGGCCTTTGATACAGGCGATCAGGCACAGGTTGCATTACCAGGGGGGCACCAGCCAGGAGCTGGTCCTGCAGATCAAATATATGTATCAGCACCACCCCACAGACAATGCTGCAACACACCTAAGTCTTACTTAATATTTCTGTATGCTATGCTGTTCTGACTATGCATTTAGTGTGCTAATGATGTACGCACGATAGATATACAAGCACATACTGCAGATACTGAGATACAGTAAGCGCAGGTGGCGGACTTGATTTGAAGCAGGCCAAGGCAAACAGCATTCAACAACGTATTGTGTGTGCCCAGGGGTGTCGTTTTGCACAGGGTGCTATTCATCCAAAGGCCGGCCCATAACCAAATACTTACCTACTAGTTAAAGTAAAACGAGAAACTGATAACAGAGATGTATAATTGGAAGGGAATGTTCAGCATTTTTAGTTAGTGCCTATTATGCAGTTGGATGATGGAAAGTGTTATCTACATCTCAGTTTAGCACATATGGCAAACTGAGAACAAACCAGACAAGGTAACTTTAAAATTCTGATTATAATGGTAAAATCTAAGTGTGTTTGTCTCAATAATACAATACATATCAAGTATTAAAGGGCATCTATACCGAAAAATAAGTTATTTTAAATTGACCATAACTGGAAACTATAATTTTTCCCAACCACCACTGTATCATTTTTTTTGTTGATCTGCCCCCTATTTCTTTAGATATCCTATATAAAACTTCTTATATTTCAGCTGTCAATCAAGTTCTTTACTCTCAAAAACTATTCTTCTGTGAGTAGTTTTACTGTAGCTGGAATGGTGACAGTTTTGACAGTTGGAATGCTGTATGCTGTGTGCAGGCTTGACACTAAGGGGGCACTCTGTGCTTCTAGTGCCCGTTATTGTAGCGGGATTAATGTCTAGTTAGGTTATAAAACAAAAAAAAAAATTCTTTGGCTTTGTGGATGTTAATGGCTGTAAGTCAAAAATTTCATGGAAAACTAAATTAATCTGAAATAAAATTGATCACAATCCATATTATAGAAGTCCGACTAACTTTTTTCTGTGTATGTTTAATACACGTAATGGGGCAACTGCAATGAGAGGCTCAAAATGTATGCTTGTGCTTTTAATCTGCAGCAACCAATTAGATGTAACCTAACTGCAGTAACCCAAAAAAAGGCACCATCCGATTGGATGCAGGTAATAGCACAGGCAAAGTCTTGCCTGTCTCATTACATACTGCAAGTCCCAATGTGTCACCTCCCCTTTTTACAGATCAATGTTTGCGCCATTTGTGTTCTTCTTTCCTAATAAAGGAAATCTATATATTTGTCTTGTTACTGACATAGGTTGTTAACTTACTTCCTTTGAAAGGTCGATGTCATCCAGTAGCAAAACGACTGAATAAAAGAGACAAATCTTTGTTACAAGTAACCAGCTGACAGAGTTTAATTAGAGGACAATCATAGTCATATGAACAAAATCAATCAAATTCTAACCCACAGGATTCGCAGCTAAAGTTCAGACCCTCGGTTACAGCGGATTATTGTGTTAGTACAATAGGAAGTGTTTATTCATATAAGGAGCAACTCCCTGCATCCCTAGGCAGCCATATTAGTGCCCCACTAACATTTTAAAAGGCTGAAATTAACAGACACACAGACAATGCCTGACCAGAGGAAAACAGAGATTCTCTACTTTCACCTCAGGAATGGATCTTTTTAGTGATGAAAGATATCTGACCTGGGAATAAAGGTGGCCAAACACGAGATTACTATTTCATGTGGGCTCTGTGGGCTGACCAGCCTCCAATACATTGTCCAATACCCAGAAACAGACCAACCCTATTGCCTACCTCTGCTTAAAGTTAAGGGAGTCAAAAACCGACCATGGTGTTTGCGGCAGTAGTTTGTCGGCATCACAGTAGGTTGTTTTCGGGCCCACACCTTTTCTGAACAATAGATTAATGAATCATTTTTGGTCTACAAGCCTAGAGCAGGGGTCTCCAAACTGAGCTCCCCCAAACTTTCCCTGCCCTCTGCTTTTATGCTTAAAGAAGAATGCTGGGCGTTGTCGTAAGTTAAGCAGTTTATATATTTGGTGGTTCAGATGGTTCATCTGACAAAAAATGCAGTCACCAGCAAAACTATGATGGGGCCCCTATCCCTGTCTCATCTACAGTGGTTTTCTGGGAGCAGGTTATGTCTGTCATATGGAAAATAAGAAGATTGGGCTCTTCTCCCTGGTAGTTACGCCTCTGGCAGTCACAAAACTACCTAAGTTAAAATCCACATCGTTTTCTTTAAATAAGAATCAACATCTATTATTATTATCTATATAGGAAGACAATACATTTTCCTACGGTTACTTATATATTAAGCTGTTAAGTACGAACAGTGTGTTATACTTTCCAGGAGACTTTACTTCTACTTTAAAGATCTGTGTACTGAATCTGTTTAATGGACAGACAAGGAATTTCAATACTTACATTGTCCCTTTCAAGGTCCTCCCCACCCGAGGAGGATGATAATCTCCGATACCTAATGTGCGGTGAGCTGGAAAAGAGATGCATAGCCTGTTATTAAACAAGAAAATATGGATGTGAATAAAGACATTTAAAGGGGAAATAAAATGGAAACCCCCTCAAATGATTAGTTAGTCTTAAGGCTGGGTACACATGAGTAGATTTTTCTGTCCCATAAAATCTGTGGTGTTTTCATGGCCGGCCACTGTCAGTGGCCCATTTGTCTGGTAATCTGTGGCCCATCGAGCGGTCTCCTATGGACCACCTGTCTGACCCAGGAGGAGAGGGGGGGGGTTTACCTATCAGTAAACACTCACTCTCAGGCCAGCCCAAAGACAATATGTGCTGGGCGTACTGGTTGCCCATCGACTTTCCAGGTACGTTCTCTCGCGGTCTGCTGTAGTCTGAGGGTTTTAGGCTCCACCCTGTGTACAGCTGGTGGGGGTGGGGGGTGGGTAAACCCTTTGGTTCTCCTTTAAACAAATCAGTTTACTAAAGCTAAAAAAACTGTACTAAAAACAGCCAATGAGGAAGTACATTTAGGTTTTCCTTTTCCAACTGACTGGTACAATTCTTTATCCTCACAGATAAAATACTTCCACCACTGCATATAGGAATACCGTAGATGAATACATGGGACAGGTATAATTTTAATACTCTAAACAAAGCTGGAAAGTCCCCATATTGAAGTTCAGTGCAGTGCTATAGTCCAGTATAGGAAGAGAAAATTATAGAATCAGAAAGTGGTACAGTGAGTTGCAACAAAATTAACAGAGACAATTAAGGAATTCAGGAAATGCTTTAAGGGTAACTAAACACCCCAAAACACAGATTAAAAGGAGGTAGGGGACCCACCTGGCCACAGCCTATTTTACCTTTACAGCCCAGACACACGGTGTAAAAAGTTAGACGCTGCTTGGTTAACCAAGATCTCCCCACAGCAGCCCTTCATCTCTGAAAAAGCGAAGACACACCTGCATTATCTTTGAAATGATGTTTGGCTGTAAGATAAATTCAGGAGGTAGGAGGTGGGTCTCCAACCCATCTGTTAATGAATTTTTGCTTTTCATCTAAAATCCTGTTTTGACCAGTAAGGTGGCCTTTTAAAGACAATGGGGATATGGGTAGCCTGTACAGACACTTTCCCTGTGTTTATTTACTTTGATACAGCAATATGGCAATATTATATATATAATGGCAAAAAATGTATGTCACTACCAGTCTGCATCGTAAACCAGGGCGACCCGACCATAATCCCAGAACCTTCTGCGTATAATAGAAAACACCAACAACAGGAACTGTAAATATAAAGCCAGATAGAGTTAGAGGATATCCCAGTAAGAATGGTTGTATCATCAGGAATAACAACAATGAAAAATAAAAATATGACAGAATATCAAAAACATCTACTTTACTTGGACAGGAAGTCACTAGATAACTCAGGAAAACTAAGATACAAGCAAGCAAAGGCTCAAATTGGGGTTTTCATGGTACTAACACCAGGCTATAGAGATTGCTGGTAGAGTGAAAAGGAACCCCATGCGGATTAGTCAGACATATAACGTTATATCTACAGGAGATCCTAGTAGCCCAGAATTCCCAGAAGCACTGTGGGCTATAAACTAGTAAGGAAGGGAATACTGGGGGGGTGGGGGGGGGGGGGGAGAGATTGTGTCCGTTTCATTTGGAGCTGCAAGAAGATGGTAACTTTCACTTTACCCTCTGTACAATGCAGTGATAACTGGATCGGTGACGGGGTGACAGATTTTACAGTGCAGCAACACTAAATAGTTATAATACGTAACACATTGTTCCTACCATAAAACAGGTAACGTCCAACACCAGCACAGTGGGGATCCCCCCAAAAGTCACACCTTGCAGCACCGTGCTGCCAAGGGCCCCATTAAAGCAGTATGGTTGGCTGTCATTTGAGCGGTTCCCGATTCGACTTTCAATCCAGAAGGTGGAGGAGAAGAGTGAAGTGTTTGACGGAGCTTTAATCCGAGAGAAATGCATCCTGGGCTTCACTGCAATGACAGAAAGGCAAATGGTCAAAATCTGAATGGACATGGAAATTTTAATGTGGCAGAAGGACAAAAGGAAGCCTGTTTATCCACACAGAGAATACCTTCCATTCACACACCCATTACTACACTGGAAAATAAGATTCTGCAAAATTAACCATCCCATGCTTTTAATTACAGTTACGTAGTAACATTAATGACAGACGTCCGTTACACTACATACAAAGCTTGTGTAATCTCATCATATGGGGATTTATTTTTATTTTGTTAGGCAACAAAATGTAATTAATTTCCTGCCTCTCACAACTTCACAGTTTAAATTTACACAACTAACAAAAAGCAAGTAAATCCCACAATCCCTGATCGTCCTGAATCCAGGATATTCCACCAGGAGGTAAATAGCTCATTGTTCCAATAAATACTTTCCTACCTTATTTCACTTGTCCAGTTATGCCACTGATCATAGGTAAGTGGGCGGGACCTGTAATTAGCAGTTAAGGTATAGAGTTACAGATATCCATGGTGTATTTTGCCTTTACCGATTTTGTTATACCATGTAAGCAACTGGGATTCTTTTCATGAAAGTGGATCTACAGTCACCAGATAATATTGTCCCAGACAGAGCACATTCACAAAGGTACAACAAGCTTTGACTCACCTCTCCCTTTGAGATTTGTTGGTTGATTTAAGAAATTAACCCGTGAGTACTAAAGGTTAGTAAACACGTGCGATCATGGGTCCCGACCTGCGGCGCACGATGTGTAGGAACGACCGTTTCGGCCGATAATCGCGCCGTGTGTAGGCCCTTTATCGCCCGAAACGAACATTCGGAGATCCGCCAGGTCGGCCAGGCAACGATCCCCGACCGAACGTCCGTTTCAGCCGATAAATGGCCTACACACTGCATGATTATCTGCCAAAACGTGCGTCGCGGGTCTGGGCCCGTGATCGCACGTGTGTACGAACCTTTAGGGTCAGCTCCCATAATCCACCTCTTTTTTTGGGGTGGAAGTCTAAAGCTGGCCATACACTTCCTCGACATTAAACCGATTCGACATCCGATCCATGATGAATGTCAAATCGATTGTACTGTGGAGTAGAGCAGCAGTTTTCAAGGTATTTCCAAACATTATGATTATTATCATGATCCTTCCACAAAACATTATGTGAATGTCGGCAGGTAAAACTGCTGCTACACTCAGCATTACATTCCAGTCATCTCGTTGCCAGCCTTTAGTGTACGCAGTACACTTCACATGCTCTCTAGTGCACAGCAAATCAAAACAAAGATCCTAGAAGCTGACAGCCAATCATATTACAGCACAGAGACCTGCCTCTGTTAAAGTCACAGATAATAAAAGCAGATCCCGATACACGCTGTAATAATTTCATGCAGTAATATTTTCACACCATCGACTGTGCAGGCTAATATTTTTTCTGGAACAATTTCCAACTGAACAACTGCCCCCGACAGATAAGAAACAATGACAGGTCTGAAAATCTCAGGCATTCCTGCAGTCTTCAATCAACCAAAGGATTTGTCAGCCTGAAACATTGGTTTATCCACTTTAATTTCAGACTAACACAATACTGATTGGTTTAATGGCCACAAATATGCTCTTGTGTACCAGCCCCTAGATTGAGAGAGTAAAGAATTCAAATTTAGAAATACACATTGAGGTTATACATAGCATTTATTTTGGAGAATACAACATAGGGTTTCATTATATAATTGTATACACTAACCCAAAAAAAATATGGAACAAACAGTAAAAAAAACTAATGAACTCGAAACCTTAAAGCACAACAATACCACTCCCACCCCATTTAAAGAACCCAGGAAGTGGACCCAAACCCTCTGGCTCCACCCACTCCCTCAGCCTGGGGCCGATGGGTAGATGCACTTTGAATAGGAGGGGTGGCGGGGATGTGTATTGTTGTCCTTTAATTAATCTACCAATGCAGGCTATGTGCCTGTGCATTACACAGGTGTAACTTCTTTTGCTCCGTAACAGCCCTTTAAGACTCCCATTACAGTCAGTTTGCCCTGATTATACTGGGAAAAGGTCCACAATAATTTGCTTTAATGTTTCAACAAGGAAAAAAAAAAAGAGCGAGAAGAAAGGCAAGAATGGTCTACACACTGTATTATATGGAAACATTATGTTTGTGTTTGTTCAGTTAAACCACATGCAGTGCAAAGTAAACGTGTGTGTCAAGTGACAAGAGAGAATTTCCCATTCAGCTTAAAAGAACTAAAAACTGTGGAAGGGATTTTTTAGTGCATCAGAAGAAGACAAAGTTGAGGGTCGCATTTCAAAGAACAATTTATTGATTAGTGACTACACATCAGGTCCCCTGAGGAAGGGGGCACGTTTACACCCCCCAAAACATTGTGACCTGATGTGTAGTCACTAATCAATAAATTGTTCTTTGAAATGCGACCCTCAACTTTGTCTTCTTCTTATATACCTATCCACCAAGGGTTGGATATTGTAAGGGGTAAGCACCCACACTTAGTAAGAGTGCAAAGGACTGCACTGCACTGTGATTTTCAGTGCATCCCCTGAGCAACACATCCCTAATAAATGAGTTATTGTACAAGGCGATTCACTACTCCTTTCATTGGTCATCATGTTATGGATGATCCCTGTAGAAGGCATGTGGTACATTGTTTTAAACAGCAGATCCCACTCTATAGGTCAGGAAGAAAATATCTGTAGCCCGTACAAAGCAATGTCAGTGCAGAAAACATTCTAAGGCTGCAATATTTTGCATTGACAGAGTAGCTATTACTACTATGTATGTATGTATTTTATTTCTTATATAGTGCTGCATATTCCGCAGCGATTTACAATTATTTTACTCAATTCACATCAGGCCCTGCCCCGAAGAGCTTACAATCTAATCATTTTATGTAAACATACAATATATCAGTATGTCTTTATGATTGTGGGGGAAACCGGAGTGCCCGGAGAAAACCCACGCAAGCACGGGGTGAAAACATACAAAATCCTTGCAGATGTGTCCAAGGGTGGAATCGAACTCAGGCATTTAGCGCTGCAAGGCATTAGTGCTAACCACTGAGCCACCGTGCTGCCCCAGCCACCATGCTGCACCATGTGTAAACCTTACCAAAGGCCGCAACTGCAACCTTCACTTTCTATCCTTCAAATAACCTGTAATTGCAGGCTCATTAATCTTTCCTCCTTCTTGTAAATAGCTCTGGAAAAACTTGCCCAGCAGCATGAACATTACGCTGCTCGTTTGAATAACAAAGTGATAAACTCCGGTAACTGATCTTGCAGCACCATTTTAGGTAGGATAAGGCCTTGCCTCTTATCACTGCAAATCACGATTTTGTGCATAATGCACTATTTTGAGTCTAACTTGGATTACAATACAGTTGTGTCTGTAGGAACAAATTTGTTCTTTAGATTATACTACACCCCCATCATATTATGAGCTTGGACTTCCTGGTACAAACATGATCATCATCATGTAAACTTTATAGGTGTGATGCCAAAATGCTTGCGTGGTCAAGACATAGTGCCATGTTAGGGTGCGGCAATATCCAAACTCCTGCAGACACCGGCAAGAAGCCATCTTAGGATCCTCTGCAGGCCCGTCCAACACTGTACAAAAGGCTTTTGCATAAATGACAGGGTATGGCGAGTATAGATAGCATCATACTGCCTCCTCTCTGTGTGTTTCTACCTCACTGCTCTGTGACTCCAAGACACTGGATCAGTCATTACAAGAAAAATAAACAAAAACAAAAATCCTGGAGGGCATGTTTTATCCTAAGGGCTCATTCACACTAGAGGGCAGCGGAACATTGTGATTGCGTGCATTGTTCCGCTGTGTTAAAGCACAATGCATGCCATTATGCCATTAGAGCCCAAAACCAGTAAACATAAAGGTTGCTATTCCCATCCTCACCTGCAGCTAAATCACCTTCCTGACATCATTTATCTATTCCAATGATGGTGAACCTTTAATGGGCAGAGTGCCCAAACTGCAACCTAAAACCCCACTTTTATTGCATAGTGCCAACATGACCATTTAACCGGAATACAGAGTTTTTATTTTAGAAAAAACAACTCAACTAGACACAGACCAATACAATAGATAGAATTGATTATAGATTACCTATTAACCTCTAAATTACCACACAGGAGTTTGAGATCTAGAACAGTGACCATTAACCCCTACATTATTAGACAGGAGTTTGAGATCTAGAACAGTGACCATTAACCCTACATTATTAGACAGGATTTGAGATCTAGACAGTGACCATTAACCCTACATTTTAGACAGGAGTTTGAGATCTAAAACAGTGACCATTAACCCTACATTATTAGACAGGAGTTTGAGATCAAAACATTGACCATTAACCCTACATTATTAGACAGGAGTTTGAGATCTAAACAGTGACCATTAACCCTACATTATTAGACAGGAGTTTGAGATACTAAAACAGTGACCATTAACCCTACTTATTAGACAGGAGTTTGAGAACTAAAACGTGACCATTAACCCTACATTATTAGACGGAGTTTGAGATCTAGACAGTGACCATTAACCCTACATTATTAGACGGAGTTTGAAGTCTAACCAGTGACCATTAACCCTACATATTACAGAGTTGAGATCTAAAACAGTGACCATTACCCTACATTATTAGACAGGAGTTTGGAGACTAAAAATGAACATTAACCCTACATTATTAGACAGGAGTTTGAGAACTAAAACAGTGACCATTAACCCTACATTATTAGCAGGGTTTGAGATCTAAAACAGTGACCATTAACCCTACATTATTAGACAGGAGTTTGAGTCTAAACAGTGACCATTAACCCTACATTATTAGACAGAGTTTAGATCTAACAGTGACCATTAACCCTACATTATTAGACAGGATTTTGAGAATAAACAGTGACCATTAACCCTACATTATTAGACAGGAGTTTGAGATCTAAACAGTGACCATTACCCTACATTATTAGACAGGAGTTTAGATAATAAACAGTGACCATTACCCCTACATTATAGACAGGAGTTTGAAGATCTAGAACAGTGACCATTAACCCTACATTATTAGACAGGAGTTTGAGATCTAGAACAGTGACCATTAACCCTACATTATTAGACAGGAGTTTGAGATCTATAACAGTGACATTAACCCTACATTATTAGACAGGAGTTTGAGATCTAGAACAGTGACTATTAACCCTACATTATTAGACAGGAGTTTGAGATCTAGAACAGTGACCATTAACCCTACATTATTAGACAGGAGTTTGAGATATAAAACAGTGACATTAACCCTACATTATTAGACAGGTGTTTGAGATCTAGAACAGTGACCATTAACCCTACATTATTATACAGGAGTTTGAGATCTAGAACAGTGACCATTAACCCTACATTATTAGACAGGAGTTTGAGATATAAAACAGTGACATTAACCCTACATTATTAGACAGGAGTTTGAGATCTAGAACAGTGACCATTAACCCTACATTATTAGACAGGAGTTTGATTTCTAGAACAGTGACCATTAACCCTACATTATTAGACAGGTGTTTGAGATCTAGAACTGTGACATTAACCCTACATTATTAGACAGGAGTTTGAGATCTAGAACTGTGACCATTATCCCTACATTATTAGACAGGAGTTTGAGATATAAAACAGTGACATTAACCCTAAATTATTAGACAGGAGTTTAAGATCTAGAACAGTGACCATTAACCCTACATTATTAGACAGGAGTTTGAGATATAATACAGTGACATTAACCCTACATTACCACACAGGAGTTTGAGATCTAGAACAGTGACCATTAACCCTACAGTATTAGACAGGAGTTTGAGATATAAAACAGTGACATTAACCCTACATTACCACACATGAGTTTGAGATCTAGAACAGTGACCATTAACCCTACATTACCACACAGGAGTTTGAGATCTAGAACAGTGACAATTAATCCTACATTATTAGACAGGAGTTTGAGATATAAAACAGTGACATTAACCCTACATTATTAGACAGGTGTTTGAGATCTAGAACAGTGACCATTAACCCTACATTATTAGACAGGAGTTTGAGATCTAGAACAGTGACCATTAACCCTACATTATTAGACAGGAGTTTGAGATCTAGAACAGTGACCATTAACCCTACATTTTTAGACAGGAGTTTGAGATCTAGAACAGTGACCATTAACCCTAATTAGTTGGATGTGCACTAGGTTTCTATTGTTTGTATATATTTAAATAATTTGGTCTCTAGTTGCACTCTGTGTGGATGTATACTATCCCATCTTTTGTATGTATTTTGCTTGTTGCATTGGAGGTGTGACCAAGCCTCTGGGAAATGTGTGCTCCACCCACAGTGGCCCATGTATTCAAGTACTTAAAGCTGGAGAGTCAGTCCCTAGACAGTAAGCGAACGAGCTACAGGGATTTTCATCTCATTAAAGGCAGGTACTGTTACTAAGATAAAGTTTGAGAATTACGTCTCCTACGAAGGTAAAATTAGGTTAGGACCCAGCAGAATAAAGCAAATCGTGACGTGGTTGCTGGGCTTAAAATAATTTGGCCAAGTTATTGAACAAATTGCTTTAAATTCACTGGCAGGCTTTTTAGGTCGCAATTCACTGGTAACGTTAAATGTAAGCAAATTAGTTGGATGTGCACTAGGTTTCTATTGTTTGTATATATTTAAATTATTTGGTCTCTAGTTGCACTCTGTGTGGATGTATACTATCCCATCTTTTGTATGTACCATACTTTAGAATGCCACCCCTATGTACCACTACGAAGTGCGCCACCCCATACAGGGCTAGGTGTGTGTGGCTTCCAGGAATGGGCATGGTTAGACATTTGGTCTTTTTTAAACTTCACATCACGGTGGTATTTATACAGTTCCTCAAAAAGACATTTATCCACACCATAATTCGTGTGCAATAAAATATTTTTTCCCAAAAGATCTGTAAGCTTGCCACCATTTCAAGGTAGATTCTGTCAGCAGGGCCCTAACTAACCTAACCAAGTTGCCCTAATGCAATGGGTGAAATTCCTTCCTGACTCCAAATGGCAATCGGAAAGTATCCCTGGATCAACCAGAACTTCAGTATATGTATTTATACCAGTAATTATCAATATTATATAGTATCCCTGGATCAACCAGAACTACAGTATATGTATTAATACCAGTTATTCTCAATATTATATAGTATCCCTGAACCAACCAGAACTACAGTATATATATTAATACCAGTATTTCTGAATATTATATAGTATCCCTGGATCAACCAGAACTACAGTATATATATATTAATACCAGTAATTCTCAATATTATATAGTATCCCTGTACCAACCAGAACTACAGTATACACTGTCAGGAGCTCTGGACTAAACATGGCTCCATAGAGAAGACATCAAAGGCTGATGAAAGAGGTGCAAAAGTTTGACTGTGTTCTGCACCAATGAGATGTTTTCATTGGGGTTACTGCAGTGAAACATTTGATTGGTTGGTGCAGATTTTACCACAGGAAAACTTTGCACCTTTCATTCATTTTATGAACTATACATACCCTTTCACATCCAGAAACGCACAGCAGCAAAACTGTCCACACGGTTGGGGGTTTATGAAAACTCTGCTCCCGGTCTTGTAAACAGATTGGTGTAATACGCCAAGCCTTTTCTGCTTTTTTCCTTTAAAGTAAAGTATCTGTCACAATACACATACGAAATGAGAATTACATTACATTTAGAAGAATTAACAGCCATAATGCAACAAAGTTTGCTGTATAGCATATGGCTAGAAGTAATGAATAAACGAGGAAAAAAAGTACCGCACCAAATATTACTGGATATAAGTAAATACCCTTTATTGGGAGAAACCTATAGGTCCACAATGGGGTACATAAATAGGAGGCAGGCAAAGTTAACAGTGCACAAAGCCCTAACCCCACGTCAAAAAGTCTCAGTCCATACCCACTTATCTGTCTAGGGTGCTGCAGCGTCGGGGGGTCCCGAGGGGTGGGAAGGGCAACTGCAAAAGGGAACACCGATCAGCCAACCATTGAGACAAACGCCTGCGTTGTGGACCTATGGTTCTCCCAATAAAGGGTTTTTTATCCAGTATATATTGAGTGCGTACTTTTTCTTTTTCCTCTGTTTATTCATTACATTTATTTTGAAGTACACACCTGGGCCCACTTGGGCTAGTTTTTGCCTGGTTTGCTTGCAAAATTTTGCGATCCTGTGCCTCATTAATCCTGTCTTTTTGTATGGCTAGAAGTAAACATGGCGACCTACAGCCCTCCCACAACCCTAAGTTACTGCCACTTTAACTAACATACATTTGTGAGTCGTCTCTAATCACTTCCGTACACCTCTGGTTTGGGCAGATTAGATGGGAGAAATACAATGGATGAACGAGATGAGAGATCAGCACAGCAATGCTTTATGTGAAACCATCAAAGGGATTTAGAAACTTTGCATTATTAAAGGTGATGAATATGTCTAAAAGGGTCTGGGACAGCAGTTTGCCTTTTTCTTTCCCTGTGGTTGTGTTCTACATAAAGTTTTTATGGCCTATTCAATAAGAGGCGACAAAGTTTCCCTGTGCATTTAATTAACAGCAACCAATCAGATTTTACCTCTTAACTGGGTTACTGCAGTTAGAAACTTTTAATTGTTTTATCTGAAAACTTTTGAACCTTTATATTTTAATCAGCAGTTTAGTTTCAAATATACCACAAGCTCTTATTACACCCTGTGGACTATGGCTGGTTACATACCATACAATAATTACATCTGACCACAATAGTACTGTGCATCATTCGCCAGCTGGAAATATTGTATGGTATGGGTGGGCGTCCAGTCGACAAACAGGTGATTGGGTGTATAATATAATAATATAATCTCTAATATGGGAAATTACCCCTACATTTGCAACAGAAAGCCCAAGGGTTTAGAGCAGTAAGGCACTAAATATTACGATAAACCTCCAGCTTTGGTGGTTCTCATTTGAAAAAAAGTTAATACTGTTTTTACAGGCTCCAATTAAGATCAATGCGTTATAGCCTGTGAAGCTAAGGAAGCAGTTCATTATATTATGATCGAAAAAAGGGGTCACTGTTTCAATGGCATAGCCTATGTCAATAACATTTATAGAAAAAATATGAATGCAATCAACGTGCATTTCAAAGGGTTCAATTCCATATTAAGTTGCAAGGCTAGTACAGCCCCGTGTCCCAGTACCTCTCTCTGGACAGTCGGATTAGATTGGCAACATCATAGCAGAGATGAACTTCCTGTACCTGCAGGTAGGGTAGGCCTCACTAGAGAGACATAACACTAAGATAACGGATCCATCACAATAGTAAACATAGTAACTGAGGTTGAATAAAGACATGCGTCCATCAAGTTCAACTTTTATACCCTCCTTTTTACCCTATCTAACAATTCATCTAGAGGAAGGCAAAAAAAAAAACAGCTAAAAAAGAGGGAAGAATTCCTTCCTGACTACAAAATGGCAATAGGAAAGTATCCCTGGATCAACCAAACTACAGTATATTTATTAATACAGTTATTCTCAATATTATATAATATCCCTGTACCAACCAGAACTGCAGTATATGTATATAATACCAGTAATTCTCAATATTATATAGTATCCCTGTACCAACCAGAACTGCAGTATATGTAACAGTGACCATTAACCCTTCATTATTAGACAGGAGTTTGAGATCTAGAACAGTGACCATTAACCCTACATAATTAGACAGTGACTAACAGTGTGTTCAAAAGGATTAGAAAGGGAGAATCTGTATTGGCTGCCTTGATTGGGTATTTATGAATCACTATTTGGTCCTAAAAATAAGCACGGGTCATTGTTAAAAGTTCCTATAAAAATAGGTGGCAAAATGCATTTTAGTAGGGCTTTAAATTTGTGTCAATTTCTGTTATTAGGAACCCACATTATACAAACACCAGTGTCCTAGTAATGGCAAAGACTAAGCAAAGCAAAAAATATTTGTGATACTCTGTATACATTCCCTCCCTGGTTGTTTAACACATGAGGCATCTGACGTCATTATCTTTCTGGTCTGTAATGATTCCAGACTGTACTAAAGTTGGCTCTAAACAGCCTATGTACAAATGCAAATATTTAATAAGGGAAAGTTCTGTGTATACAATGTGAGTAAAGTACCGGTACCCAATAGTACCCAATAGGCGAAAATAACACAAAAACAGAGCGATCCCAAGTGTGTAAATTTTACAAACAGTGATACAGTTTTTATAGAGCTTTTGAATGTACAGAAAGCCCTTTCATTTTTTGAGGTTACAAATTAGTTACCCATGATACACCTTGTAACAGTACAGGAAAATGTTTAGATCAAATTATATACATACTAGAATTTGCAGCATTTCACTGGCTGCAGAAGATCATTCCTTTAAGGATAAAGACCCCCTGCCCACTTCCATACTATAAATGTACTGTGTGGGGGTGATTTATCAAATATTTGATGTGTATTTGTTATATTTGAGCCATCAGTTATGGTAAGCTTGAAGATTCCTTGGCCTTAACTCTGCAGTATTGCAACACAACGTGGATAAATAACAGGATGTTGCTGTGTTCTAGAATGCATTACAGCAACTAGTTTACAATACTACTACTTACTACTACCTAAAGTGATTGAGATAGCGAGTGGAATGTAAAAAGAAAAATTAGGTACAAATTTATATAGAAGTATAAAATATATAGGAGAAATTCAAGCTAAAACACATTATTCTGGACAGCAAAGAATCAGCTCATGTAAATAATGTACAGGGCCTGTAGGAAGTCATACTATTCTTTGAGGATCTATACACTGTGGATATACACATAAAAAAAAACTGGAACTTACAGGCACACGCTTCAAGCTTCTGCTTGGCCCGAGTGCTATCCTAGAAGAATCTGCATATAAACACTGTGGTCAAGGAGCACTCCTAGGTCTTTTTCAAACAAGTTCTTTATTAGTGAACTGTGCAAACAAGCAACGTTTCGTCTCTGTTCTTAAGGCTCAAGAACAGAGCTGAAACGTTGCTTGTTTGCACAGTTCACTAATAAAAGAACTTGTTTAAAAAGACTAGGAGTGCTCCTTGTACCACAGTGTTTATATATATATATTTTTTTTTTTGTTGTTTTTTTTTGTTTTTTAGTCTAATACACACATTGCAACCAACATTGTCCGTGTGGTTGTAATGTTTTTAAAACATTTTGGAAAACCAATTAGTGATCATAACCTTGGAATATGCTGTTCTAATGCTGGCCATGCATTGAGCAACTATTTCACAGAATTGACATGAAGATGGGTGAAGGATGACCTGAAGATGGTGAATGGGCAACGTGAAGGTGGGTAGATGGGTGACCTGAAGATGGGTAGATGGGTGTACCTGAAGATGGGTGATGGGTGACTGAAGATGGGTAAATGGGTGACCTGAAATGGGTAAATGGGTGACCTGAAAATGGGTAAATGGGTGACCTGAAGATGGGTAAATGGGTGACCTAAGATGGGTAAATGGGTGACCTGAAGATGGGTAAATGGGTGACCTAAAGACGGGTAAAGGGGGACTGAAGACGGGTAGATGGGTGACCTAAAGACGGGTAGATGGGTGGCCTGAAGATGGGTAAATGGGTGACCTGAAGATGGGTAGGTAAATGGGTGGTGAAGATGGGTGGGTAATGGGTGACATGAGATGGGTAAATGGATGACCTGGAGATGGGTAAATGGGTGACCTGAAGATGGGTAAATGGGTGACCTGAAGACGGGTAGATGGGTGTACCTAAAGATGGGTAGATGGGTGGCTGAAGATGGGTAGATGGGTGACATGAAGATGGGTAGATGGGAGACCTGAAGATGAGTAGATGAGTGACCTGAAGATGAGTAGAGGATGGGTGACATGAAGTTGGGTAGATAGAAGATGAAGATGGGTGAAATGAAATGGGTAGATGGGTGACCTGAAGATGAGTGAAAAATGGGTACTGTAGATAGAAGATGGATAGATGACAGACCATGGATGGGTGACACAAGATGGGTGATGAGTGACATGAAGATGAGCGAATGGGTGACTAAAATGGGTGTCAGAGGAGGGTGACATGAAGATGGGTGGTACCTTCCATCATGGCAAATCTAAATAACTCCAACAAAAGACACAATGGCTTAAAGGGACATGCACCTTAACTAACAAAACTAAAGGACAATTATAATCACCTTCCCCTTGCTCCTCTTCTTCCATAACTTTATAGTACTCAGGATGAGGTCCTACACCCTGGGTACAGAACAGCTGTAATACTTTCATTCCATTTTCTTGCCATCCCGATAGTATTAGCAATATTCTCAAAGTAATCACAAGGACAGCTCTTATCCACCACCCCCCAATAGTTTCCACGACACTTCTCACATCTTATGGGCGTGGTTAAATTGGTAAAAAGATGGTTCTTCAGCCATAAGACCAAAACACCCCCAGCTATGTTTGGCCACCAGTTGAGTGTGTGGGGGGCCTGCGCAAAACACTGCCCCCTATGGCATTTCATCCCAGCATATTGATGTATAATGGGATATTAAAAAAATTGGTTCTTAAAGATATTCACTATTTTCTTTAAATTTAACCTTGCATCCCCGATAACAGCCACATGACTGTTAAACCGAGCCAAGTTCGACAATATTTGCTTACTCCATCTAGCATTGGGAGACACTTAATATGGATAAAGATTTAGTGACATTAGCAACTTTCTTTATTCAATCAGAAAATAAAAAAAAGTATCCTTCCACTGTCACAATGGCTTCAGTTTGCACAGGTAAACGTTACTCTGTGTGCAGTCAGATTATAAAGTGAATAATAAAATACATCAGTATATAGTTCGTAACAAAAGTAAGGCGGTAGCCTCATTTTCCAGCCTATCAAATCATGACACACCAACAAACTCATGGAAATCTGCAACTTAACTGTCCCTGGCAAAAATTATAATGTGCAACATTTCTGGGTATCTAATTACATTGCAAACCAGGAACTGATGATTAAAATAATATCCACCTGTATGAAGTCAATAAAATCTTTCATTGGTGCAAGCCCAGCTTTAACTTACTCTTACTTTTCATAGAATTCTATATGCAATTATGCAGGTACAAAATAGCTTATTAAATGATTTATGTAAGAGGTGCAAATGTTGGCTTGTGCTATTAGGCTAAAGCAACTAATCCCAGCTAATCTGTAACTGTACACACAGCCCGACCAACTGGTCACCATATCTAACCAGATTTGCCAAAACATCATCGGTCTTAGCTAGCGTAGCCAATTCGATTATTCCATCAAGTTCATTCGTTTTTTCGAATGAATAACATTTCATACTCAGCCCTTGTTTCCTCTGTAACTCCCAGAGCTTTTACAGGAGAGGCTCAGGACTTGGGAGGTGCGGCTGAATCCAGAGTCAACCATTTGCATGACTGACTTACCACCCCAAAGAAAGCAGGCAATCTCGCAAAAGATAACGGCTTTCATGAAGAGAGGAAAGAGTCAGTTTTCTGGAATTCAGGGATTGGAGTGGGAGGTGAGTATGAAATGGTATTCTGGGGTTGAACATACCCTTTAACTTCTAAATAGTAATTGTGTGGTTTATTAAATAATTCCCAAAATCTTTTGATTTGTAAGTCATATGATAGTACCAGTTCTCCTTTAAAATCTAACACTAAATGAGGTATACACTGGCAAAAGCAATTCTTTCAAATAATTGCTTCAGATTTGATACTTTCTGAATTCAAACAAAATAATCAAGTGCAGATCAATTAAACCTTAATTCGTCAGATTGAATGATTTCAGATGATTATAAAGTATCGGCAAAGAGTCAAACATTCTGTGGGTGATTCTGTGTTCGATTCATTCTCAATCAAACTGACAATTGTTCAGCTCTTCTCAGATGAAAACATCAACCAGTTCCTATTTTCCAATCTCCCTTTCAATTTTAAAGCCACACAGGAAATGGCCTCTGGATTTGGTAGTTCAACAATCCTGGGGTCAAAATCTTCAGCTAAACCATGGTCTCCTGCCCTAGAAAGGTATGATGGCGCAGCAACACTGGTAGGGTGGCCAATCCAGATTCTGATACATCCCCAGAAAGGAATGCAGGCTCCAGCTGATCCAGAGGAAAACCCTAAAATTAATTCTTTGTAGTACCATAAACAAAGAAGGGCATTAATGTGCTTGGAAAGTATTGATCTTTTCTTGACTCAACAAAATTAGTCTTTTATTCCATCATGCCCATTACTGGATGGATGGTATGAGGAGATGAGGCCTGAAACAATTAGGCACTAAAAAAAGTATTTATAATTATCAACAAAAAGATATCTGTGTCTGGGACCGAGATGTAAGATAACAGCATGATTGGGAAGGAGTAAGGTGGCTCTTTGACAACCAGCCTGACTGAATGCTTAAGCACAAGGTTTTGAGGCTACAAAAATATTACCTAGGTTGTTAAAAAACAAAAACCCTTTTTAATCTTTGCCATTTAGACCTTTGTAAAATGCTGGGGGAAAGGGCTAAGCTATAGGGTAAACAAATCATGGTGGCTGTTCATCAACAAAGGTAAAAGTTAGATTTTAGATGTTCATCTATGGCCTAACATGAATCTATCTACATGTTAGGTAGATTACACAACATTTATGGCAATTCATTTGCAAGTTGGTTAGAAAAAATGATGGGTCAGGCAGCTCTTTCAGCATCGCTGGAATGCCATGGGAATATCTGAAGGCGAGTTCCTATTGTGTGGCCAACTTAAGCTACCCGAATAGATAACCTGGATTAATGGGGCCAATAGTTACACTTGTTAGAAATGTGTTCAGGCCTCCCAAGTTAAAATCAGGCAACAGTTTTGAATAACACCTTTGAACCTTCATGTCTGTACCAGTTCTGCTGCATTCGCCTTGGAGTATTGTCCACATAACCACCCACATGACCTGAAGGGATGTTTAAATCTTTTGTCTTATTGGGGTCTTTGGTGAAATTTCACACTGAAGACAGGGAAAATCTCATACATGTACTTGTCCTAATATGCAATTGTACCACATCTTTGAGAAGTACATAAGGCATAAGATGGTGCACTGGGAAAACGAGACATTCCTGGTATAGCTCTTTCAAGCGACTAGGCAATCCGTTCACATGTGGCACTTTGGATAACTGAATAAAGATTGAATCAAGGGTGCTCCTACCTGAAGCAAGCTGAAACATTTGCTCAGGGCGCACCCATGCGCCCTGAGCAAAGAACACTTAAAGAACACTTTAAGAACACTAAAAAGGTTTCCTTCCCGCAATACCGCATTTCAGCACCATCACCCAATCAGTGTTAAGTGAACCCTCCAGTCCACCAAACAGTGTTAGTCAGCTCTTCAGTCCACCAGTCAGTGTTATCAGCCCCCACCACACCCACCTCCACAAGCCACGCCTATGTTCCCTGATGAAGCCATGCCCGCTTCACGTGTGCCAACAGTCTACCGATAGGCAGCATTTAAAAGTGTTTCAGGTGTCGAAAACCCTAGGAACACCCCTGGATTGAATTTCATTATAATTATATGGACACTGACTGAGTTGTTGTATCCAGTGTGCGCCAGAGCCAATTTCTGTGTGCTGCTATTCCTTTCAAGCTGACTGTCTAAAATCCCCTCTACAGAAGCTTTGGAACTAAAATCTGTAGCCAACTTGCAATCATTAAACGTATCCACCTTCCACAACATTAAAAGATTTCAGAGATCTAACAGGAGGCAACAGGCAAACCATATATTGCACCAGCAAAATATATATTTTTTTAATACGGTTAAGGGTATCTAAACTAGAAAACACTGTTTTTCTATTCAATTTTCAGAATTCTTCCCAACTATCACTGTAGCCTTTTGTTAAAGGGCAACTAAAGCCACAGAACAACACTGAACCAGAAGGCAGAACACCTTGATATAAACCAGTAATCTGTGTCTTACCTCTCATTTTGATATGGGCGCTGGGAAATTAACGACCATTATGGTCTGCACATGCTCAGTCATAGCTATGACAGAAACTTGTAACAGTTGGTCACACCCATTAATAATCTCTAGCCAATCCTTTTACAGGACAGATAAAGTAAGGAAGCATGTGACTGAGGGCAGGAGGTGTGGTCTGACACTGACATACACACAGATACTTCATAGTTCTCGACAGGCTTACATTACTTAAATACAATTTACTGATGTGATATTTATAGCTTATTGATTATTTTAGGGGGGTTGTTTTCAGATTCTGGAGTATAAAAAATTGGGTTTAGTTCTCCTTTAAAGCGGGTCCACACCATGGGATCCTTCTACCAACTGACTATGCCACTAGTGACTGGTTGGCAGGACAAAGGACTTTTGGTCAGAAAAAGTAGCCAAGGCAGACAGTTCGGGAGGGTGCAGTCCATATGGGGGGAGCTCACAGCCTTAGAAATCAATCAGAAGCATCTTACATTTTAGCTGTCAGTTAAGTGCCTATTATCATAGACTGCTCTGCGTGTGCGTTGCATAAATGGTGACATTTAATATGTGTGATTTGCATGGTGGGATATTCCTGTTCTTACAGTGTGCCTCATAGTGATTACGGAGCAGACTTGCCCTCACAGATTTTTTTAAATTAGCCAGTTTAATACTTAATTTAACTAAAACTAAACACAAATTTTTATATTCCAGAACCTGAAAGCATCCCCCCCAAAAAGACCAATAAACTGTAAAACAGTACTCCATGTAAAAAGAACATAATGGGCATGACCAAAAAGTGTTCTAAAATTCCCCAGCAACCATATCAAAACGAGAGGTGAGACACAGATTACTATATTTATGTCTCCGTTTCTGAGGCTTCAGCGGTCCTTTAACCAGAATTCTTCACAGCCACACCCACCTTTATCCTCCTCCTTTGTAAGTAAAGGCTCATACACACTTGTGAACGGGGGGCGACCAAAGACGTGCGCCTGTTTGGCGACAACGTGAAGTGTATGGGCCCTTTGACAGACAAAAGGCCGTTCAGTCAGGGCTCGTTATGATCTGCAAGGTGGATCGGGCACGAGCATCCGAGCACCGCTGAATGGGCGTTTCAACCGCACCAACGCCCCATACATGGCATAATTGGCGACTCCTTTACTTTAGTAGAGGGAGCCAATACAATTGGGTTATCACTGCATGTTGTGAAATCTATAATTGCACCTTAAGGCCTTTTAATACTGAACCAACGAATGATGTGTCAAGATGCCTCAACACTGGCTAGACTGACAGATAGCACAGTCATTGTCAGATGAAAAAATCTAGCAGTGTTCATGGCTTGAAAGGAGAAACTTTAGTGCCAACCCTATTTTTCAAGCATGTAAAGCAAAACTATAATGGGGCCCACTCCCTACTTCATGGCCAGTGGATTCATACTTTTTATGGTCATTGATCCTTAATAATTTCATATAATATGTAAAACAAGATATCCGCTGTGGTTGACACGGTATAAGTGTGGTGACCTCTAGAAATGTAACATGCTATATGTTTCTAAGCTTGATTCATATTATACAGGTGATTCCACAGTGTACTACTGAATGGAGCGGGGAGATCTGGGTGTTATAGACCCCCGAGAAGAACTGACACTGTATCCTTTACCCTTTACACGGTACATGGAACCACATATAGGCAGCATTCCCCTTAAACAGGTACATGAAACCATATACTGTCCAGCATTCCCCTTTAAACAGGTACATGAAAAACCACATATACCGTCCAGCATTCCTTTAACAGGTACATGAAAACCACATATACCATCCACATTTCCTTTAAACAGGTACATGAAAACCACAATGGCGTCCAACATTCCCCTTTAACAGGTACATGAAAACACAACCCTCCAGCATTCCTCTAACAGGTACATGAAACACACATACTCAGCACTCTTTAACAGGTACATGAAACCACATACCCTCCAGCATTCCTCTTTAACAGGTACATAGAACAACCATACTGTCCACATTCCCCTTTAACAGGTACAGCATAAACCAAAATGGTGCTCCAGCATTCCCCTTAACAGGGACATGAAACCACATGGCGTCCTGCATTCCCCTTTAACAAGGTACATGAAACCACATGGCGTCTCCTGCATTCCCTTTAAACAGGTACATGAAACCACATCTACATCCAGCATTTCCCTTTAACAGTACATGATCAAAAAACACATAAGCAGTCAAGCAGTTTCCCTACACAAGGTACATGAAACCACATGGCGTCCCCAGCCCATTCCCCTTTAAAAGGTACATGAAAACCACATGGCGTCCAGCATTCCCCTTTAAAAGGTACATGAAACCACATGGCGTCCAGTCCAGCATTCCCTTAACAGGTACCATGAAACCACATGGCGTCCAGCATTCCCCTGTAACAGGTACATTAACCAATGGCGTCCAGCATTCCCCCTTTAACCGGTTTATTGCAAAAAAACGTATGGATTAAAGATATCACCTTGCTGTTTTATGACCTATACAAAAGCCCATCAGTAGGAGAGGAAAGTTAAAAAACATACCGTCCAGCATTCCCCTTAACAGGGCATATGAAACCACATGCGTTCAGCATCCCCTTTAACAGGTCATGAAACCACATGCGTTCAGCATTCCCTTTAACAGGTACATGAAACCACATATACCGTCCAGCATTCCCTTTGAACAGGTACATGAACCACATATACCGTCCAGCATTCCCCTTTAACAGGTACATGAAACCAATATACCGTCCAGCAGCATTCCCCTTAAACAGGTACATGAAACCACATATACCGTCCAGCCATTCCCCTTTAACAGGTACATGAAACCACATTATACAGTCCAGCATTCCCCTTTAACAGTACATGAAACCACATATACCGTCCAGCATTCCCCTTTAACAGGTACTGAAACCACAGTATACCGTTCAGCATTTCCCCTTAACAGTACATGAAACCACATATACCGTCCAGCATTCCCCTTTAACGGTACATGAACCACATTTAACCACAGCAATTCCCTTTAACAGGTACATGAAAACCCACCACAAATCACATATACCGTCCAGCATTCCCCTTTAACAGGTACATGAAAAACCACATATACGTCCAGCATCCCCTTAAAGGTAAATGGGGGGAAAAAAAATTAGACCGTAAAAGCATGCAACTTTAAAAGGAAAGTGAAAAAACATAGACGTTAAAAGCAACAGTGATACAGTTTTTATAGAGCTTTTGAATGTACAGAAAGCCCTTTCATTTTTTGAGGTTACAAAATTAGTTACCCATGATCCAACCCTTGTAACAGTACAGGAAATGTTTAGATCAAATTATATACATACTAGAATTTGCAGCATTTCACTGGCTTGCAGAAGATCATTCCTTTAAGGATAAAGACCCCCCTGCCCACTTCCATACATATAAATGTACTGTGTGGGGGTGATTTATCAAATATTTGATGTATTTGTTATATTTGAGCCATCAGTTATGGTAAGCTTGAAGATTCCTTGGCCTTAACTCTGCAGTATTGCAACACAACGTGGTATAAATAACAGGATGTTGCTGTGTTCTTAGAATGCATTACAGCAACTAGTTTACAATACTACTACTTACTACTACTGCTAAAGTGATTGAGATAGCGAGTGGAATGTAAAAAGAAATTAGGTACAAATTTATATAGAAGTATAAAATATATAGGAGAAATTCAAGCTAAAACACATTATTCTGGACAGCAAAGACTCAGCTCATGTAAATAATGTACAGGGCCTGTAGGAAGTCATACTATTCTTTGAGGATCTATACACTGTGGATATACACATAAAAAAAACTGGAACTTACAGGCACACGCTTCAAGCTTCTGCTTGGCCCGAGTGCTATCCTAGAAGAATCTGCATATAAACACTGTGGTACAAGGAGCACTCCTAGGTCTTTTTCAAACAAGTTCTTTATTAGTGAAACTGTGCAAACAAAGCAACGTTTCGTCTCTGTTCTTAAGGCTCAAGAACAGAGCTGAAACGTTGCTTGTTTGCACAGTTCACTAATAAAAGAACTTGTTTAAAAAGACTAGGAGTGCTCCTTGTACCACAGTGTTTATATATATATATTTTTTTTTTTGTTGTTTTTTTTTGTTTTTTAGCTATATACACACATTGCAACCAACATTGTCCGTGTGGTTGTAATGTTTTTAAAACATTTTGGAAAACCAATTAGTGATCATAACCTTGGAATATGCTGTTCTAATGCTGGCCATGCATTGAGCAACTATTTCACAGAATTGACATGAAGATGGGTGAATGGATGACCTGAAGATCGGTGAATGGGCAACGTGAAGGTGGGTAGATGGGTGACCTGAAGATGGGTAGATGGGTTACCTGAAGATGGGTAGATGGGTGACCTGAAGATGGGTAAATGGGTGACCTGAAAATGGGTAAATGGGTGACCTGAAAATGGGTAAATGGGTGACCTGAAGATGGGTAAATGGGTGACCTGAAGATGGGTAAATGGGTGACCTGAAGATGGGTAAATGGGTGACCTAAAGACGGGTAAATGGGTGACCTGAAGACGGGTAGATGGGTGACCTAAAGACGGGTTAGATGGGTGGCCTGAAGAATGGGTGTAAATGGTGTGACCTGAAGATGGGTGAGGTAAATGGGTGGCTGAAAGATGGGTAAGCTGGTTAAATGGGTGACTGAGAATGGGTGTAAATGGGATGACCTGAAGATGGGTAAATGGGTGACCTGAAGATGGGTAAATGGGTGACCTGAAGACGGGTAGATGGGTGACCTAAAGATGGGTAGATGGGTGGCCTGAAGATGGGTAGATGGGTGACATGAAGATGGGTAGATGGGAGACCTGAAGATGAGTAGATGAGTGACCTGAAGATGAGTAGATGGGTGACATGAAGTTGGGTAGATAGAAGATGAAGATGGGTGAAATGAAATGGGTAGATGGGTGACCTGAAGATGAGTGAAAAAATGGGTACTGTAGATAGAAGATGGATAGATGACAGACCATGGATGGGTGACAAAGATGGGTAGATGAGTGACATGAAGATGAGCGAATGGGTGACTAAAATTGGGTGTCATGAGGATGGGTGACATGAAGATGGGTGGTACCTTCCATCATGGCAAATCTAAACATAACTCCAACAAAAAGACACAATGGCTTAAAGGGACACTGCACCTTAACTAACAACTAAAGGACAATTATACTCACCTTCCCCTTGCTCCTCTTCTTCCATAACTTTATAGTACTCAGGATGAGGTCCTCACCCCTGGGTACAGAACAGCTGTAATACTTTCATTCCATTTTCTTGCCACTCCCGATAGTATTAGCAATATTCTCAAAGTAAGTCACAAGGACAGCTCTTATCCACCACCCCCCAATAGTTTCCACGACACTTCTCACATCTTTATGGGCGTGTTAAATTGGTAAAAAGATGGTTCTTCAGCCTATCAGACCAAAACACCCCCAGCTATGTTTGGCCACCAGTTGAGTGTGTGGGGGGCCCTGCGCAAAACACTGCCCCCTATGGCAATTTCATCCCAGCATATTGATGTATAATGGTATATTAAAAAAAATTGGTTCTTTAAAGATATTCACTATTTTCTTTAAATTTAACCTTGCATCCCCGATAACAGCCACATGACTGTATAACCGAGCCAAGTTCGACAATATTTGCTTACTCCATCTAGCATTGGGAGACACTTAATATGGATAAAGATTTAGTGACATTAGCAACTTTCTTTATTCAATCAGAAAATAAAACGTATCCTTCCACTGTCACAATGGCTTCAGTTTGCACAGGTAAACGTTATCTCTGTGCAGTCAGATTATAAAGTGAATAATAAAATACATCAGTATATAGTTCGTAACAAAAGTAAGGCGTAGCCTCATTTTCCAGCCTATCAAATCATGACACACCAACAAACTACATGGAAATCTGCAACTTAACTGTCCCTGTGCAAAAATTATAATGTGCAACATTTCTGGGTCTAATTACATTGCAAACCAGGAACTGATGATTAAAACCTAATATCCACCTGTATGAAGTCAATAAAATCTTTCATTGGTGCAAGCCCAGCTTTAACTTACTCTTACTTTTCATAGAATTCTATATGCAATTATGCAGGTACAAAATAGCTTATTAAATGATTTATGTAAGAGGTGCAAATGTTTGCTTGTGCTATTAGGCTAAAGCAACTAATCCCAGCTAATCTGTAACTGTACACACAGCCCGACCAACTGGTCACCATATCTAACCAGATTTGCCAAAACATCATCGGTCTTAGCTAGCGTAGCCAATTCTGATTATTCCATCAAGTTCATTCGTTTTTTCGAATGAATAACATTTCATACTCAGCCCTTGTTTCCTCTGTAACTCCCAGAGCTTTTTACAGGAGAGGCTCAGGACTTGGGAGGTGCGGCTGAATCCAGAGTCAACCATTGGCCATGACTGACTTCTGCAACCCCAAAGAAAGCAGGCATCTCGCAAAGATAACGGCTTTCATGAAGAGAGGAAAGGTCAGTTTTCTGGAATTCAGGGATTGGAGTGGGAGGTGAGTATGAAATGGTATTCTGGGGTTGAACATACCCTTTAACTTCTAAATAGTAATTGCTGGTTTTATTAAATAATTCCCAAAATCTTTATGATTTGTAAGTCATATGATAGTACAGTTCTCCTTTAAAATCTAACACTAAAGTGAGGTATACACTGGCAAAAGCAATTCTTTCAATATAATTGCTTCAGATTTGATTACTTTCTGAATTCAAACAAAATAATCAAGTGCAGAATCAATTAAACCTTAATTCGTCAGATTGAATGATTTCAGATGATTATAAAAGTATCGGCAAAGAGTCAAACATTCTGTGGGTGATTCTGTGTTCGATTCATTCTCAATCAACCACTGAACATTTGTTCAGCTCTTCTCAGATGAAAACATCAACCAGTTCCTATTTTCCAATCTCCCCTTTCAATTTTAAAGCCACACAGGAAATGGCCTCTGGATTTGGATAGTTCAACAATCCCTGGGGTCAAAATCTTCAGCTAAACCATGGTCTCCTGCCCTAGAAAGGTATGATGGCAGCAACACTGGTAGGGTGGCCAATCCAGATTCTGATACATCCACAGAAAGGAATGCAGGCTCCAGCTGATCCAGAGGAAAACCCTAAAATTAATTCTTTGTAGTACCATAAACAAAGAAGGGCATTAATGTGCTTGGAAAGTATTGATCTTTTCTTGACTCAACAAAATTAGTCTTTTATTCCATCATGCCCATTACTGGATGGATGGTAGAGGAGATGAGGCCTGAAACAATTAGGCACTAAAAAAAGTATTTATAATTTATCAACAAAAAGATATCTGTGTCTGGGACCGAGATGTAAGATACAGCATGAATTGGGAAGGAGTAAGGTGGCTCTTTGACAACCAGCACTGAATGCTTAAGCACAAGGTTTTGAGGCTACAAAAATATTACCTAGGTTGTTAAAAAAAACAAAACCCTTTTTAATCTTTGCCATTTAGACCTTTGTAAAAATGCTGGGGGAAAGGGCTAAGCTATAGGGTAAACAAATCATGGTGCCTGTTCATCAACAAAGGTAAAAGTTAGATTTTAGATGTTCATCTATGGCCTAACATGTAATCTATCTACATGTTAGGTAGATTACACAACATTTATGGCAATTCATTTTGCAAGTTGGTTAGAAAAAATGATGGGTCAGGCAGCTCTTTCAGCATCGCTGGAATGCCATGGGAATATCTGAAGGCGAGTTCCTATTGTGTGGCCAACTTAAGCTACCCGAATAGATAACCTGGATTAATGGGGCCAATAGTTACACTTGTTTAGAAATGTGTTCAGGCCTCCCAAGTTAAAATCAGGCAACAGTTTTGAATAAAACCCTTTGAACCTTTCATGTCTGTACCAGTTCTGCTGCATTCGCCTTGGAGTATTGTCCACATAACCACCCACATGACCTGAAGGGATGTTTAAATCTTTTGATCTTATTGGGGTCTTTGGTGAAATTTCACACTGAAGACAGGGAAAATCTCATACATGTACTTGTCCTAATATGCAATTGTACCACATCTTTGAGAAGTACATAAGGCATAAGATGGTGCACTGGGAAAACGAGACATTCCTGGTATTTAGCTCTTTCAAGCTGACTAGGCAATCCGTTCACAATGTGGCACTTTGGATAACTGAATAAAGATTGAATCAAGGGTGCTCCTACCATGAAGCAAGCTGAAACATTTGCTCAGGGCGCACCCCATGCGCCCTGAGCAAAGAACACTTAAAGAACACTTTAAGAACACTAAAAAGTGTTCCTTCCCGCAATACCGCATTTCAGCACCAATCCACCAATCAGTGTTAAGTGAACCCTCCAGTCCACCAAACAGTGTTAAGTCAGCTCTTCAGTCCACCAGTCAGTGTTAGTCAGCCCACCACACCCACCTCCACAAGCCACGCCTATGTTCCCTGATGAAGCCATGCCCGCTTCACGTGCTGCCAACAGTCTACCGATAGGCAGCATTTAAAAGTTGTTTCAGGTGTCGAAAACCCTAGGAACACCCCTGGATTGAATTTCATTATAATTATATGGACACTGACTGAGTTGTTGTATCCAGTGTGCGCCAGAGCCAACTTTCTGTGTGCTGCTATTCCTTTCAAGCTGACTGTCTAAAATCCCCTCTACAGAAGCTTTGGAACTAAAATCTGTAGCCAACTTGCAATCATTAAACGTATCCACCTTCCAAACATTAAAAAGATTTCAGAGATCTAACAGGAGTGCAACAGGCAAACCATATATTGCACCAGCAAAATATATATTTTTTTAATTACGGTTAAGGGTATCTAAACTAGAAACACTGTTTTTCTATTCAATTTTCAGAATTCTTCCCAACTATCACTGTAGCCTTTTTGTTAAAGGGCAACTAAAGCCACAGAACAACACTGAACCAGAAGGCAGAACACCTTGATATAAAACCAGTAATCTGTGTCTTACCTCTCATTTTGATATGGGCGCTGGGAAATTAACGACCATTATGTTCTGCACATGCTCAGTCATAGCTATGACAGAAACTTGTAACAGTTGGTCACACCCATTAATAATCTCTAGCCAATCCTTTTACAGGACAGATAAAGTAAGGAAGCATGTGACTGAGGGCAGGAGGTGTGGTCTGACACTGCACATACACACAGATACTTCATAGTTCTCGACAGGCTTACATTTACTTAAATACAATTTACTGATGTGATATTTATAGCTTATTGATTATTTTAGGGGGGTTGTTTTCAGATTCTGGAGTATAAAAAATTGGGTTTAGTTCTCCTTTAAAGCTGGGTCCACACCATGGGATCCTTCGTACCAACTGACTATGCCACTAGTGACTGGTTGGCCAGGACAAAGGACTTTTGGTCACAGAAAAAGTAGCCAAGGCAGACAGTTCGGGAGCGTGCAGTCCATATGGGGGGAGCTCACAGCCTTAGAAATCCAATCAGAAGCATCTTACATTTTAGCTGTCAGTTAAGTGCCTTATTATCATAGACTGCTCTGCTGTGTGCAGGTTTGCATAAATGGTGACATTTAATATGTGTGATTTGCATGGTGGGATATTCCTGTTCTTACAGTGCTGCCTCATAGTGATTACGGAGCAGACTTGCCCTCACAGATTTTTTTAAATTAGCCAGTTTACATACTCTAATTTAACTAAAACTAAACACAAATTTTTATATTCCAGAACCTGAAAGCATCCCCCCCCCAAAAAGACCAATAAACTGTAAAACAGTACTCCATGTAAAAAGAACATAATGGGCAGTGACCAAAACGTGATTCTAAAATTCCCCAGCAACCATATCAAAACGAGAGGTGAGACACAGATTACTATATTTATGTCTCCGTCTTCTGAGGCTTCAGCGGTCCTTTAACCAGAATTCTTCACAGCCACACCCACCTTTATCCTCCTCCTTTGTAAGTAAAGGCTCATACACACTTGTGAACGTGGGGTGCGACCAAAGACGTGCGCCTGTTTTGGCTGACAACCGTGAAGTGTATGGGCCCTTTGACAGACAAAAAGGCCGTTCAGTCAGGGCTCGTTAATGATCTGCAAGGTGGATCGGGCAACGAGCTCCGACTGAATGGGCGTTTCAACCGACAAAGCGCCCATACATGGCATAATTGGCGACTCCCTTTACTTTAAGTAGAGGGAGCCAATACAATTGTGGTTATCACTGCATGTTGCTGACATATTAATATTGCCACCTTAAGGCCTTTTAATACTGACCAACGAATGATGTTGTCAGATGCCTCAACACTGGCTAGACTGACAGATAGCACAGTCATTGTCAGATGAAAAGAATCTAGCAAGTGTTCATGGCTGAAAGGAGAACTTTAGTGCCAACCCTATTTTTCAAAGCATGTAAAGCAAAACTATAATGGGGCCCACTCCCTACTTCATGGCCAGTGGCTTCATACTTTTATATGGTCATTGAACTCCTTAATAATTTCATATAATATGATCAAACAAGATATCCGCTGTGGTTGACACGGTATAAAGTGTGGTGACCTCTAGAAATGTAACATGCTATATGTTTCTAAGCTTGATTTCATATAGTACAGGTGATTCCACAGTGTACTCACTGAATGGAGCGGGGAGATCTGGGTGTATAGACCCCAGAACTGACACTTTATCCTTTACCCTTTAACAGGTACATGAAACCACATATACTGTCCAGCATTCCCCTTTAACAGGTACATGAAACCACATATACTGTCCAGCATTCCCCTTTAACAGGTACATGAAACCACATATACCGTCCAGCATTCCCCTTTAACAGGTACATGAAACCACATATACCATCCAGCATTCTCCTTTAACAGGTACATGAAACCACATGGCGTCCAACATTCCCCTTTAACAGGTACATGAAACCACATACCCTCCAGCATTCCTCTTTAACAGGTACATGAAACCACATACCCTCCAGCATTCCTCTTTAACAGGTACATGAAACCACATACCCTCCAGCATTCCTCTTTAACAGGTACATGAAACCACATACTGTCCACCATTCCCCTTTAACAGGTACATAAAACCAAATGGTGTCCAGCATTCCCCTTTAACAGGTACATGAAACCACATGGCGTCCTGCATTCCCCTTTAACAGGTACATGAAAAACACATGGGCCGCATTCTCCCCTTAACAGGTACATGAAACCCACATAACATCCAGCATTTCCCTTAAACAGGTACATGAAAAACATACAGTCAAGCATTTCCCTTAACAGGTACATGAAAACCACAGGCGTCCAGCATTCCCCTTTAAAAGGTACATGAAACCACATGGCGTCCAGCATTCCCCTTTAAAAGGTACATGAAAACACATGGCGTCCAGCATTCCCCTTTAACAGTACATGAAACCACATGGCGTCCAGCATTCCCCTTTAACAGGTACATGAAACCACATGGCGTCCAGCATTCCCCTTACCTGGTATTGCAAAAAACGTATGGATTAAAGATATCACCTTGCTTGTTTATGACCTATACAAAAGCCCAGCAGGTAGGAGAGGAAATGTAAAACCATACCGGTCCAGCATTCCCCTTAAAGGTACATGAAACCACATGGCGTTCAGCATTCCCCTTTAACGGTACATGAAACCACATGGCGTTCAGCATTCCCTTAACAGGTACATGAAACCACATATACCGTCCAGCATTCCCCTTTAACAGGTACATGAAACCACATATACCGTCCAGCATTCCCTTTAACAGGTACATAGTGAAACCACATATACCGTCCAGCATTCCCCTTAACAGGTACATGAACCCAATATACCGTCCAGCATTCCCCTTACAGGTACATGAAACCACATATACCGTCCAGCATTCCCTTTAAACGGTACATGAAACCACATATACGTCCAGCATTCCCCTTTAACAGTACATGAAACCACATATACCGTCCAGCATCCCCTTTAACAGGTCATGAAACCACATATACCGTCCAGCATTCCCCTTTAACAGGTACATGAAACCACATATACCGTCCAGCATTCCCCTTTAACAGGTACAGAAACCACATATACCGTCCAGCATTCCCCTTTAACAGGTACATGAAACCAATATACCGTCCAGCATTCCCTTTAACAGGTACATGAAACCACATATACCGTCCAGCATTCCCCTTTAACAGGTACATGAAAACCACATATACCGTCCAGCATTCCCCTTTAACAGGTACATGAAACCACATATACCGTCCAGCATTCCCTTTAAAAGGTACATGAAACCACATATACCGTCCAGCATTCCCCTTTAACAGGTACATGAAACACATATACCGTCCAGCATTCCCCTTTAACAGGTACATGAAACCACATATAACGTCCAGCATTCCCCTTTAACAGGTACATGAAACACACATATACCAGTCCAGCATTCCCCTTTAACAGGTACATGAAACCACATATACCGTCCAGCATTCCCCTTTAACAGGTACATGAAACCACACATATACCGTCCAGCATTCCCCTTAACAGGTACATGAAACACATATACCGTCCAGCATTCCCCTTTACAGGTAACATGAAACCACATATACCGTCCAGCATTCCCCTTTAACAGGTACATGAAACACATATACCGTCCAGCATTCCCCTTTAACAGGTACATGAAACCACATATACGTCCGCATTCCCCTTTAAAAGGACATGAACCACATATACCGTCCCATCCCCTTTAAACAGGTACATGAAACACATATACCGTCCAGCATTCCCCTTTAACAGGTACATGAAACCACATATACCGTCCAGCATTCCCCTTTAACAGGTACATGAAACACATATACCGTCCAGCATTCCCCTTTAACGGTACATGAAACCACATATACCGTCCAGCATTCCCCTTTAACCGGTACAACACATCATACCGTCCAGCATTCCCCTTTAACAGGTACATGAAAACACATATACCGTCCAGCATTCCCCTTACAGGTACATGAAAACACATATACCGTCCAGCATTCCCCTTTAACAGGTACATGAACCAAATATACCGTCCAGCATTCCCCTTAACAGGTACATGAAAACACATATACCGTCCAGCATTCCCCTTTAACAGGTACATGAAAACACATATACCGTCCAGCATTCCCCTTTAACAGGTACATGGAAACCACATGCCGTCCAGCATTTCCCTCCCTCCAGCATTTCCCTTTAACAGGTACATGAAACCACATACTCCAGCATTCCCCTTTAACAGGTACATGAAACCACATACCATCCAGCATTCCTCTTTAACAGGTACATGAAAACACATACCCTCCAGCATTCCCCTTTAACAGGTACATGAAACCACATACCGTCCACCATTCCCTTAACAGGTACATGAAACCACATGGCGTCAGCATTCCCCTTTAACCGGTACATGAAACCACATGGCGTCCAGCATTCCCCTTTAACAGGTACATGAAACCAATGCTGTCCAGCATTCCCTTTGACAGGTACATGAAAACACATGGCATCCAGCATTCCCCTTTAACAGGTACATGAAACCACATATACCGTCCAGCATTCCCCTTTAACAGGTACATGAAACCACATGCCGTCCAGCATTCCCCTTTGACAGGTACATGAAACCATGTGGCGTCCAGCATTCCCCTTTAACAGGTACATGAAACCACGTGGCATCCAGCATTCCCCTTTAGCAGGTACATGAAAACACATATACCGTCCAGCATTCCCCTTTAACAGGTACATGAACACATATACTGTCCAGCATTCCCCTTTAACAGGTACATGAAACACATATACCGTCCAGCATTCCCTTTAACAGGTACATGAAACCACATACCGTCCAGCATTCCCCTTTAACAACATACATGAAACCACATACCGTCCAGCATTCCCCTTTAAACGGTACATGAACACACCGGGTCCAGCATTTCCCTTTAACAGGTACATGAAACCACGTGGCGTCCAGCATTCCCCTTTAACAGGTACATGAAACCACATACTGTCCAGCATTCCCCTTTAACAGGTACATGAAGACACATAGGTCCAGCATTCCCCTTAACAGGTACATGAAAACACATACTGTCCAGCATTCCCCTTAACAGGTACATAAAATCAGTGGGTCCGGCATTCTCCCTTTACACATACATGAAACCACAATGGCGTCAAGCATTCCCCTTTAACAGGTACATGAAAACACATACCGTCCAGCATTCCCCTTTAACAGGTACATGAAAAACACATACGGTCCAGCATTTCCCTTAAACAGATACATGAAAACATATGCGTCCAGCGTTCCCCTTTACAGGTACATGAAACCACAGGCATCCAGCATTCCCTTTAACAAGTACATTAAACCATATACCGCCCCGCATTCCCCTTAACAGTACTAAAACCACATACCGTCCCTCATTCCCCTTTAACAGGTACACTTACAGCAGGATCCTCAAACTATGGCCCTCCAGATATTGTGTAAACTACAACTCCCAGCATTCCCATGAGTCTCCCTTATTCCAATATAAAATATGCATGGGGTGGAAGTTGGTGAGAGTCGTCTGTCACAGCTGTTTGACTATCAGCCCTACCCTGTAACACATTGTACTAACTCCCTCCAATACCACTCAATTGACTGAAGGGGCCCTTTGTAATGTAGGGCCCAAGTTCATCACCCTCCTGCTTTACCTACTATACCCTGAAGGTGAAACCCTATGGCACCTGTGGCACCCCCTCCCTGCCACAGGTACACAAGTGCAACTGCACCCTCACAGACACTCACTTTAGGGCAAAGTGAACCAGGGGCGCCCCTACCCCACATGACCCATAGAACTGCCCCACCCCTTCCTTCTCCCGCTGTAAACAACGTTACTTGCCTGTCCTGGATCCCACACCGGCTGTTTGGAGGGGCGGGGCCTGAAAAGTTTAACAAGTGGGATCGCCGCGCGTGCGCACGAGCTGCCCTGTACACAGTTTTGGAATCCGGACTGAGGGAGGGGGGATTGGTCAGTTGGGGTAACGCGTAACACAAACGTTCTCTTCCCATGGAAATAACGATAACCCAGGCTGCTGGGAATTGTAGTTTTGTAAGAGGTTGCAAAAGTGCCCAAGTTCCACAATTCTTTTTTAAACAGTTTTTTCTGCCTTGGTTTACCAGATCACCTGCTGAATGAATGGAATAGCGGGGCTGCGCAGAACGAATGAATTAGCCGGTCTGCGCAGAATCAATGGGATTAGCCGGACTGCGCCGAATGAATGTGATTAACCGGCTGCGCCGAACGAATGGATTTGCGGGGCTGCGCCGAAACGAATGAGATTAGGGGGCTGCGGCGAATGAATGGGATTAGTCGGGCTGCAGCGAATGAATGAGATTAGCGGGACTGCAACCAACGAATGGGATTAGCCGGGCTGCGCAGAATAAATAGGATTAGTGGGACTGCGCAGAATGAATGGGATTAGCCGGGCTGCGCCGAACGAATGGGATTAGCGGGGCTGCGCCGAACGAATGGAATTAGCCGGGCTTCGCCGAACGAATGGAATTAGCCGGGCTTCGCCGAACGAATGGAATTAGCCGGGCTGCGCCGAACGAATGGAATTAGCCGGGCTGCCCTGAATGAATGGAATTAGCCGGGCTTCGCCGAATGAATGGAATTAGCCGGGCTTCGCCGAATGAATGGGATTAGCCGTACTGCGCAGAATCAATGGGATTAGCCGGACTGCGCCGAATGAATGTGATTAACCGGGCTGCGCCGAACAAATGGGATTTGCGGGGCTGCGCCGAACGAATGAGATTAGTGGGGCTGCGGCGAATGAATGGGATTAGTCGGGCTGCAGCGAATGAATGAGATTAGCTGGACTGCAACACGAATGGGATTAGCGGGCTGCGCAGAATAAATAGGATTAGTGGGACTGCGCAGAAAGAATGGGATAGCCGGCTGGCCGAACGATGGGATTAGCGGGGCTGCGCCGAACGAATGGAATTAGCCGGCTTCGCCGAACGAATGGAATTAGCCGCGGCTGCGCCGAACGAATGGAATTAGCGGGCTGCCCTGAAGAATGGAATTAGCCGGGCTTCGCCGAATGAATGGGATTAGCCGTACTGCGCCGAACGAATGGAATTAGCCGGTTTTCGCCAAACGAATGGAATAAGCCGGGCTGTGCAGCAGAATGAATGGGATTAGAGGACAGCGCCGAACGAATGGGATTAGCAGGGCTGTGCCGATGAATGGGATTAGTGGGGCTGCGCCGAATGAATGGGATTAGCAGGACTGCACCGAATGAATGGAATATTACCAGGGCTGCACCAAGCTTTTGGAACTCCAGTATTTTCATAAATCTAAAAATTACAGAGTTACTTTTAATAGTTACCGAATCTACTTTCGAGGGTTACCAACAGTTGTGAAACATCAGGGGCCTTGGCCCCCCTCGCGGAGATTGGAGGCTGGCCGCTGACCCCCCCCCCTACCAGCTGTATTTAAACAGCTGATTGCGTGTATGCAGTAAAGATACACACGATCAGCTGTTTAAAAGTTCGGTACTGAAGCAAATCTTTTATAGCGGTTGGGGCTGGGGGAAGGAGAACTATTATTTGGCAAAGGGTGGTTTGTAGCTAGGGGAGGGGGAAGGGGGGAGATGGCTACAGTCAGAGCAGGATCATCCACAAGGCAACCCTAGGCACCTGCCTAGGGCCCAGGAAACTTCTGGGGGCCCAGCTTCAGAAGCAGTAACAATATTATAGTCTATACAAAAATGTAGCAAAAAGGGGTCCCTAAATGATGGCCCTGCATGGGTTAGGGGTTAGGTTTAGGGGGGTTAGAGTTTGGGGTTAGGGGTAGGGGGTTAGTGGTGGTGGGGGTAGGGTTAGTGCACATGCCAAATTTCTCCGGAGGGAGACAGTCCTATATGGACTCTGCAGTACTCCTGGTGGGCAGTTTTGGACTTTGGGGGGACATTACCGGAGAACCATTTGGAGCTGGGATGTAAGGTAAGGATTTTTATTCACTACATACGGGGCCAGTGGTGGGGGAAATATAGTTTTTGGATTGGACATGCCTCTATAATCAATAATAGTTGTTACATACTTTGTTTGTTTTTTTAAATTCATTCTTACAATTTCTACTTTTCTTATAAAATGTGTACAAAATTAATAACAATAAACTAGACAAGAACATAATCAAATATCAAATGTTGATTGCATTGCTTCTGATCAAGAACGAGGGGTAGGAACACTCTGAAGAAGCTGAAATGATCTCATGCAGATATAATACATTTATCCACATGGCAGTGGGAGACCTTATGCAAAGCTTTTTGCTTCCTACCCTACATACCCTACCACAGAAACAAATATTAAGAATACCATACAACTTAATGTTGCCACATATAGGGAACAAATTAAATCAACTAGTCCATGAAAGCTTCTAAATCCTGAAACTCCTATAGTTTAGCTGTAGGCCTATTGGTCTACTTCATGTCTTCTCATCAGTCTTTGAGGGAAGTGAGTCTGTCTGATCTGTTATCCACTTGATGACTGACAGCTCCTTCCCCATCTGTCAAGCCGATGCTCCAGGTGCAGCCTAAGAGAGGTATGAGTTTACCAAGCAGTCTTCCCCTTAAATACAGAACAGTTGTCCATAAAATTGATCGGTGTATACAAACTACAGTTTGGACAATGCATATTCTAGGTTTCATTTTTTATTCAAAATAAACTACCATGATGAAGGGGTGTGTAGGCAATGTATATCTACTGTAGATAACCTGACAAATGTAAAAATAAATACATGAAAAGAATCCTATAAAAATGGAAACTTATGCAGTCAAAAAAGTTCCAATGATGTAAAGGTGATGTAAGCATGACATCACAGCGGGAAATGGACACACTTTTGACATTTCTACCTTTGTGGTGTTCTAGACATGGTTTATTTTTTCAAGCAACATTATCCAGTTTATCTGTTAAATAACAGATCAAGACATAACTACCAAGTCAACAATCAGCTTCTGTGGAGATCCCTAGCCACAGATTCTTTATAAATAGCAAAGTGTTTAGAGTCACCATTAGATACCGGACAGGGTAGGAAAAGGGCAGACCTGATCTATGGGTGCAGGCATATGAATACATCTGCCTTGTGACTCGTGGCCATTCTAGCCCAAATACACACAGTCCATCCATTTCAGTTCAAAAGGACACTAAGTGGATAGACAAACAGTTATTAACATCCTGTTGGTCTGTGTTATATCCCCAGTTTTACGATGAACCAAGCACATAGTGGATAATGCACCCCTAACTGTAAATTATAAGGTTATTAGATGTCACAGAGGAGTTCCATGACCATTAAAACCATGAGCACAGGCTGAGTACCTTTTATCCAGGTGGCTTTAATATCACTTTAATTTACAGTTCGGGGTGCATTATTTATTATAACCTTTTGTGGCTTCTGGTTTCCTTTCCTCCTGGAACTGTAAGATTATAATGCTATAATCTTAAAGTTCCTCCCATAGAAATCCACTACAGAGGTAGGTTATAGAGGTATTAACCCCAATCCTTCAGTTGCTGAAATCATCTACATGCAGTCAGAGCAGGGGATAACAGTTGGAAGTAGTAGACAAATTCGTTATTTAAAGCTAAAAAGAGGTCAAGTGGGAAATAATGTGACTTCCTAGGAAGGAGCCTCCAGATAATTTCAATTACACTCCCTTCAACTTTAGCAACGTACACAAGTTAGATAATTGTCAGGAGAAGTAGGAAAGAATAACTGCTTGGGCAACAGTCTAACCAGTCCAACAGGCTTCCCCCCACATCTACTGGACTGTCCTGCCAGAGGCCACCTGGTCACTCCCCTTTCATAAAATAGAACAGGCTGTTGGTTGCTGCTGAGCTGCCTGTCTTTTTAGGACTAAAATATAAAAAAATTGTTGGACAGATTGTCTAATGATCAGTCATAACAATTACAATGTTTATAGCTTGTCTATAGGACATTATACAAGAACATGGTTATAATCATGGGAAAGCAGACAAAGTTCC
The DNA here is from genome assembly GCA_019447015.1 of Hymenochirus boettgeri. Lineage (NCBI taxonomy): Eukaryota > Metazoa > Chordata > Amphibia > Anura > Pipidae > Hymenochirus > Hymenochirus boettgeri. The sequence continues at coordinate 37,971,982 of CM033473.1, forward strand.
ACTAAATTGCAAATCTGTATCAGAAGATATTGGCAATAACATCTGGACCACATTGCAGAATTATATTGCCCAAATGGCTTTAAGCTGGGTACACAAGATGAGATATTTCGGTCCGAAACAACCAATAGTTCAGTGTATCGGTCGATCGGATCGAGATTATCGCATCCGAATGCTTCCATGTCCGACCGACCAAATCGGACGAAAGGACGATCAGACATGGTGGAAAACCTCGTCCGATCGTGCAGTCCTCTATGGACCGCACGATCAGTCGTGGTAACTATCGGACGCGGCTGCTTTTGCCGCGACCGAAGCTCCTTCCTCCTGGTGAAAGTATCGAACAGTTGGTCAGGAGGAAAAATCGCTAGGTGTGTACCTAGCTTTAGGGAAGTTTGTGGATACAAAAGAGAGACAATGCAGTCCTGATGAGAGACTTTGCTAGAAGAAAAGTGAACTTTGTAATGCTCTGTTTCTTTAAAGGGAAATGCGTTTTAACCATACCTTGAGCCAATGCGCCCACGCTGAGATATACTTACTTTTACCTAGTAAACCCAGTCCTGCCTTCTTCCGGGTATGTACTTGTCAGTCCTGGCTATGTCAGTAACATCATAGCTAATGGCTGAAGTCCATATTTGAAAGAGCCGGTTACGAGTGCAATCTGCTCCTGCATGCTCATTGCTCGGAACAGAAAGCTGGAGGAAGGACTTCCAAGGCTCATATTAAAGGAAAGACAGCAGATTTCACAGTTGCTCTTAAATACATAATCTAAAATTAAATGTGATACTTAGTTTTAAATCAGGTGTTTCAGGGTTATAATACATGGAAAATGTTTTGGCCGAAAAACTATTTAAAGGGCTGTTACAGAAAATCTCGAGGGACAAAGTCTAAAGACCCAAGACAGCAAATTAAAGAATAAATACTTTTATGGCTTGTCAGTGGTGGATAAAGACTGCTGTGGCCCCTAGTGGCATTATATATTGACCCCATACATTGCTTTCTTTTAAAGTCCCGTTAATCTCTACTCCCCTCTATTCCTCTCTGCCCTTACATTTATCTCCCCTTATAGTTCCCTTTTCTACCCCTTCCATCTTCTATCCAGTCCCACTCACTTCTATCTCTTTCTTTTTTATTTAAAGGGACATCTAACTGGTGAATTCTAATATTGTCTCTTGGGGCCTCCTTACTTCCACCATGCAAGGTATCTCATTAAACCCAATTTCTCTTGTTTATTTTTAATTTATGACGTGTATTTTTCTAAATACTTTGTGTATTCTTAGCAGATCTGCTGACAAGCATCACAATTGTGTTCGAAAAGTCACAAATACAGTTCATGAGACAACTAAGCAATGGTTTAAAGTTAGCTCTGTAGCTTTGTTGTTCTTACAACTATAATAAAATTCAATTTAAAATAGAAGAAAGTCTGTTATATAAGACAATTAAATGGTACATACCCTCCAGCATTCCTCTTTAACAGGTACATGAAACCACATACTGTCCACCATTCCCCTTTAACAGGTACATAAAACCAAATGGTGTCCAGCATTCCCCTTTAACAGGTACATGAAACCACATGGCGTCCTGCATTCCCCTTTAACAGGTACATGAAACCACATAACATCCAGCATTTCCCTTTAACAGGTACATGAAAACACATACAGTCAAGCATTTCCCTTTAACAGGTACATGAAACCACATGGCGTCCAGCATTCCCCTTTAAAAGGTACATGAAACCACATGGCGTCCAGCATTCCCCTTTAACCGGTATTGCAAAAAACGTATGGATTAAAGATATCACCTTGCTGTTTTATGACCTATACAAAAGCCCAGCAGGTAGGAGAGGAAATGTAAAACCATACCGTCCAGCATTCCCCTTTAACAGGTACATGAAACCACATGGCGTTCAGCATTCCCCTTTAACAGGTACATGAAACCACATGGCGTTCAGCATTCCCCTTTAACAGGTACATGAAACCACATATACCGTCCAGCAGTATTTTAATCCCAGTATTCTCAATATTATATAGTACCCTGGATCAACCAGAACTACATGTATTACTATATATATATAATTATATATCTATAGAGATATATATAAAATACCATATTCTCAATATTTTTTTATAGTTTTAGAATTATTAGCCACTATCTAGCCCACTTTTAAAGCTAATTAGCAAACTTGCCATTACCAGATTGCTGGAAACATTCCACAGTTTCACCGTTCTCACTGTAGAAGAAATAAACCCTTCCTATATTAATACCAGTAATTCTCAATATTATATAGTATCCCTGTACCAACAAGAACTACAGTATATGTACTATATTAATACCAGTAATTCTCAATATTATATAGTATCCTTGTACTAACCAGAACTACAGTATATGTACTGTATTAATACCAGTAATTCTCAATATTATATAGTATCCCCGTACTAACCAGAACTACAGTATATGTACTGTATTAATACCAGTAATTATCAATATTATATAGTATCCCTGGATCAACCAGAACTGCAGTATATGTATTAATACCAGTAATTCTCAATATTATATAGTATCCCCGTACTAACCAGAACTACAGTATATGTACTGTATTAATACCAGTAATTCTCAATATTATATAGTATCCCTGGATCAACCAGAACTACAGTATATGTATTAATACCAGTAATTCTCAATATTATATAATATCCCTGTACCAACCAGAACTACAGTATATGTATTAATACCAGTTATTCTCAATATTTTTTAGTTTTAGAAACTTATCTAGCCCACGTTTAAAGCCCCACTTTTAAAGCTATTCAATGAACTTGCCATTACCAGATCTGCTGGAAGACAATTCCACAGTTTCACCGTTCTCACTGTACAGAAACCTTTCCTAACCTGAAGATGAAACTTCTTTTCTTCCAATCTTAAAGGATGTCCACGTGTCCTCTGATATGACCTATTCGTGAACAATGCACCAGAGAGTTCATTGTATGGCCCATTAATATATTTGTATAAAGTGATCATATCCCCACGCAAATGTCGCTTCTAACTTGTCTAATCTGCCTGCATAGTCAAGCCTCTCCATTCCCCTTATTAATTTACTTGCCCTTCTCTGATGTGCTTCCATTTCCAAGATGTCCCTTTTGTATATGGGATTCCAAAACTGCACCGCATATTCCTAATGAGGCCTTACCAGTGCCTTGTAAAGAGGGAGAACAATGTTTTTTTCTCTTTAATCTATTTCCCTCTATATACAAGACAATATCTTGCTAGCTCTAGCCGTTGCTGCCTGGCATTGTTTGCTACAGAAATATATTACATAGCCATATTCCTACGCTCAGTACTATGTGTCTATTGCTCATTAGGAAAAAAAAGTCTTGCTGGTTAAAGGGTAACTAAACGCCAATATAATAATTATTAAGCTACAATTTATTAAGCTACAATTGTATACAGAGTTCAATTTAAAAGACCTGGAATTCAGCCAAATGCATGGCTCCACAGTTGTATTAAACACTGAGCCATATCATGAAACCCCTGAAACACTGCACATGCTCATTGTGCTTGTAGCTGCTATATTTGCACATACACCCAGATATCATTAACAAATTGACAGGCAAAGATTTTTTATGTTATGTATGGTTGGGTTCAGATCTAGGAGCTACAAGGGGTCTCCTATCATTTGGGGGGGTTCGTTAAGTCAACAAACCATGAAAAAACTCAAGGTCTCTTATCTTGTACAAATAAGAAAATGATTGGAGACTGCACAAACTAACGGTACAACATCTATAATACTGGAATAATCTGGTTCATAGGGGTTTTACCTGAAGTGACTGCATATTGTCTCTTTATCCACATCCTTGGGCAGCCCTGTGACAAAGAGGGTCTGTTTCACCTGTTGAACGAATTGGATATCTTTGGTGAAATTCATAAAAAAATTAAATAGAGGATATGCTGAAAAATAAAATAAATCAAAAACTATTACAATTAAATGTGGAACTGGCTGTGAAAAGAGACTGATCATACCTTCCAAACAAGCCTAGGATAAATGTGTCTAGCTGCTACAAATCAAAAGTTATAAGCATTAAAAGTTTCACTTCCTAGTTTGCACTCTCTCTCCCATGTTGTGACAGAAACATAAGCTGTATAATAACCTCCAACCCAGAAATCGTTCTTCTATAAAGCTTCTTATGTATATCATACATGGGGTAATTTTTTGGAGCATTTCGACTAATTTGGTCAGAATTCCTTTAATGTATTGATTGAAGACCGGGAGGTTAAGGAGCTATGCCTTACCTTCCATTATTCAATCAATTGATTCAGTCCGCTCAATATCAAGCAGTCAATCAGTAAAACGGCGATCGGGTCAGGTAGAAATCAATGGTGCATTGTGGACCAGTTCTTCCCATTGAATTTTTGGGACAAATCAAACAAGAGACTCATCTCATGTATGGCCTGCATTACAGGCTAGAAACCATTCTCTCAGCTTTCCTTAAACTATGCTTCTTGTGGAAAAATATAAAGGGCAAACTCTTAATTAAAATACAGAGAAATGTTGCTCTGTTTAGAGACTAATGCACAATATAAAATAAAACACACACACACATGTATATATTTTCCAACAAATATAGTTTTGACTGCTTAAATATTTCTTTAAATAAAACCACAAATAGATATGTCAGGTGCACCCTTACTACAACTGGCATCCTTACCGTATTCTCTTCCTTGTACTTAATGTCAGAAATGTGATGTCGCATAAAGATCACTGTGAGGACCAGATACACAACAGCAATAACCGTATGCAGCCACAAGAGGGAGTCCCTGCAGGAAGATATTTCTTTTAGGACAGAGTTCAACCCTCATTCCGCACACAAATGTTAAATATTGATGTTTTAAATGTTAAAAGGAGCCATTCTGCCCATTGACATTTACTAGCCAAAACGGTTTATTTCTGATCAATAGAAAAAAATATCATTAAAGTGGAACTGTGGTCTCCAAACAAGTTGAGTTTAAATGAAAGGGTAGTTTCCTACCTTTAAAACGAGCCATCAACCACCTCTCTACGTGCTCCACAGCCCAAGATACACAGAAATGACTGACCAGAAAGTTAATGGGTGGGAGGCTGACATGTGACATTCCTAAAGCTTCTCCTGCACAGTGCCGCCGGCGAGCACAGCCTCAGACTCCCTCAGTGTGTGAGGGAGACAGGAAGTCCCTCCTCCTCTCTGCCGTGGGAAGGACCTGCAGCTGCAGAGAAGGTAAGGAAATCTACAGCCCTTCTCTCTCACAGTGTGAAAACAGCCTTTGTTTCCACAGAGTTTTTTTGGGGTGGTATGGGGTCAGAGTGGCCCACAGAACCAGTGAGGGGGGGCCTTAGACACCCACGAGTGGGTGGGGCCTAGACACTCGCAGGTGGACGGGGCTTAGACACCCGCGGGTGGGCAGGGCCACGGCACCTCGTAGGTGGGCGGGGCCACATGGGGCTGTAAGGGAATGGGCCAAGGGGGGCCTGCAACTGGAGGGACCATGGGGTCCATGAGTGGGAGGGACCAGGGGGGCTGCAAAGGGGAGGAAACACAGGGCAGATTGACTGACAGGTTTCAGAACAGGAAGCAGGAAGTGCAGGGGACCTGGTGATGCTGCTGCCATATCACACACAAAAATGTAAATATCTTCAAAACTAAAAAAAATAAACAATGGAAATAAATTACAAAAACTCTCAGGAGAGCAATTCCTATCAATTTACCTAAAGTAATTTTTGGACCACAGTTCCTCTTTAATTGCAAAACTATCAAGCGAGATGGTTGTTCATCAATAGCCAGAAATATCACATTGTAAACCGGTGGTATAACCAGAATTACCATTTAGAGAGTGTATGTCTAGAAGGGACAAAGGAAGCATAGGTAGAAATAACTAAGTAGCCAAGTTGGTACATCTCTTACTATATCTATAAATTATAAAGTGATGTATCAGTTGCCTTTCTATGTGTTTGATACACAGATATCCATCCCAGTGTGAATTAAGTAAAAAATTGTAAAATATTTTACTCCAGTCAAGATCACACGTAACTTCCTGTCCATTAACAATGTTGTATCCTCCACAATGCTGCCAAACTACCGTCATCTGTGCCATGGAGGATCCGGCTGGATGGAATATTTAATCAAACTTAATCGACAAGTAGAGGCAGCTGGTGCAGTTTGGATGTGTATGTTCACCAGCCAACTTTCCCCATAAAGAACAGTATAGGGAGATCGTCTGCGACAGCTATACTCCTAACAATCATGGCAAACTCAATACGCCCAAGTAAAATTTTCCATTAGTAACGACGCGGAACATTCCTTGGTATTGGAAACGGTTGTTACGGACGTACACATAATATAAAGGCCCAATCCCATCGGTACCTGTACTTTAGCGGTAATGTGTGTACCCAGCTTTAGGGATTATAGGAATAGAGCTTTAATCAGGTTCAGAAAAGGATTTGAGAAGGTAGAGAGCAGAGAAAGGTAAGCATGATGGTAAATAACTAGAAATTCATTCTATATTTATTATAACGTATTTTTCCCTTTAAACTGACTGACCCCAAACACTGTTTCCTCCCATTTTCCTCCCACTATTTCCTCTCTGAACTCCAGTTCATGCTGCTCTATCTGTTATTGTAACTGATGGAACTACTGATAATTGCTTTATCAGTATCACATGTTCCCCTTTTAAACTGTGCACTATCAATACAAACATGTTAACTTATACTATAGGCTGCATTGGAATTGTTGAGAACCCATTAAATGTTGCCACCTGCGGGATATAAATTCTTGGTCAAAATGCTTGAATGGGATCCAGGTCGGCCATAATGAATTTTCTTTTCTCTACTTACCCATGGTGCAGGTTTGCGATCGTTGTCCTTCCAAAGCTGAGTGGATCCTTATCTATAAAGAAAAAACCAAGTGAGTTGAGTTTGAAATTACTGGTAACATAAAGATACAGTTTAGATTGTGTTCCAGCCTATCAGAACTTCTCACTACGTTCATTCCAAGACTACCTAAACAAAGACTAATACATTGTATTGAGGGGCTGTGGAAGGGGAAGTTATAAGTATTTTTTATAAACAACACTGCCCCTTTTTAAACTGCAGGAAAATTTCACTTAAAATGTGCAGCATCAATTTTGCAGCTCCGCTTACCAAGTAAATTTCCGGATAAATTTACAGGAAGGATGACTGCAACGGAGAGGATGCAGGCTATCACGAGCAGGCAGATTATGTGGCGCTGGAAGGACAGATAGTGAGTGGCATCTTCTCCACATCTCTCGTAGAATTCTTCATCGCTGCACAGCAAAGAAAAGCATTAAGCAAACAAAAAGTAGCAGTGTGCAACGTCTCCCCCCCCCCGAAACGTTGTGCACGCACGCAAGCATGTCACAAATAAAATGAGTAAAATATCTTTAAGTGTGCGTTTTTCTACAATCAAAACTACAAATAGTAAACAACTGCTAGTGATCAGCAGCTACAGGTAAAACAGCACCTTTAAGACAACAGAAAATAAGGAGTGCGGGGAACACAATCAAAACTTCAAAAAGTAGCAGATGTTGGTTTAGAGGAGGCCCCTTACAGTTGTTTGAAATCAGAGAAGCTAGCTGATTAAACAAAATTGTGCAGAGGTGATGTGATGCAATACATTCTTTGACCTACAGATGGCGATCTATGGCTACATTCACTCTGCCAGCTTTTTCTAAGCTGCTTCAAATCCTATATAATAAAACCCAAAGTGTACGTCCCTGTGTCTGTGTGTCTCTGCAGTTCCTAAGGACTCACCACTAGAGGGAGAGTCTCTGCAGTTCCTATTGACTCACCCACTAGAGGGAGTTCTGCAGTTCCTATTGGACTCACCACTGAGAGAGAGTCTCTGCAGTTCCTATTGACTCACCACTAGAGGGGAGAGTGTCTGCAGTCCTATTGACTCACACTAGGGGAGAAACACAGGAAACACACGGAGGGAGAACAGCAATAAACAGAATGCAGGTAAGGTTGCTTGGGACAGGGGTCCCTGGATTTGGGACAGAGGGGGGGGCCTGGATTCGGGACAGATGGGGGCCCTTGGATTTGGGACCGAGGGGGGCCTTGGATGGGACAGAGGGGGCCCCTAGATTTGGGACAGAGGGGGGGGCTGGATTTGGACAGAGGGGGGGGGCTGGATTTGGGACAGAGGGGGAGCCCTGGATTTGGGACAGAGGGGGGGGGTGGATTTGGGACAGGAGGGGGGGGGGGCTGGATTTGGGACAGAGGGGGCCCTGTCCTGGACAGGGGGGGGACTATGGCCTTGGGACACTAAGAGGGTACTCTGGCCTGGACAATGGAGGAGACATAGGGCCTTGGGACACTAAGGGGCACTCTGTGCTTCTAGTGCCCGTTATTGTAGCGGGATTAATGTCTAGTTAGGTATAAAACAAAAAAAAAATTCTTTGGCTTTGTGGATGTTAATGGCTGTAAGTCAAAAATTTCATGGAAAACTAATTAATCTGAAATAAAATTGATCACAATCCATATTATAGAAGTCCGACTAACTTTCTGTGTATGTTTAATCACGTAATGGGGCAACTGCAATGAGAGGCTCAAAATGTATGCTTGTGCTTTTAATCTGCAGCAACCCCATTAGATGTAACCTAACTGCAGTAAACCAAAAAAGGCACCATCCGATTGGATGCAGGTAATAGCACAGGCAAAGTCTTGCCTGTCTCATACATACTGCAAGTCCCAATGGGTCACCTCCCCTTTTACAGATCAATGTTTGCGCCATTGTGTTCTCTTTCCTAATAAAGGAAATCTATATATTTGTCTTGTTACATGACATAGGTTGTTAACTTACTTCCTTTGAAAGGTCGATGTCATCCAGTAGCAAAACGACTGAATAAAAGAGACAAATTTGTTACAAGTAACCAGCTGACAGAGTTTAATTAGAGGACAATCCTAGTCATATGAACAAAATCAATCAAATTCTACCCACAGGATTCGCAGCTAAAGTTCAGACCCTCGGTTACAGCGGATTATTGTGTTAGTACAATAGGAAGTGTTTATTCATATAAGGAGCAACTCCCTGCATCCCTAGGCAGCCATATTAGTGCCCCACTAACATTTTAAAAGGCTGAAATTAAAAGAACACAGACAATGCCTGACCAGAGGGAAAACAGAGATTCTCTACTTTCACTCAGGAATGGATCTTTTTAGTGATGAAAGATATCTGACCTGGGAATAAAGGTGGCCAAACACGAGAGTTACTATTATGTGGGCTCTGTGGGCTGACCAGCCTCCAATACATTGTCCAATACCCAGAAACAGACACAACCCTATTGCCTACCTTGCTTAAAGTTAAGGGAGTCAAAAACCGACCATGGTGTTTGCGGCAGTAGTTTGTCGGCATCACAGTAGGTTGTTTTCGGGCCCACACCTTTGAACAATAGATTAATGAATCATTTTTGGTCTACAAGCCTAGAGCAGGGGGTCTCCAAACTGAGCTCCCCCAAACTTTCCCTGCCCCTTGCTTTGCTAAAGAAGAATGCTGGGCGTTGTGTAAGTTAAGCAGTTTATATTTGGTGGGTTCAGATGGTTCATCTGACAAAAAATGCAGTCACCAGCAAAAACTATGATGGGGCCCCACTCCCTGTCTCATTACAGTGGTTTTCTGGGAGCAGGTTATGTCTGTCATATGGAAAATAAGAAGATTGGGCTCTTCTCCCTGGTAGTTACGCCTCTGGCAGTCACAAAACTACCTAAGTTAAAATCCACATCGTTTCTTTAAATAAGAATCAACATCTATTATTATTATCTATATAGGAAGACAATACATTTTCCTACGGTTACTTATATATTAAGCTGTTAAGTACGAACAGTGTGTTATACTTTCCAGGAGACTTTACTTCTACTTTAAAGATCTGTGTACTGAATTGGTTAATGGACAGACAAGGAATTTCAATACTTACATTGTCCCTTTCAAGGTCTCCCCCCGAGGAGGATGATATCTCCGATACCTATGTGCGGTGAGCTGGAAAAGGATGCATAGCCTGTTATTAAACAAGAAAATATGGATGTGAATAAAAGACATTTAAAGGGGAAATAAAATGGGAAACCCCTCAAATGATTAGTTAGTCTTAAGGCTTGGTACACATGAGTAGATTTTTCTGTCCCATAAAATCTGTGGTGTTTTCATGGCCGGCCACTGTCAGTGGCCCATTTGTCTGGTAATCTGTGGCCCATCGAGGGCTCTCCTAGGACCATGTCTGACCCAGGAGGAGAGGGGGGGGTTTACCTATCAGTAAACACTCACTCTCAGGCCAGCCCAAAGACAATATGTGCTGGGCGTACTGGTTGCCCATCGACTTTCCAGGTACGTTCTCTCGCGGTCTGCTGTAGTCTGAGGGTTTTAGGCTCCACCTGGGTACAGTGTGTGGGGTGGGGGGTGGGTAAACCCTTTGGTTCTCCTTTAAACAAATCAGTTTACTAAAGCTAAAAAAACTGTACTAAAAACAGCCAATGAGGAAGTACATTTAGGTTTTCCTTTTCCAACGACTGGTACAATCTTTATCCTCACAGATAAAATACTTCCACACTGCATATAGGATACCGTAGATGATAACATGGGACAGGTATAATTTTAATACTCTAAACAAAGCTGGAAAGTCCCATATTGAAGTTCAGTGCAGTGCTATAGTCCAGTATAGGAAGAGAAAATTATAGAATCAGAAAGTGGTACAGTGAGTTGCAACAAAATTAACAGAGACAATTAAGGAATTCCGGAAATGCTTTAAGGGTAACTAAACACCCCAAAAAACAGATTAAAAGGAGGTAGGGGACCCACCTGGCCACAGCCTATTTTACCTTTACAGCCCAGACACACGGTTGTAAAAAGTTAGACGCTGCTTGGTTAACCAAGATCTCCCACAGCAGCCCTTCATCTCTGAAAAAGCGAAGGACACACCTGCATATCTTTGAAATGATGTTTGGCTGTAGATAAATTCAGGAGGTAGGAGGTGGGTCTCCAAACCATCTGTTATGAATTTTTGCTTTTCATCTAAAAACTGTTTTGACCAGTAAGGTGGCCTTTTAAAGACAATGGGGATATGGGTAGCCTGTACAGACACTTTCCCTGTGTTTATTACTTTGATACAGCAATATGGCAATATTATATATATAATGGCAAAAAATGTATGTCACTACCAGTCTGCATCGTAAACCAGGGGACCCGCCGACCATAATCCCAGAACCTTCTGCGTTAAATAGAAAAACACCAACAACAGGAACTGTAAATATAAAGCCAGATAGAGTAGAGGATATCCCAGTAAGAAGGTTGTATCATCAGGAATAACAACAATGAAAAATAAAAAATTGACAGAATATCAAAAAAAATCTACTTTACTTGGACAGGAAGTCACTAGATAACTCAGGAAAACTAAGATACAAGCAAGCAAGGCTCAAATTGGGGTTTCATGGTACTAACACCAGGCTATAGAGATTGCTGGTAGAGTTGAAAAGGAACCCCATGCGGATTAGTCAGACATATAACGTTATTCACAGGAGATCCTAGTAGCCCAGAATTCCCAGAAGCAATGTGGGCTATAAACTAGTAAGGAAGGGAATATGGGGGGGTGGGGGGGGGGGGGAGAGATTGTGTCCGTTTCATTTGGAGCGCAAGAAGATGGTAACTTTCACTTTACCCTCTGTACAATGCAGTGATAACTGGATCGGTGACGGGGTGACAGATTTTACAGTGCAGCAACACTAAATAGTTATAATACGTAACACATTGTTCCTACAATAAAACAGGTAAAGTCCCACACCAGCACAGTGGGGATCCCCCAAAAGTCACACCTTGCAGCACCGTGCTGCCAAGGGCCCCATTAAAGCAGTATGGTTGGCTGTCATTGAGCGGTTCCCGATTCGACTTTCAATCCAGAAGGTGGAGGAGAAGAGTGAAGTGTTTGACGGAGCTTTAATCCGAGAGAAATGCATCTGGGCTTCACTGCAATGACAGAAGGCAAATGGTCAAAATCTGAATGGACATGGAAATTTTAATGTGGCAGAAGGACAAAAAGGAAGCCTGTTATCCACACAGAGAATACCTCCATTCACACACCATTACTACACTGGAAAAAAGATTCTGCAAAATTAACCATCCCATGCTTTTAATTACAGTTACGTAGTAACTTAATGACAGACGTCCGTTACACTACATACAAAGCTTGTGTAATCTCATATATGGGGATTTATTTTATTTTGTTAGGCAACAAAATGTAATTAATTCCTCGCCTCTCACAACTTCACAGTTTAAATTACACAAAAAAAAGCAAGTAAATCCCACAATCCCTGATCGTCCTGAATCCAGGATATTCCACAGGAGGTAAATAGCTCATTGTTCCAATAAATACTTTCCACCTTATTTCACTTGTCCAGTTATGCCACTGATCAAGGTAAGTGGGCGGGACCTGTAATTAGCAGTTAGGTATAGAGTACAGATATCCATGTGTATTTTGCCTTTACCGATTGTTTTTATACCATGTAAGCAACTGGGATTCTTTTCCTGAAAGTGGATCTACAGTCACCAGATAATATTGTCCCAGACAGAGCACATTCACAAAGGTACAACAAGCTTTGACTCACCTCTCCTTTGAGATTTGTTGGTTGATTTAAGAAATTAACCCGTGAGTACTAAAGGTTAGTAAACACGTGCGATCATGGGTCCCGACCTGCGGGCCCGATGTGTAGGAACGACCGTTTCGGCGATAATCGCGCCGTTGTAGGCGCCTTTATCGCCCGAAACGAACATTGCGAGATCCGCCAGGTCGGCCAGGCAACGATCCCCGACCGCCGAACGTCCGTTTCAGCCGATATAAATGGCCTACACCTGCATGATTATCTGCCAAAACGTGCGTCGGGTCTGGGCCCGTGATCGCACGTGTGTACGAACCTTTAGGGTCAGCTCCCATAATCCACCTCTTTTTTGGGGGTGGAAGTCTTAAGCTGGCCATACAACTTCCTCGACATTAAACCGATTCGAATCCGATCCATGATGAATGTCAAATCGATTGTACTGTGGAGTAGAGCAGCAGTTTTCAAGGTATTTCACAACATTATGATTATTATCATGATCCTTACAAAACATTATGTGAATGGCGCAGGTAAAACTGCTGCTACACTCAGCATTACATTCCAGTCATCTCGTTGCCAGCCTTTAGTGTACGCAGTACACTTCACATGCTCTCTAGTGCACAGCAAATCAAAACAAAGATCTAGAAGCTGACAGCCAATCATATACAGCACAGAGACCTGCCTCTGTTAAAGTCACAGATATAAAAAGCAGATCCCGATACACGCTGTTATAATTTCATGCAGTAATATTTTCACACCATCGAATGTGCAGGCTAATATTTTTTCTGGAACAATTCCAACTGGAACAACTGCCCCCGACAGATAAGAAACAATGACAGGTCTGAAAATCTCAGGGCATTCCTGCAGTCTTCAATCAACCAAAGGATTGTCAGCCTGAAACATTGGTTTATCCACTTAATTCAGACTAACACAATACTGATTGTGTTTAATGGCCACAAATATGCTTTGTGTACCAGCCCTAGATTGAGAGAGAGAGTAAAGAATTCAAATTTAGAAATACACATTGAGGTTATACATAGCATTTATTTTGGAGAATACAACATAGGGTTCATTATATAAGTGTAACACTAACCCAAAAAAATATGAACAAACAGTAAAAAAACTAATGAACTCGAACCTTAAAGCACAACAATACCACTCCCAACCCCATTTAAAGAACCCAGGAAGTGGACCCAAACCTCTGGCTCCACCCACTCCCTCAGCCTGGGGCCGATGGGTAGATGCACTTGAATAGGAGGGGTGGGCGGGGAGTGTATGTTGTCCTTTAATAATCTACCAATGCAGGCTATTGCCTGTGCATTACACAGGTTGTAACTTCTTGTTGCTCCGTAACAGCCCTTAAGACTCCCATTACAGTCAGTTTGCCCTGATTATACTGGGAAAAGGTCCCCAATAATTGCTTTAATGTTTCAAACAAGGAAAAAAAAAAAGAGCGAGAAGAAAGGAAGAATGGTCTACACACTGTATTATATGGAAACTTATGTGTGTTTGTTCAGTTAACACACATGCAGTGCAAAGTAAACGTGTGTTGTCAAGTGACAAGAGAAATTTCCCATTCAGCTTAAAAGAACTAAAAACGTGGAAGGGATTTTTTAGTGCATCAGAAGAAGACAAAGTGAGGTGTCGCATTTCAAAGAAACAATTTATTGATTAGTGACCTACACATCAGGTCCCCTGAGGAAGGGGGCACGTTTTACACCCCCAAAACATTGTGACCTGATGTGTAGTCACTAATCAATAAAGTGTTCTTTGAAAATGCGACCCTCAACTTTGTCTTCTCTTATATACCTATCCACCAAGGTTGGATATTGTAAGGGGTAAGCACCCACACTTATAAGAGTGCAAAGGACTGCACTTCACTGTGATTTTCAGTGCATCCCCTGAGCAACACATCCCTAATAAATGAGTTATTGTACAAGGCGATTCACTACTCCTTCATGGTCATCATGTATGGATATCCCTGTAGAAGGCACATGTGGTACATTGTTTAAACAGCAGATCCCACTCATAGGTCAGGAAGAAAATATCTGTAGCCCGTACAAGCAAGTCAGTGCAGAAAAACATTCTAAGGCTGCAATATTGCATTGACAGAGTAGCTATCTACTACTATGTATGTATGTATTTATTTCTATATAGTGCTGCATTATCCGCAGCGATTTACAATATTTTACTCCTTCACATCAGCCCTGCCCCGAAGAGCTTACAATCTAATCATTTATGTAAACATACAATAATCAGTATGTCTTTGATTGTGGGGGAAACCGGAGTGCCCGGGAGAAAACCCACGCAAGCACGGGGTGAAAAAACATACAAATCCTTGCAGATGTGTCCAAGGGTGGAATCGAAACTCAGGCATTTAGCGTGCAAGGCATTAGTGCTAACACTGAGCACGTGCTGCCCCAGCCACATGCTGCACCATGTGTAAACCTTACCAAAGGCCGCAAACAGCAAACCTTCACTTTCATCCTTCAAATAACCTGTAATTGCAGGCTCATTAATCTTTCCTCCTTCTTGTAAATAGCTCTGGAAAAATTGCCCAGCAGCATGACAACATACGCTGCTCGTTTTGAATAACAAGTGTAAACTCCGGTAACTGATCTTGCAGCACCATTTTAGGTAGATAAGGCCTTGCCTCTTATCATGCAAAAATCACGATTTTGTGCATAATGCACTATTTTGAGTCTAACTTGGATTACAATACAGTTGTGTCTGTAGGAACAAATTTGTTCTTTGATTATACTACACCCCCATCAATTATGAGCTTGGACTTCCTGGTACAAACATGATCATCATCATGTAAACTTTATAGGTGTGATGCCAAAATGTTGCGTGGTCAAGACATAGTGCCATGTTAGGGTGCGGCATATCCAACTCCTGCAGACACCGGCAAGAACCATCTTAGGATATCTGCAGGCCCGTCCAACACTGTACAAAAGGTTTTGCAATAAATGACAGGGTTGGCGAGTATAGATAGCATCATAATCTGCCTCCTCTCTGTGTGTTCTACCTCACTGCTCTGTGACTCCAAGACAGGATCAGTCATTACAAGAAAAATAAACAAAAAAAAAAATCCTGGAGGGCAGTTTTATCCTAAGGGCTCATTCACACTAGAGGCAGCGGAACATTTGATTGCGGCATTGTTCCGCTGTGTTAAAGCACAATGCATGCCATTATGCCATTAGAGCCCAAAACCAGTAACACATAAAGGTTGCTATTCCCATCCTCACCTGCAGCTAAATCACTCCTGACTCATTTATCTATTCCAATGATGGTGAACCTTTAATGGGCAGAGTGCCCAAACTGCAACCTAAAACCCACTTTTATTGCATAGTGCCAACCATGACCATTTACACCGGAGAATACAGAGTTTTTATTTTAAGAAAAAACCACTCACTAGACACAGACCAATACAATAGATAGGATGATTATAGATTCACCTTATTAACCTCTAAATTACCACAAGGAGTTTGAGATCTAGAACAGTGACCATTAACCCTACATTTTAGCAGGAGTTTGAGATCTAGAACAGTGACCATTAACCCACAATTTTAGACAGGAGTTTGGATCTAGAAAGTGACCATTAACCCTACATTATTAGACAGGTTTGAGATCTGAACCGTGACCATTAACCCCTACATTATTAGACAGGAGTTTGAGATCTAGAACAGTGACCATTAACCCTACATTATTAGACAGGGTTTGAGAACTAAAACAGTGACCATTAACCCTACATTATAGACAGGAGATTGAGAAAAGTGACTTAACCAACATTAGGTTGAGAAACTAAAACAGTGACCATAACCCTACATTATTAACAGGAGTTTGAGATCTAGAACAGTGACCATTAACCCTACATTATTAGACCGGAGTGTGAGCTCTAGACAG
Source organism: Hymenochirus boettgeri (assembly GCA_019447015.1). Lineage (NCBI taxonomy): Eukaryota > Metazoa > Chordata > Amphibia > Anura > Pipidae > Hymenochirus > Hymenochirus boettgeri. The sequence continues at coordinate 37,988,498 of CM033473.1, forward strand.
TGACCATTAACCCCCTACATATTAGACAGCAGTTCGGAGATCTAATTACAGTGACCATTACACCCTCATTATTAGACAGGAGTTTGAGAACTAAAACAGTGACATTAACCCTACATTATTAGACAGGAGTTTGAGAACTAAAACAGTGACCATTAACCCTACATTATTATACAGGATTTGAGATCTAGAAACAGTGAACCATTAACCCTACATTATTAGACAGGAGTTTGAGCTCTAGAACAGTGACCATTAACCCTACATTATAGACAGCAGTTCGAGATCTACTACAGTGACCATTAACCCTACATTATTAGACAGGAGTTTGAGAACTAAAACAGTGACCATTAACCCTACAAGTAGACAGGATTTTGAGATAAACAAGTGACCATTAACCCTACATTATTAGACAGGAGTTTGAGATATAAAACAGTGACCATTAACCCTACATTTATTAACAGGAGTTTTGAGATCTAGAACAGTGACCATTAACCCTTCATTATTAGACCGGAGTTTGAGATCTAGAACAGTGACCATTAACCCTACATTATTAGACAGGAGTTTGAGATCTAGAACCGTGACCATTAACCCTACATTGTTAGACAGAGTTTGAGATCTAGAACAGTGACCATTAACCCTTCATTATTAGACAGGAGTTTGAGATCTAGAACAGTGACCATTAACCCTACATTATTAGACAGGAGTTTGAGATCTAGAACAGTGACCACTAACCCTTACATTATTAGACAGGAGTTTGAGATCTAGAACAGTGACCATTAACCCTACATTACTTAGACAGGAGTTTGAGATATAAACAGTGACCATTAAACCTTCATTATTAGACAGGAGTGAGATCTAGAACAGTGACCATTAACCCTAACTGTATTAGACAGGAGTTTGAGATATAAACAGTGGACCATAACCCTACATTATTAGACAGGGTTTGAGATATAAATACAGGGACCATTAACCCTTCATTATTAGACAGGAGTTTGAGATTAGAACAGTGACCATACCACTATTAGAAGGTTTAGATCTAGAACAGTGAACCATTAACCCTACATTATTAGACAGGAGTTTGAGATATAAAACAGTGGACCATTAACCCTTCATTATAGACAGGAGTTTGAGATCTAGAACAGTGACCATTAACCCTACAATTAGACAGGGAGTTGAGATCTAGAACAGTGACCATTAACCCTACATTATTAGACAGGAGTTGAGATATAAACAGTGACCATTAACTCTACATATTAGACAGGAGTTTGAGATCTAAAACAGTGACCATTAAACCCTACATATTAGAAAGGAGTTTGAGTATAAAACAGTGACCATTAACCCTACATTATTAGAAGGAGTTTTGAGATATAAACAGTGACCATTAACCCTACATTATAGACAGGAGTTGAGATATAAAACAGTGACCATTAACCCTTCATTATTTAGACAGAGTTTGAGATCTAGAACAGTGACCATTAAACCCTACATTATTAGACAGGAGTTTGAGATCTAGAACAGTGGACCATTAACCCTACATTATTAGACAGGAGTTTTGAGATATAAACAGTGACCATTAACCCTACATTATTAGACAGGAGTTTGAGATCTAGAACGTGACATAACCCACATTATTAGACAGGAGTTTGAGATATAAAACAGTGACCATTAACCCTACATTATAGACAGGAGGTTGAGATATAAACAGTGACCATTAACCATTATTATTAGACAGGAGTTTGAGATTCTAGAACAGTGACCATTAACCCTACATTATTAGACAGGAGTTTGAGATCTAGAACAGTGACCATTAACCCTACATTATAGACAGGAGTTTGAGATATAAACAGTGACCATTAACTCTACATTATTAGACAGGAGTTTGAGATCTAAAACAGTGACCATTAACCCTACATTATTAGACAGGAGTTTGAGATATAAAACAGTTGACCATTACCCTACATTATTAGACAGGAGTTTGAGATATAAACCAGTGACCATTAACCCTACATTATTAGACAGGAGTTTGAGATTAAAACAGTGACCATTAACCCTTCATTATTAGACAGGAGTTTGAGATCTAGAACAGTGACATTAACCTACATTATTAGACAGGGTTTGAGATACTAGAACAGTGACCATTAACCCTACATTATTAGACAGGAGTTTGAGATATAAACAGTGACCATTAACCCTACATTATTAGACAGGAGTTTGAGATCTAGAACCGTGACACTTAACCCTACATATTAGACAGGAGTTTGAGATATAAAACAGACCATTAACCCTACATTATTAGACGGAGTTTGAGATCTATAACAGTGACCATTAAACCTACATTATTAGACAGGAGTTTGAGATCTATAACAGGACCATTAACCCTAAATTATTAGACAGGAGTTTGAGATATAAACAGTGACCATTAACCCTACATTATTAGACAGGAGTTTGAGATCTAGAACAGTGACCATTAACCTACATATGACAGAGTTGAGATCTAGAACAGACCTATAACCTACACATTAGACAGGAGTTTGAGATCTAGAACAGTGACCATTACCCTACATTATTAGACAGGAGTTTGAGATATAACAGTGACCATTAACCACATTATTAGAAGGAGTTTGAGATCTAGAAACAGTGACCATTAACCCTACATATTAGACAGGAGTTTGAGATATAAAACATGACCATTAACCCTACATTATTAGAAGGAGTTGAGATCTATAAACAGTGACCATTAACCTACATTATTAGACAGGAGTTTGAGATCTATAACAGTGACCATTAACCCTAATTATTAGACAGGAGTTTGAGGATTATAAACAGTGACATTAACCTACATTATTAGACAGGAGTTTGAGATATAAACAGTGACCATTAACCCCTACATTATTAGACAGGAGTTTGAGATCTATAACAGTGACCATAACCCCTACATTATTAGACAGGAGTTTGAGATATAACAGTGACCATTAACCCTACATTATTAGACAGGAGTTTGAGATCTAGAACAGTGACCTAACCCTACATTATTAGACAGGAGTTTGAGATCTAAGACAGTGACATTAACCCTACATTATTAGACAGGAGTTTGAGATATAAAACAGTGACCATTAACCCTACATTATTAGACAGGAGTTTGAGATCTAGAACAGTGACCATTAACCCTACATTATTAGACAGGAGTTTGAGATATAAAACAGTGACCATTAACCCTTCATTATTAGACAGGAGTTTGAGATCTAGAACAGTGACCATTAACCCTACATTATTAGACAGGAGTTTGAGATCTAGAACAGTGACCATTAACCCTACATTATTAGACAGGAGTTTGAGATCTATAACAGTGACCATTACCCTTCATTATTAGACAGGAGTTTGAGATCTAGAACAGTGACATTAAACCCTCATAATTAGACAGTGACTAACAGTGTGTTCAAAGGATTAGAAAGGGAGAATCTGTATGGCGCCTTGATTGGTTATTTATGAATCACTATTGGTCCTAAAAATAAGCACGGGTCTTGTTAAAAGTTCCTATAAAAATAGGTGGCAAAATGCATTTTAGGAGGGCTTTAAATTTGTGTAATTTCTGTTATTAGGAACCCACATTATACAAACACCAGTGTCCTAGTAATGGCAAGACTAAGCAAAGCAAAAAATATTGTGATACTCTGTATACATTCCCTCCCTGGTTGTTAACACATGAGGCATCGACGTCATTATCTTTCTGGTCTGTAATGATTCCAGACTGTACTAAAGTTGCTCTAAACAGCCTATGTACAAATGCAAATATTTATAAGGAAGTTCTGTGTATACAATGTGAGTAAGTACCGGTACCCAATAGGCGAAAATAACAAAAAACAGAGCGATCCCAAGTGTAGTGTAAATTTTACAAACAGTGATACAGTTTTTATAGAGCTTTTGAATGTAGAAAGCCCTTTCATTTTTTGAGGTTACAAAATTAGTTACCCATGATCCAACCTTGTAACAGTACAGGAATGTTTAGATCAAATTATATACATACTAGAATTTGCAGCATTCACTGGCTTGCAGAAGATCATTCCTTTAAGGATAAAGACCCCCTGCCCACTTCCATACATATAAATGTACTGTGGGGGTGATTTATCAAATATTTGATGTATTTGTTATATTGAGCCACAGTTTAGGTAAGCTTGAAGATTCCTTGGCCTTAACTCTGCAGTATTGCAACACAACGGTGGTATAAATAACAGGATGTTGCTGTGGTTCTTAAATGCATTACAGCAACTAGTTTACAATACTACTATCTACTACTGCTAAAGTGATTGAGATAGCGAGTGGAATGTAAAAAGAAATTAGGTACAAATTTATATAGAAGTATAAAATATATAGGAGAAATTCAAGCTAAAAACACATTATTCTGGACAGCAAAGACTCAGCTCATGTAAATAATGTACAGGGCCTGTGAAGTCATACTATTCTTTGAGGATCTACACTGTGGATATACACATAAAAAAAAACTGGAAACTTACAGGCACACGCTTCAAGCTTCTGCTTGGCCCGAGTGCTATCCTAGAGAATCTGCATATAAACACTGTGGTACAAGGAGCACTCCTAGGTCTTTTTCAAACAAGTTCTTTTATTAGTGAACTGTGAAACAAGCAACGTTTCGTCTCTGTTCTTAAGGTCTCAGAACAGAGCTGAAACGTTGCTTGTTTGCACAGTTTCACTAATAAAAGAAACTTGTTTGAAAAAGACCTAGGAGTGCTCCTTGTACCACGTGTTTATATATTATATTTTTTTTTTTTGTTGTTTTTTTTGTTTTAGCTATATACACAATTGCAACCAACATTGTCCGTTGGTTGTAATGTTTTAAAACATTTTGGAAAACCAATAGTGATCATAACCTTGGAATATGCTGTTCTAATGCTGGCCATGCATTGAGCAACTATTTCACAGAATGACATGAAGATGGGTGAGGATGACCTGAAGATCGGTGAATGGGCAACGTGAAGGTGGGTAGATGGGTGACCTGAAGATGGGTAGATGGGTTACTGAAGATGGGTAGATGGGTGACCGAAGATGGGTAAAGGGTGACCTGAAAATGGGTAAATGGGTGACCTGAAAATGGGTAAATGGGGACCTGAAGATGGGGTAAATGGGTGACCTGAAGATGGGTAAAGGTGACCTGAAGATGGAATGGGTGACCTAAGACGGGTAATGGGTGACTGAAGAGGGTAGATGGGTGACCTAAAGACGGGTAGATGGTGGCCTGAAGATGGGTAAATGGGTGACCTGAAGATGGGTAAATGGGTGGACCTGAAGATGGGTAAATGGGTGACCTGAAGATGGGTAAATGGATGACCTGAAGATGGGTAAATGGGTGACCTGAAGATGGGTAAATGGGTGACCTGAAGAACGGGTAGATGGGTGACCTAAAGATGGGTAGATGGGTGGCTGAAGATTGGTAGATGGGTGACATGAAGATGGGTAGATGGGAGACCTGAAGATGAGTAGATGAGTGACTGAAGATGAGTAGATGGGTGACATATGAAGTTGGGTAGATGAAGATGAAGAGGGTGAAATGAAAGGGTAGATGGGTGACCTGAAGATGAGTGAAAAAATGGGTACTGTAGTAGAAGATGGATAGATGACAGACCATGGATGGGTGACAAAGATGGGTAGATGAGTGACATGAAGTGAGCGAATGGGTGACTAAAATTGGGTGTCATGAGGATGGGTGACATGAAGATGGGTGGTACCTCCATCATGGCAAATCTAAACATAACTCCAACAAAAAGACACAATGGCTTAAAGGGACACTGCACCTTAACTAACAACTAAAGGACAATTATACTCACCTTCCCTTGCTCCTCTTCTTCATAACTTTATAGTAATCAGGATGAGGTCCTCACCTGGGTACAAGAACAGCTGTAATACTTTCATCATTTTCTTGCCACTCCGATAGTTTAGCAATATTCTCAAAGTAATGACAAGGACAGCTCTTATCCACCACCCCCCAATAGTTTCCACGACACTTCTCACATCTTTATGGGCGTGTTAAATTGGTAAAAAGATGGTTCTTCAGCCTATCAGACAAAACACCCCCAGCTATGTTTGGCCACCAGTTGAGTGTGTGGGGGGCCCTGCGCAAAACACTGCCCCCTATGGCAATTTCATCCCAGCATATTGATGTATAAGGTATATTAAAAAAATTGGTTTTTAAAGATATCACTATTTTCTTTAAATTTAACCTTGCATCCCCGATAACAGCCACATGACTGTATAACCGAGCCAAGTTCGACAATATTTGCTTACTCCATCTAGCATTGGGAGGACACTTAATATGGATAAAGATTTAGTGACATTAGCAACTTTCTTATTTTCAATCAGAAAATAAAACGTATCCTTCCACTGTCACATGGCTTCAGTTTGCACAGGTAAACGTTATCTCTGTGCAGTCAGATTATAAGTGAATAAAAAATACATCAGTATATAGTTCGTAACAAAGTAAGGCGTAGCCTCATTTTCCAGCCTATCAAATCATGACACACCAACAAACTACATGGAAATCTGCAAATTAACTGTCCCTGTGCAAAAATTATAATGTGCAACATTTCTGGGTCTAATTACATTGCAAACCAGGAACTGATGATTAAAAAAATAATATCCACCTGTATGAAGTCAATAAAATCTTTCATTGGTGCAAGCCCAGCTTTAACTTACTCTTACTTTTCATAGAATTCTATATGCAATTATGCAGGTACAAAATAGCTTATTAAATGATATGTAAGAGGTGCAAATGTTGGCTTGTGCTATTGGCTAAAGCAACTAATCCCAGCTAATCTGAAACTGTACACACAGCCCGACCAACTGGTCACCATATTAACCAGATTTGCCAAACATCATCGGTTTAGCTAGCGTAGCCATTCTGATTATTCCATCAAGTTCATTCGTTTTTTCGAATGAAAACATTTCATACTCAGCCCTTGTTTCCTCTGTAACTCCCAGAGCTTTTACAGGAGAGGCTCGGATTGGGAGGTGCGGCTGAATCCAGAGTCAACCATTGGCCATGACTGACTTCTGCAACCCCAAGAAAGCAGGCATCTCGCAAAGATAACGGCTTTCATGAAGAGAGGAAAGGTCAGTTTTGGAATTCAGGGATTGGAGTGGGAGGTGAGGATGAAATGGTATTCTGGGGTTGAACATACCCTTTAACTTCTAATAGTAATTGCTGGTTTTATTAAATAATTCCCAAAATCTTTATGATTTGTAAGTCATATGATAGTACAGTTTTCCTTTAAAATCTAACACTAAAGTGAGGTATACACTGGCAAAAGCAATTCTTTCATATAATTGCTTCAGATTTGATTACTTTCTGAATTCAACAAAATAATCAAGTGCCGAATCAATTAAACCTTAATTTCGTCAGATTGAATGATTTCAGATGATTATAAAAGTATCGGCAAAGAGTCAAACATTCTGTGGGTGATTCTGTGTTCGATTCATTTCAATCAACCACTGAACATTTGTTCAGCTCTTCTCAAGATGAAAACATCAACCAGGTCCTATTTTCCAATCTCCCCTTTCAATTTTAAAGCCACACAGGAAATGGCCTCTGGATTTGGATAGGTTCAACAATCGCGGGTCAAAATCTTAGCTAAACCATGGTCTCCTGCCCTAGAAAGGTATGATGGCAGCAACACTGGTAGGGTGGCCAATCCAGATCTGATACATCCACAGAAAGGAATGCAGGCTCCAGCTGATCCAGAGGAAAACCCTAAAATTAATTCTTTGTAGTACCATAACAAAGAAGGGCATTAATGTGCTTGGAAAGTATTGATCTTTTCTTGATCAACAAAAATTAGTCTTTTATTCCATCATGCCATTACTGGATGGATGGTAGAGGAGATGAGGCCTGAAACAATTAGGCACTAAAAAAGTATTTATAATTTATCAACAAAAAATATCTGTGTTGGGACCGAGATGTAAGATACAGCATGAATTGGGAAGGAGTAAGGTGGCTCTTTGACAACCAGCACTGAAATGCTTAAGCACAAGGTTTGAGGCTACAAAAATATTACCTAGGTTGTTAAAAAAAACAAAACCCTTTTTAATCTTTGCCATTTAGACCTTTGTAAAAATGCTGGGGAAAGGGCTAAGCTATAGGGTAAACAAATCATGGTGCCTGTTCATCAACAAAGGTAAAAGTTAGATTTTAGATGTTCATCTATGGCCTAACATGTAATCTATCTACATGTTAGGTAGATTACACAACATTTATGGCAATTCATTTGCAAGTTGGTTAGAAAAAATGATGGGTCAGGCAGCTCTTTCAGCATGCTGGAATGCATGGGAATATCTGAAGGCGAGTTCCTATTGTGTGGCCAACTTAAGCTACCCGAATAGAAACCTGGGTTAATGGGGCCAATAGTTACACTGTTTAGAAAGTGTTTCAGGCCTCCCAAGTTAAATCAGGCAACAGTTTTGAATAAAACCCTTTGAACCTTTCCTGTCTGTACCAGTTCTGCTGCATTCGCCTTGGAGTATTGTCCACTAAACCACCCACATGACCTGAAGGGATGTTTAAATCTTTTGATCTTATTGGGGTCTTTGGTGAAATTTCACACTGAAGACAGGGAAAATCTCATAATGTACTTGTCCTAATATGCAATTGTACCACATCTTTGAGAAGTACATAAGGCATAAGATGGTGCACTGGGAAAACGAGACATTCCTGGTATTTAGCTCTTTCAAGCTGACTAGGCAATCCGTTCACAATGTGGCACTTTGGATAACTGAATAAAGATTGAATCAAGGGTGCTCTACCATGAAGCAAGCGGAACATTTGCTCAGGGCGCACCCCATGCGCCCTGAGCAAAGAACACTTAAAGAACACTTTAAGAACACTAAAAAGTGTTCCTTCCCGCAATACCGTTCAACACCAATCCACCAATCAGTGTTAAGTGAACCCTCCAGTCCACCAAACAGTGTTAAGTCAGCTCTTCAGTCCAACAGTCAGTGTTAGTAGCCCACCACACCCACCTCCACAAGCCAGCCTATGTTCCCTGATGAAGCCATGCCCGCTTCACGTGTGCCAACAGTCTACCGATAGGCAGCATTTAAAAGTTGTTTCAGGTGTCGAAAACCCTAGGAACACCCTGGATTGAATTTCATTATAATTATATGGACACTGACTGAGTTGTTGTATCCATGTGCGCCAGAGCCAACTTTCTGTGTGCTGCTATTCCTTTCAAGCTGACTGTCTAAAATCCCCTCTACAGAAGCTTGGAACTAAAATCTGTAGCCAACTTGAATCATTAAACGTATCCACCTTCCAAACATTAAAAAGATTTCGAGATCTAACAGGAGTGCAACAGGCAAACCATATATTGCACCAGCAAAATATATATTTTTTTAATTACGGTTAAGGGTATCTAAACTAGAAACACTGTTTTTCTATTCAATTTTCAGAATCTTCCCAACTATCATGTAGCCTTTTTGTTAAAGGGCAACTAAAGCCACAGAACAACACTGAACAGAAGGCAGAACACCTTGATATAAAAACCAGTAATCTGTGTCTTACCTCTCATTTGATATGGGCGTGGGAAATAACGACCATTATGTTCTGCACATGCTCAGTCATAGCTATGACAGAAAACTTGTAACAGTTGGTCACACCATTAATAATCTCTAGCCCATCCTTTTACAGGACAGATAAAGTAAGGAAGCATGTGACTGAGGGCAGGAGGTGTGGTCTGACACTGCACATACACACAGATACTTCATAGTTCTCGACAGGCTTACATTTACTTAAATACAATTTACTGATGTGATATTTATAGCTTATTGATTATTTTAGGGGGGTTGTTTTCAGATTCTGGAGTATAAAAAATTGGGTTTAGTTCTCCTTTAAAGCTGGGTCCACACCATGGGATCCTTCGTACCAACTGACTATGCCACTAGTGACGGTGGCCAGGACAAAGGACTTTTGGTCACAGAAAAAGTAGCCAAGGAGACAGTGGGAGCGTGCAGTCCATATGGGGGGAGCTCACAGCTTAGAAATCCAATCAGAAGCATCTTACATTTTAGCTGTCAGTTAAGTGCCTTATTATCATAGACTGCTCTGCTGTGTGCAGGTTTGCATAAATGGTGACATTTAATATGTGTGATTTGCATGGTGGGATATTCCTGTTCTTACAGTGCTGTCATAGTGATTACGGAGGCAGACTTGCCCTCACAGATTTTTTTAAATTAGCCGAGTTTACATACTAATTTAACTAAAACTAAACCAAATTTTTATATTCCAGAACCTGAAAGCATCCCCCCCCAAAAAGACCAATAAACTGTAAAACAGTACTCCATGTAAAAAGAACATAATGGGCAGTGACCAAAACGTGATTCTAAAATTTCCCAGCAACCATATCAACGAGAGGTGAGACACAGATACTATATTTATGTCTCCGTCTTCTGAGGCTTCAGCGGTCCTTTAACCAGAATTCTTCACAGCCACACCCACCTTTATCCTCCTCTTTGTAAGTAAAGGCTCATACACACTTGTGAACGGGGGGTGCGACCAAAGACGTGCGCCTGTTTTGGCTGACAACCGTGAAGTGTATGGGCCCTTTGACAGACAAAAGGCCGTTCAGTCAGGGCTCGTTAATGATCTGCAAGGTGGATCGGGCACGAGCTCCGACTGAATGGGCGTTTCAACCGACAAAGCGCCCATACATGGCATAATTGGCGACTCCCTTTACTTTAAGTAGAGGGAGCCAATACAATTGTGGTTATCACTGCATGTTGTGACATATTAATATGCCACCTTAAGGCCTTTTAATACTGACCAACGAATGATGTGTCAGATGCCTAACACTGGCTAGACTGACAGATAGCACAGTCATTGTCAGATGAAAAGAATCTAGCAAGTGTTCATGGCTGAAAGGAGAAACTTTAGTGCCAACCCTATTTTTCAAAGCATGTAAAGCAAAACTATAATGGGGCCCACTCCCTACTTCATGGCCAGTGGTTCATCTTTTATATGGTCATTGAACTCCTTAATAATTTCATATAATATGATCAAACAAGATATCCGCTGTGGTTGACACGGTTAAAGTGTGTGACCTCTAGAAATGTAACATGCTATATGTTTCTAAGCTTGATTTCATATAGTACAGGTGATTCCACAGTGTACTCACTGAATGGAGCGGGGAGATCTGGGGTGTATAGACCCCAGAACTGACACTTTATCCTTTACCCTTAACAGGTACATAGAAACCACATATACTGTCCAGCATTCCCCTTTAACAGGTACATGAAACCACATATACTGTCAGCATTCCCCTTAACAGGTACATGAAACCACATATACCGTCCAGCATTCCCCTTTAACAGGTACATGAAACCACATATACCATCCAGCATTCTCCTTTAACAGGTACATGAAACCACATGGCGTCCAACATTCCCCTTTAACAGGTACATGAAACCACATACCCTCCAGCATTCCTCTTTAACAGGTACATGAAACCACATACCCTCCAGCATTCCTCTTTAACAGGTAATGAAACCACATACCCTCCAGCATTCCTCTTTAACAGGTACATGAAACCACTACTGTCCACCATTCCCCTTTAACAGGTACATAAAACCAATGGTGTCCAGCATTCCCCTTTAACAGGTACATGAAACCACATGGCGTCCTGCATTCCCCTTTAACAGGTACATGAAAAACACATGGAGCCGCATTCTCCCCTTTAACAGGTACATGAAACCAATAACATCCAGCATTTCCCTTAACAGGTACATGAAAACATACAGTCAAGCATTTCCCTTAACAGGTACATGAAAACCACAGGCGTCAGCATTCCCCTTTAAAAGGTACATGAAACCACATGGCGTCCAGCATTCCCCTTTAAAAGGTACATGAAACCACATGGCGTCCAGCATTCCCCTTTAACAGGTACATGAAACCACATGGCGTCCAGCATTCCCCTTTAACAGGTACATGAAACCACATGCGTCAGATTCCCCTTACCGGTATTGCAAAAAACGTATGGATTAAAGATATCACCTTGCTGTTTATGACCTATACAAAAGCCCAGCAGGTAGGAGAGGAAATGTAAAACCATACCGTCCAGCATTCCCCTTAAAGGTACATGAAACCACATGGCGTTCAGCATTCCCCTTTAAAGGTACATGAAACCACATGCGTTCAGCATTCCCCTTAACAGGTACATGAAACCACATATACCGTCCAGCATTCCCCTTTAACAGTACATGAAACCACATATACCGTCCAGCATTCCCCTTTAACAGGTACATATGAAACCACATATACCGTCCAGCATTCCCCTTAACAGGTACATGAACCCAATATACCGTCCAGCATTCCCCTTACAGGTCATGAAACCACATATACCGTCCAGCATTCCCTTTAAACGGTACATGAAACCACATATACGTCCAGCATTCCCTTTAACAGGTACATGAAACCACATATACCGTCCAGCATTCCCCTTAACAGGTCATGAAACCACATATACCGTCCAGCATTCCCCTTTAAAGGTACATGAAACCACATATACCGTCCAGCATTCCCCTTTAACAGGTACAGAAACCACATATACCGTCCAGCATTCCCCTTAACAGGTACATGAAACCAATATACCGTCCAGCATTCCCTTTAACAGGTACATGAAACCACATATACCGTCCAGCATTCCCCTTTAACAGGTACATGAAAACACATATACCGTCCAGCATTCCCCTTTAACAGGTACATGAAACCACATATACCGTCCAGCATTCCCCTTTAAAAGGTACATGAAACCACATATACCGTCCAGCATTCCCCTTTAACAGGTACATGAAACACATATACCGTCCAGCATTCCCCTTTAACAGGTACATGAAACCACATATACGTCCAGCATTCCCCTTAACAGGTACATGAAACACACATATACCGTCCAGCATTCCCCTTTAACAGGTACATGAAACCACATATCCGTCCAGCATTCCCCTTTAACAGGTACATGAAACCAAATATACCGTCCAGCATTCCCCTTAACAGGTACATGAAACACATATACCGTCCAGCATTCCCCTTTACAGGTACATGAAACCACTATACGTCCAGCATTCCCCTTTAACAGGTACATGAAACACATATACCGTCCAGCATTCCCCTTTAACAGGTACATGAAACCACATATACGTCCCAGCATTCCCCTTTAAAAAGGTACATGTAACCACATATACCGTCCCATCCCCTTTAAACAGGTACATGAAACACATATACCGTCCAGCATTCCCCTTTAACAGGTACATGAAACCACATATACCGTCCAGCATTCCCCTTTAACAGGTACATGAAACACATATACCGTTCCAGCATTCCCCTTTAACGGTACATGAAACCACATATACCGTCCAGCATTCCCCTTTAACCGGTACAGACACATATACCGTCCAGCATTCCCCTTTAACAGGTACATGAAAACACATATACCGTCCAGCATTCCCCTTACAGGTACATGAAAACACATATACCGTCCAGCATTCCCCTTTAACAGGTACATGAACCAAATATAACCGTCCAGCATTCCCCTTAACAGGTACATGAAAACACATATACCGTCCAGCATTCCTTTAACAGGTACATGAAAACAATATACCGTCCAGCATTCCCTTTAACAGGTACATGGAAACCACATGCCGTCCAGCATTTCCCTCCCTCCAGCATTTCCCTTTAACAGGTACATGAAACCACATACTCCAGCACATTCCCCTTTAACAGGTACATGAAACCACATACCATCCAGCATTCCTCTTTAACGGTACATGAAAACACATACCGCTCCAGCATTCCCCTTTAACAGGTACATGAAAAACCACATACCGTCCACCATTCACCTTAGTTAAAGGGGAATGCTGGACGCCATGTGGTTTCATGTACCTGTTAAAGGGGAATGCTGGACGCCATGTGGTTTCATGTACCTTCAGTAGATAATTGTATACACTAACCCAAAAAAATATGAACAAACAGTAAAAAAAACTAATGAACTCGAACCTAAAGCACAACCAATACCACTCCCAACCCATTTAAAGAACCCAGGAAGTGGACCCAAACCTCTGGCTCCACCCACTCCCTCAGCCTGGGGCCGATGGGTAGATGCACTTGAATAGGAGGAGGTGGGCGGGGAGTGTATGTTGTCCTTTAATATCTACCAATGCCAGGCTATTGCCTGTGCATTACACAGGTTGTAACTTCTTGTTGCTCCGTAACAGCCCTTAAGACTCCCATTACAGTCAGTTTGCCCTGATTATACTGGGAAAAGGTCCCACAATAATTGCTTTAATGTTTCAACAAGGAAAAAAAAAAAGAGCGAGAAGAAAGGAAGAATGGTCTACACACTGTATTATATGGAAACATTATGTTGTTTGTTCAGTTAACACACATGCAGTGCAAAGTAAACGTGTGTGTCAAGTGACAAGAGGAAATTTCCCATTCAGCTTAAAAGAACTAAAAACTGTGGAAGGGATTTTTTAGTGCATCAGAAGAAGACAAAGTGAGGTCGCATTTCAAAGAACAATTTATTGATTAGTGACCTACACATCAGTCCCCTGAGGAAGGGGGCACGTTTACACCCCCAAAACATTGTGACCTGATGTGTAGTCACTAATCAATAAAGTGTTCTTTGAAATGCGCCCTCAACTTTGTCTTCTCTTATATACCTATCCACCAAGGGTTGGATATTGTAAGGGGTAAGCACCCACACTTATAAGAGTGCAAAGGACTGCACTCAACTGTGATTTTCAGTTGCATCCCCTGAGCAACACATCCTAATAAATGAGTTATTGTACAAGGCGATTCACTACTCCTTTCATTGGTCATCATGTTATGGATATCCCTGTAGAAGGCAATGTGGTACATTGTTTTAAACAGCAGATCCCACTCATAGGTCAGGAAGAAAATATCTGTAGCCCGTACAAGCAATGTCAGTGCAGAAAAACATTCTAGGCTGCAATATTGCATTGACAGAGTGCTATTTACTACTATGTATGTATGTATTTATTTCTATATAGTGCTGCATATTCCGCAGCGATTTACAATTTTTACTCCTTCACATCAGCCCTGCCCCGAAGAGCTTACAATCTAATCATTTATGTAAACATACAATATATCAGTATGTCTTTGATTGTGGGGGGAAACCGGAGTGCCCGGGAGAAACCCACGCAAGCACGGGGTGAAAAAAATACAAATCCTTGCAGATGTGTCCAAGGGTGGAATCGAAACTCAGGCATTTAGCGCTGCAGGCATTAGTGCTAACCACTGAGCACGTGCTGCCCCAGCCACCATGCTGCACCATGTGTAACCTTACCAAAGGCCGCAACGCAAACCTTCACTTTCATCCTTCAAATAACCTGTAATGGCAGGCTCATTAATCTTTCCTCCTTCTTGTAAATAGCTCTGAAAACTTGCCCAGCACATGAACAACATACGCTGCTCGTTTTGAATAACAAGGTATAACTCCGGTAACTGATCTTGCAGCACCATTTTAGGAGATAAGGCCTTGCCTCTTATCAATGCAAAAAATCACGATTTTGTGCATAATGCACTATTTTGAGTCTAACTTGGATTACAATACAGTTGTGTCTGTAGGAACAAATTTGTTCTTTGATTATACTACACCCCCATCATATTATGAGCTTGGACTTCCTGGTACAAACATGATCATCATCACTGTAAACTTTATAGGTGTGATGCCAAAATGTTGCGTGGTCAAGACATAGTGGCCATGTTAGGGTGCGGCATATCCAAACTCCTGCAGACCGGCAAGAACCATCTTAGGATTCTGCAGCCCGTCCAACACTGTACAAAAGGTGTTGCAATAAATGACAGGGTATGGCGAGTATAGATAGCATCATAATTGCCTCCTCTCTGGGTGTTCTTTACCTCACTGCTCTGTGACTCCAAGACATGGATCAGTCATTACAAGAAAAATAAACAAAAAAAAAATCCTGGAGGGCAGTTTTATCCTAAGGGCTCATTCACACTAGAGGCAGGGAACATTGTGATTGCGGCATTGTTCCGCTGTGTTAAAGCACAATGCATGCCATTATGCCATTAGAGCCCAAAACCAGTAAACATAAAGGTTGCTATTCCATCCTCACCTGCAGCTAAATCACTCCTGACTCATTTATCTATTCCAATGATGGTGAACCTTTAATGGGCAGAGTGCCCAAACTGCAACCTAAAACCCACTTTATTGCATAGTGCCAACATGACCATTTACACCGAAGAATACAGAGTTTTTATTTTAGAAAAAACCACTCACTAGACACAGACCAATACAATAGATAGATTGATTATAGATTCACCTTATTACACCTCTTAAATATACCACAAGGAGTTTGAGATCTAGAACAGTGACCATTAACCCTACATTTTAGACAGGAGTTTGAGATCTAGAACAGTGACCATTAACCCACAATTTTAGACAGGAGTTTGAGATCTAGAAACAGTGACCATTAACCCTACATTATTAGACAGAGTTTGAGATCTGAACCGTGACCATTAACCCCTACATTATTAGACAGGAGTTTGAGATCTAGAACAGTGACCATTAACCCTACATTATTAGACAGGGTTTGAGAACTAAAACAGGTGACCATTAACCCTACATTATAGACAGGAGATTGAGAACAGTGACCTAACAACTTAAGGTTGAGAAACTAAAACGTGACCATAACCCTACATTATTATACAGGAGTTTGAAGATCTAGAACAGTGACCATTAACCCTACATTATTAGACGGAGTTGAGCTCTAGACAGTGACCATTAACCCCTACATATTAGACAGCAGTTCGAGATCTAATTACAGTGACCATTACACCCTATTATTAGACAGGAGTTTGAGAACTAAAACAGTGGACTTAACCCTACATTATTAGACAGGAGTTTGAGAACTAAAACAGTGACCATTAACCCTACATTATTAACAGGATTTGAGATCTAGAACAGTGAACCATTAACCCTACATTATTAGACAGGAGTTTGAGCTCTAGAACAGTGACCATTAACCCCTACATTATAGACAGCAGTTCGAGATCTATACAGTGACCATTAACCCTACATTATTAGCAGGAGTTTGAAACTAAAACAGTGACCATTAACCCTACAATAGACAGGAGTTTTGAGATAAACAAGTGACCATTAACCCTACATTTTAGACAGGAGTTTGAGATATAAACAGTGACCATTAACCCTACATTATATTAACAGGAGTTTGAGATCTAGAACAGTGACCATTAACCCTTCATTATTAGACAGGAGTTTGAGATCTAGAACAGTGACCATTAACCCTACATTATTAGACAGGAGTTTGAGATCTAGAACCGTGACCATTAACCCTACATTGTTAGACAGAGTTTGAGATCTAGAACAGTGACCATTAACCCTTCATTATTAGACAGGAGTTTGAGATCTAGAACAGTGACCATTGAACCCTACATTATTAGACAGGAGTTTTGAGATCTGAACAGTGACCACTACCCTTACATTATTAGACAGGAGTTTGAGATCTAGAACAGCTGACCATTAACCTACATTCTTAGACAGGAGTTTGAGATATAAACAGTGACCATTAAACCTTCATTATTAGACCAGGAGTGAGATCTAGAACAGTGACATTAACCCTACTGTATTAGACAGGAGTTTGAGATATAAACATGGGACCATAACCCTACATTATTAGACAGGGTTGAGTATATGAAAACAGGGACCATTAACCCTTCATTATTAGACAGGAGTTTGAGATCTAGAACAGTGACCATACCACTTTAGAAGTTTGAGATCTAGAACAGTGAACCATTAACCCTACATTATTAGACAGGAGTTTGAGATATAAAAACAGTGGACCTTAAACCTTCATTATAGACAGGAGTTTGAGATCTTAGAACAGTGACCATTAACCCTACATATTAGACAGGAGTTTGAGATCTAGAACAGTGACCATTAACCCTACATTATTAGACAGGAGTTGAGATATAAACAGTGACCATTAACTCTACATATTAGACAGGAGTTTGAGATCTAAAACAGTGACCATTAACCCTACATATTAGAAGGGTTTGAGTATAAAACAGTGACCATTAACCCTACATTATAGAAGGAGTTTGAGATATAAACAGTGACCATTAACCCTACATTATAGACAGGAGTTGAGATATAAAACAGTGACCATTAACCCTTCATTATTAGACAGAGTTTGAGATCTAGAACAGTGACCATTAAACCCTACATTATTAGACAGGAGTTTGAGATCTAGACAACAGTGGCCATTAACCCTACATTATTAAGACAGAGTTTTGAGATATAAACAGTGACCATTAACCCTACATTATTAGACAGGAGTTTGAGATCTAGAACCGTGACATAACCCTACATTATTAGACAGGAGTTTGAGATATAAAACAGTGACCATTAACCCTACATTATAGACAGGGAGGTTGAGATATAAACAGTGACCATTAACCATTATTATTAGACAGGACGTTGAGATTCAGAACAGTGACCATTAACCCTACATTATTAGACAGGAGTTTGAGATCTAGAACAGTGACCATTAACCCTACATTATAGACAGGAGTTTGAGATATAAACAGTGACCATTAACTCTACATTATTAGACAGGAGTTTGAGATCTAAAACAGTGACCATTAACCCTACATTATTAGACAGGAGTTTTGAGATATAAAACATGACCATTACCCTACATTATTAGACAGGAGTTTGAGATATAAACAGTGACCATTAACCTACATTATTAGACAGGAGTTGAGATTAAAACAGTGACCATTAACCCTTCATTATTAGACAGGAGTTTGAGATCTAGAACAGTGACATTACCTACATTATTAGACAGGGGTTTGAGATACTAGAACAGTGAACCATTAACCCTACATTATTAGACAGGAGTTTGAGATATAAACAGTGACATTAACCCTACATTTATTAGACAGGAGTTTGAGATCTAGAACCGTGACCATTAACCCTACATATTAGACAGGAGTTTGAGATATAAAACAGGACCATTAACCCTACATTATTAGACGGAGTTTGAGATCTATAACAGTGACCATTAAACCCTACATTTTAGACAGGAGTTTGAGATCTATAACAGTGACCATTAACCCTAAATTATTAGACAGGAGTTTGAGATATAAACAGTGACCATTAACCCTACATTATTAGACAGGAGTTTGAGATCTAGAACAGTGACCATTAACCTACATTATAGACAGGAGTTGAGTCTAGAACGACCTATAACCTCATCATTAGACAGGAGTTTGAGATCTAGAACAGTGACCATTACCCTACATTATTAGACAGGAGTTTGAGATATAACAGTGACCATTAACCTACATTATTAGAAGGAGTTTGAGATCTAGAAACAGGACCATTAACCCTACATATTAGACAGGAGTTGAGATATAAAACATGACCATTAACCCTACATTATTAGACAGGAGTTGAGATCTATAACAGTGACCATTAACCTACATTATTAGACAGGAGTTGAGATCTATAACAGTGACCATTAACCCTACATTATTAGACAGGAGTTTGAGTCTATAAACAGTGACATTAACCCTACATTATTAGACAGGAGTTTGAGATATAAACAGTGACCATTAACCCTACATTATTAGACAGGAGTTTGAGATCTATAACAGTGACCATAACCCCTACATTATTAGACAGGAGTTTGAGATATAACAGTGACCATTAACCCTACATTATTAGACAGGAGTTTGAGATCTAGAACAGTGACCTAACCCTACAGTTATTAGACAGGAGTTTGAGATCTATAACAGTGACATTAACCCTACATTATTAGACAGGAGTTTGAGATATAAAACAGGACCATTAACCCTTCATTATTAGACAGGAGTTTGAGATCTAGAACAGTGACCATTAACCCTACATTATAGACAGGAGTTTGAGATATAAAACAGTGACCATTAACCCTTCATTATTAGACAGGAGTTTGAGATCTAGAACAGTGACCATTAACCCTACATTATTAGACAGGAGTTTGAGATCTAGAACAGTGACCATTAACCCTACATTATTAGACAGGAGTGTGAGATCTATAACAGTGACCATTACCCTTCATTATTAGACAGGAGTTTGAGATCTAGAACAGTGACATTAAACCCTCATAATTAGACAGTGACTAACAGTGTGTTCAAAGGATTAGAAAGGAGAATCTGTATGGCGCCTTGATTGGGTATTTATGAATCACTATTGGTCCTAAAAATAAGCACGGGTCTTGTTAAAAGTTCCTATAAAAATAGGTGGCAAAATGCATTTTAGGAGGGCTTTAAATTTGTGTAATTTCTGTTATTAGGAACCCACATTATACAAACACCAGTGTCCTAGTAATGGCAAGACTAAGCAAAGCAAAAAATATTGTGATACTCTGTATACATTCCCTCCCTGGTTGTTAACACATGAGGCATCGACGTCATTATCTTTCTGGTCTGTAATGATTCCAGACTGTACTAAAGTTGCTCTAAACAGCCTATGTACAAATGCAAATATTTATAAGGAAGTTCTGTGTATACAATGTGAGTAAGTACCGGTACCCAATAGGCGAAAATAACAAAAAACAGAGCGATCCCAAGTGTAGTGTAAATTTTACAAACAGTGATACAGTTTTTATAGAGCTTTTGAATGTAGAAAGCCCTTTCATTTTTTGAGGTTACAAAATTAGTTACCCATGATCCAACCTTGTAACAGTACAGGAATGTTTAGATCAAATTATATACATACTAGAATTTGCAGCATTCACTGGCTTGCAGAAGATCATTCCTTTAAGGATAAAGACCCCCTGCCCACTTCCATACATATAAATGTACTGTGGGGGTGATTTATCAAATATTTGATGTATTTGTTATATTGAGCCACAGTTTAGGTAAGCTTGAAGATTCCTTGGCCTTAACTCTGCAGTATTGCAACACAACGGTGGTATAAATAACAGGATGTTGCTGTGGTTCTTAAATGCATTACAGCAACTAGTTTACAATACTACTATCTACTACTGCTAAAGTGATTGAGATAGCGAGTGGAATGTAAAAAGAAATTAGGTACAAATTTATATAGAAGTATAAAATATATAGGAGAAATTCAAGCTAAAAACACATTATTCTGGACAGCAAAGACTCAGCTCATGTAAATAATGTACAGGGCCTGTGAAGTCATACTATTCTTTGAGGATCTACACTGTGGATATACACATAAAAAAAAACTGGAAACTTACAGGCACACGCTTCAAGCTTCTGCTTGGCCCGAGTGCTATCCTAGAGAATCTGCATATAAACACTGTGGTACAAGGAGCACTCCTAGGTCTTTTTCAAACAAGTTCTTTTATTAGTGAACTGTGAAACAAGCAACGTTTCGTCTCTGTTCTTAAGGTCTCAGAACAGAGCTGAAACGTTGCTTGTTTGCACAGTTTCACTAATAAAAGAAACTTGTTTGAAAAGACCTAGGAGTGCTCCTTGTACCACGGTTTATATATTATATTTTTTTTTTTTGTTGTTTTTTTTGTTTTAGCTATATACACAATTGCAACCAACATTGTCCGTTGGTTGTAATGTTTTAAAACATTTTGGAAAACCAATAGTGATCATAACCTTGGAATATGCTGTTCTAATGCTGGCCATGCATTGAGCAACTATTTCACAGAATGACATGAAGATGGGTGAGGATGACCTGAAGATCGGTGAATGGGCAACGTGAAGGTGGGTAGATGGGTGACCTGAAGATGGGTAGATGGGTTACTGAAGATGGGTAGATGGGTGACCGAAGATGGGTAAAGGGTGACCTGAAAATGGGTAAATGGGTGACCTGAAAATGGGTAAATGGGGACCTGAAGATGGGGTGAAATGGGTGACCTGAAGATGGGTAAAGGTGACCTGAAGATGGAATGGGTGACCTAAGACGGGTAATGGGTGACTGAAGAGGGTAGATGGGTGACCTAAAGACGGGTAGATGGTGGCCTGAAGATGGGTAAATGGGTGACCTGAAGATGGGTAAATGGGTGGACCTGAAGATGGGTAAATGGGTGACCTGAAGATGGGTAAATGGATGACCTGAAGATGGGTAAATGGGTGACCTGAAGATGGGTAAATGGGTGACCTGAAGAACGGGTAGATGGGTGACCTAAAGATGGGTAGATGGGTGGCTGAAGATGGTAGATGGGTGACTGAAGATGGGTAGATGGGAGACCTGAAGATGAGTAGATGAGTGACTGAAGATGAGTAGATGGGTGACATATGAAGTTGGGTGATGAAGATGAAGAGGGTGAAATGAAAGGGTAGATGGGTGACCTGAAGATGAGTGAAAAATGGGTACTGTAGTAGAAGATGGATAGATGACAGACCATGGATGGGTGACAAAGATGGGTAGATGAGTGACATGAAGATGAGCGAATGGGTGACTAAAATTGGGTGTCATGAGGATGGGTGACATGAAGATGGGTGGTACCTCCATCATGGCAAATCTAAACATAACTCCAACAAAAAGACACAATGGCTTAAAGGGACACTGCACCTTAACTAACAACTAAAGGACAATTATACTCACCTTCCCTTGCTCCTCTTCTTCATAACTTTATAGTAATCAGGATGAGGTCCTCACCTGGGTACAAGAACAGCTGTAATACTTTCATCATTTTCTTGCCACTCCGATAGTATTAGCAATATTCTCAAAGTAATGACAAGGACAGCTCTTATCCACCACCCCCCAATAGTTTCCACGACACTTCTCACATCTTTATGGGCGTGTTAAATTGGTAAAAAGATGGTTCTTCAGCCTATCAGACAAAACACCCCCAGCTATGTTTGGCCACCAGTTGAGTGTGTGGGGGGCCCTGCGCAAAACACTGCCCCCTATGGCAATTTCATCCCAGCATATTGATGTATAAGGTATATTAAAAAAATTGGTTTTTAAAGATATCACTATTTTCTTTAAATTTAACCTTGCATCCCCGATAACAGCCACATGACTGTATAACCGAGCCAAGTTCGACAATATTTGCTTACTCCATCTAGCATTGGGAGGACACTTAATATGGATAAAGATTTAGTGACATTAGCAACTTTCTTATTTTCAATCAGAAAATAAAACGTATCCTTCCACTGTCACATGGCTTCAGTTTGCACAGGTAAACGTTATCTCTGTGCAGTCAGATTATAAGTGAATAAAAAATACATCAGTATATAGTTCGTAACAAAGTAAGGCGTAGCCTCATTTTCCAGCCTATCAAATCATGACACACCAACAAACTACATGGAAATCTGCAAATTAACTGTCCCTGTGCAAAAATTATAATGTGCAACATTTCTGGGTCTAATTACATGCAAACCAGGAACTGATGATTAAAAAAATAATATCCACCTGTATGAAGTCAATAAAATCTTTCATTGGTGCAAGCCCAGCTTTAACTTACTCTTACTTTTCATAGAATTCTATATGCAATTATGCAGGTACAAAATAGCTTATTAAATGATATGTAAGAGGTGCAAATGTTGGCTTGTGCTATTGGCTAAAGCAACTAATCCCAGCTAATCTGAAACTGTACACACAGCCCGACCAACTGGTCACCATATTAACCAGATTTGCCAAAACATCATCGGTCTTAGCTAGCGTAGCCATTCTGATTATTCCATCAAGTTCATTCGTTTTTTCGAATGAAAACATTTCATACTCGCCCTTGTTTCCTCTGTAACTCCCAGAGCTTTTACAGGAGAGGCTCGGATTGGGAGGTGCGGCTGAATCCAGAGTCAACCATTGGCCATGACTGACTTCTGCAACCCCAAGAAAGCAGGCATCTCGCAAAGATAACGGCTTCATGAAGAGAGGAAAGGTCAGTTTTTGGAATTCAGGGATTGGAGTGGGAGGTGAGGATGAAATGGTATTCTGGGGTTGAACATACCCTTTAACTTCTAATAGTAATTGCTGGTTTTATTAAATAATTCCCAAAATCTTTATGATTTGTAAGTCATATGATAGTACAGTTTCCTTTAAAATCTAACACTAAAGTGAGGTATACACTGGCAAAAGCAATTCTTTCAATATAATTGCTTCAGATTTGATTACTTTCTGAATTCAACAAAATAATCAAGTGCCGAATCAATTAAACCTTAATTTCGTCAGATTGAATGATTTCAGATGATTATAAAAGTATCGGCAAAGAGTCAAACATTCTGTGGGTGATTCTGTGTTCGATTCATTCTCAATCAACCACTGAACATTTGTTCAGCTCTTCTCAGATGAAAACATCAACCAGGTCCTATTTTCCAATCTCCCCTTTCAATTTTAAAGCCACACAGGAAATGGCCTCTGGATTTGGATAGGTTCAACAATCCGGGTCAAAATCTTCAGCTAAACCATGGTCTCCTGCCCTAGAAAGGTATGATGGCAGCAACACTGGTAGGGTGGCCAATCCAGATTCTGATACATCCACAGAAAGGAATGCAGGCTCCAGCTGATCCAGAGGAAAACCCTAAAATTAATTCTTTGTAGTACCATAACAAAGAAGGGCATTAATGTGCTTGGAAAGTATTGATCTTTTCTTGATCAACAAAAATAGTCTTTTATTCCATCATGCCATTACTGGATGGATGGTAGAGGAGATGAGGCCTGAAACAATTAGGCACTAAAAAAAGTATTTATAATTTATCAACAAAAAATATCTGTGTTGGGACCGAGATGTAAGATACAGCATGAATTGGGAAGGAGTAAGGTGGCTCTTTGACAACCAGCACTGAATGCTTAAGCACAAGGTTTTGAGGCTACAAAAATATTACCTAGGTTGTTAAAAAAAACAAAACCCTTTTTAATCTTTGCCATTTAGACCTTTGTAAAAATGCTGGGGAAAGGGCTAAGCTATAGGGTAAACAAATCATGGTGCCTGTTCATCAACAAAGGTAAAAGTTAGATTTTAGATGTTCATCTATGGCCTAACATGTAATCTATCTACATGTTAGGTAGATTACACAACATTTATGGCATTCATTTGCAAGTTGGTTAGAAAAAATGATGGGTCAGGCAGCTCTTTCAGCATGCTGGAATGCATGGGAATATCTGAAGGCGAGTTCCTATTGTGTGGCCAACTTAAGCTACCCGAATAGATAACCTGGGTTAATGGGGCCAATAGTTACACTGTTTAGAAAGTGTTTCAGGCCTCCCAAGTTAAAATCAGGCAACAGTTTTGAATAAAACCCTTGAACCTTTCCTGTCTGTACCAGTTCTGCTGCATTCGCCTTGGAGTATTGTCCACTAAACCACCCACATGACCTGAAGGGATGTTTAAATCTTTTGATCTTATTGGGGTCTTTGGTGAAATTTCACACTGAAGACAGGGAAAATCTCATAATGTACTTGTCCTAATATGCAATTGTACCACATCTTTGAGAAGTACATAAGGCATAAGATGGTGCACTGGGAAAACGAGACATTCCTGGTATTTAGCTCTTTCAAGCTGACTAGGCAATCCGTTCACAAATGTGGCACTTTGGATAAATGAATAAAGATTGAATCAAGGGTGCTCTACCATGAAGCAAGCGAACATTTGCTCAGGGCGCACCCCATGCGCCCTGAGCAAAGAAACACTTAAAGAACACTTTAAGAACACTAAAAGTGTTCCTTCCCGCAATACCGGTTTCAACACAATCCACCAATCAGTGTTAAGTGAACCCTCCAGTCCACCAAACAGTGTTAAGTCAGCTCTTCAGTCCAACAGTCAGTGTTAGTAGCCCACCACACCCACCTCCACAAGCCAAGCCTATGTTCCCTGATGAAGCCATGCCCGCTTCACGTGTGCCAACAGTCTACCGATAGGCAGCATTTAAAAGTTGTTTCAGGTGTCGAAAACCCTAGGAACACCCTGGATTGAATTTCATTATATTATATGGACACTGACTGAGTTGTTGTATCCATGTGCGCCAGAGCCAACTTTCTGTGTGCTGCTATTCTTTCAAGTGACTGTCTAAAATCCCCTCTACAGAAGCTTGGAACTAAAATCTGTAGCCAACTTGAATCATTAAACGTATCCACCTTCCAAACATTAAAAAGATTTCGAGATCTAACAGGAGTGCAACAGGCAAACCATATATTGCACCAGCAAAATATATATTTTTTTAATTACGGTTAAGGGTATCTAAACTAGAAACACTGTTTTTCTATTCAATTTTCAGAATCTTCCCAACTATCATGTAGCCTTTTTGTTAAAGGGCAACTAAAGCCACAGAACAACACTGAACAGAAGGCAGAACACCTTGATATAAAACCAGTAATCTGTGTCTTACCTCTCATTTGATATGGGCGTGGGAAATAAGACCATTATGTTCTGCACATGCTCAGTCATAGCTATGACAGAAACTTGTAACAGTTGGTCACACCATTAATAATCTCTAGCCCATCCTTTTACAGGACAGATAAAGTAAGGAAGCATGTGACTGAGGGCAGGAGGTGTGGTCTGACACTGCACATACACACAGATACTTCATAGTTCTCGACAGGCTTACATTTACTTAAATACAATTTACTGATGTGATATTTATGCTTATTGATTATTTTAGGGGGGTTGTTTTCAGATTCTGGAGTATAAAAAATTGGGTTTAGTTCTCCTTTAAAGCTGGGTCCACACCATGGGATCCTTCGTACCAACTGACTATGCCACTAGTGACGGTGGCCAGGACAAAGGACTTTGGTCACAGAAAAAGTAGCCAAGGAGACAGTGGGAGCGTGCAGTCCATATGGGGGGAGCTCACAGCTTAGAAATCCAATCAGAAGCATCTTACATTTTAGCTGTCAGTTAAGTGCCTTATTATCATAGACTGCTCTGCTGTGTGCAGGTTTGCATAAATGGTGACATTTAATATGTGTGATTTGCATGGTGGGATATTCCTGTTCTTACAGTGCTGTCATAGTGATTACGGAGCAGACTTGCCCTCACAGATTTTTTTAAATTAGCCAGTTTACATACTAATTTAACTAAAACTAAACCAAATTTTTATATTCCAGAACCTGAAAGCATCCCCCCCCAAAAAGACCAATAAACTGTAAAACAGTACTCCATGTAAAAAGAACATAATGGGCAGTGACCACCAAACGTGATTCTAAAATTTCCCGCAACCATATCAACGAGAGGTGAGACACAGATACTATATTTATGTCTCCGTCTTCTGAGGCTTCAGCGGTCCTTTAACCAGAATTCTTCACAGCCACACCCACCTTTATCCTCCTCTTTGTAAGTAAAGGCTCATACACACTTGTGAACGGGGGGTGCGACCCAAAGACGTGCGCCTGTTTTGGGCTGACAACCGTGAAGTGTATGGGCCCTTTGACAGACCAAAAGGCCGTTCAGTCAAGGGCTCGTTAATGATCTGCAAGGTGGATCGGGCACGAGCTCCGACTGAATGGGCGTTTCAACCGACAAAGCGCCCATACATGGCATAATTGGCGACTCCCTTTACTTTAAGTAGAGGGAGCCAATACAATTGTGGTTATCACTGCATGTTGTGACATATTAATATGCCACCTTAAGGCCTTTTAATACTGACCAACGAATGATGTTGTCAGATGCCTAACACTGGCTAGACTGACAGATAGCCCAGTCATTGTCAGATGAAAAGAATCTAGCAAGTGTTATGGCTGAAAGGAGAAACTTTAGTGCCAACCCTATTTTTCAAAGCATGTAAAGCAAAACTATAATGGGCCCACTCCCTACTTCATGGCCAGTGGTTCATACTTTTATATGGTCATTGAACTCCTTAATAATTTCATATAATATGATCAAACAAGATATCCGCTGTGGTTGACACGGTTAAAGTGTGTGACCTCTAGAAATGTAACATGCTATATGTTCTAAGCTTGATTTCATATAGTACAGGTGATTCCACAGTGTACTCACTGAATGGAGCGGGGAGATCTGGGGTGTATAGACCCCAGAACTGACACTTTATCCTTTACCCTTAACAGGTACATGAAACCACATATAGTCCAGCATTCCCCTTTAACAGGTACATGAAACCACATATACTGTCAGCATTCCCCTTAACAGGTACATGAAACCACATATACCGTCCAGCATTCCCTTTAACAGGACATGAAACCACATATACCATCCAGCATTCTCCTTTAACAGGTACATGAAACCACATGGCGTCCAACATTCCCCTTTAACAGGTACATGAAACCACTACCCTCCAGCATTCCTCTTTAACAGGTACATGAAACCACATACCCTCCAGCATTCCTCTTTAACAGGTAATGAAACCACATACCCTCCAGCATTCCTCTTTAACAGGTACATGAAACCACTACTGTCCACCATTCCCCTTTAACAGGTACATAAAACCAAATGGTGTCCAGCATTCCCCTTTAACAGGTACATGAAACCACATGGCGTCCTGCATTCCCCTTTAACAGGTACATGAAAAACACATGGGTCCGCATTCTCCCTTTAACAGGTACATGAAACCCAATAACATCCAGCATTTCCCTTAAACAGGTACATGAAAACATACAGTCAAGCATTTCCCTTAACAGGTACATGAAACCACAGGCGTCAGCATTCCCCTTTAAAAGGTACATGAAACCACATGGCGTCCAGCATTCCCCTTTAAAAGGTACATGAAAACACAATGGCGTCCCAGCATTCCCTTTAACAGGTACATGAAACCACATGGCGTCCAGCATTCCCCTTTAACAGGTACATGAAACCACATGCGTCCAGATTCCCCTTACCGGTATTGCAAAAAACGTATGGATTAAAGATATCACCTTGCTGTTTATGACCTATACAAAAGCCCAGCAGGTAGGAGAGGAAATGTAAAACCCATACCGTCCAGCATTCCCCTTAACAGGTACATGAAACCACATGGCGTTCAGCATTCCCCTTTAACGGTACATGAAACCACATGGCGTTCAGCATTCCCTTAACAGGTACATGAAACCACTATACCGTCCGCATTCCCCTTTAACAGTACATGAAACCACATATACCGTCCAGCATTCCCCTTTAACAGGTACATATGAAACCACATATACCGTCCAGCATTCCCCTTAACAGGTACATGAAACCCATTATACCGTCCAGCATTCCCCTTACAGGTCATGAAACCACATATACCGTCCAGCATTCCCTTTAACGGTACATGAAACCACATATACGTCCAGCATTCCCTTTAACAGTACATGAAACCACATATACCGTCCAGCATTCCCCTTAACAGGTCATGAAACCACATATACCGTCCAGCATTCCCCTTTAACAGGTACATGAAACCACATATACCGTCCAGCATTCCCCTTTAACAGGTACAGAAACCACATATACCGTCCAGCATTCCCCTTAACAGGTACATGAAACCAATATACCGTCCAGCATTCCCTTTAACAGGTACATGAAACCACATATACCGTCCAGCATTCCCCTTTAACAGGTACATGAAAACCACATATACCGTCCAGCATTCCCCTTTAACAGGTACATGAAACCACATATACCGTCCAGCATTCCCCTTTAAACAGGTACATGAAACCACATATACCGTCCAGCATTCCCCTTTAACAGGTACATGAAACACATATACCGTCCAGCATTCCCCTTTAACAGGTACATGAAACCACATATAACGTCCAGCATTCCCCTTAACAGGTACATGAAACACACATATACCGTCCAGCATTCCCCTTTAACAGGTACATGAAACCACATATACCGTCCAGCATTCCCCTTTAACAGGTACATGAAACCACAATATACCGTCCAGCATTCCCCTTAACAGGTACATGAAACACATATACCGTCCAGCATTCCCCTTTACAGGTAACATGAAACCACATATACCGTCCAGCATTCCCCTTTAACAGGTACATGAAACACATATACCGTCCAGCATTCCCCTTTAACAGGTACATGAAACCACATATACGTCCGCATTCCCCTTAAAAAGGTACATGAACCACATATACCGTCCCATCCCCTTTAAAAGGTACATGAAACACATATACCGTCCAGCATTCCCTTTAACAGGTACATGAAACCACATATACCGTCCAGCATTCCCCTTTAACAGGTACATGAAACCACATATACCGTCCAGCATTCCCCTTTAACGGTACATGAAACACATATACCGTCCAGCATTCCCCTTTAACCGGTACAGACACATATACCGTCCAGCATTCCCCTTTAACAGGTACATGAAAACACATATACCGTCCAGCATTCCCCTTACAGGTACATGAAAACACATATACCGTCCAGCATTCCCTTTACAGGTACATGAACATATACCGTCCAGCATTCCCTTAACAGGTACATGAAAACACATATACCGTCCAGCATTCCTTTAACGGTACATGAAAACATATACCGTCCACATCCCTTTAACGGTACATGGAAACCACATGCCGTCCAGCATTTCCCTCCCTCCAGCATTTCCCTTTAACAGGTACATGAAACCACATACTCCAGCCATTCCCCTTTAACAGGTACATGAAACCACATACCATCCAGCATTCCTCTTTAACAGGTACATGAAAACACATACCCTCCAGCATTCCCCTTTAACAGGTACATGAAACCACATACCGTCCACCATTCCCCTTTAACAGGTACATGAAACCACATGGCGTCCAGCATTCCCCTTTAACCGGTACATGAAACCACATGGCGTCCAGCATTCCCCTTTAACAGGTACATGAAACCACATGCTGTCCAGCATTCCCTTTGACAGGTACATGAAACACATGGCATCCAGCATTCCCCTTTAACAGGTAATGAAACCACATATACCGTCCAGCATTCCCCCTTTAACAGGTACATGAAACCACATGGCGTCCAGCATTCCCCTTTAACAGGTACATGAAACCACATGCTGTCCAGCATTCCCCTTTGACAGGTACATGAAAACACATGGCATCCAGCATTCCCCTTTAACAGGTACATGAAACCACATATACCGTCCAGCATTCCCCTTTAACAGGTACATGAAACCACATACCGTCCAGCATTCCCCTTTAACACATACATGAAACCACATACCGTCCAGCATTCCCCTTTAACAGGTACATGAAAACACACGCGGTCCAGCATTTCCCTTTAACAGGTACATGAAACCACGTGGCGTCCAGCATTCCCCTTTAACAGGTACATGAAACCACATACTGTCCAGCATTCCCCTTTAACAGGTACATGAAGCCACATAGCGTCCAGCATTCCCCTTTAACAGGTACATGAAAACACATACTGTCCAGCATTCCCCTTTAACAGGTACATAAAATCATGTGGCGTCCGGCATTCTCCTTTAACACATACATGAAACCACATGGCGTCAAGCATTCCCCTTTAACAGGTACATGAAAACACATACCGTCCAGCATTCCCCTTTAACAGGTACATGAAAACACATACGGTCCAGCATTTCCCTTTAACAGATACATGAAAACATATGGCGTCCAGCGTTCCCCTTTAACAGGTACATGAAACCACATGGCATCCAGCATTCCCCTTTAACAAGTACATTAAACCATATACCGCCCCGCATTCCCCTTTAACAGGTACATAAAACCACATACCGTCCCTCATTCCCCTTTAACAGGTACACTTACAGCAGGGATCCTCAAACTATGGCCCTCCAGATATTGTGTAAACTACAACTCCCAGCATTCCCTATGAGTCTCCCTTATTCCAATATAAAATATGCATGGGGTGGAAGTTGGTGAGAGTCGTCTGTCACAGCTGTTTGACTATCAGCCCTACCCCTGTCATACACATTGTACTAACTCCCTCCAATACCACTCAATTGACTGAAGGGGCCCTTTGTAATGTTAGGGCCCAAGTTCTATCACCCTCCCTGCTTTACCTACTATACCCTGAAGGTGAAACCCTATGGCACCTGTGGCACCCCCTCCCTGCCACAGGTACACAAGTGCCAACTGCACCCTCACAGACACTCACTTTAGGGCAAAGTGAACCAGGGGCGCCCCTACCCCACATGACCCATAGACTGCCCCACCCCTTCCTTCTCCCGCTGTAAACAACGTTACTTGCCTGTCCTGGATCCCACACCGGCTGTTTGGAGGGGCGGGGCCTGAAAAGTTTAACAAGTGGGATCGCCGCGCGTGCGCACGAGCTGCCCTGTACACAGTTTTGGAATCCGGACTGAGGGAGGTGGGGATTGGTCAGTTGGGGTAACGCGTAAACACAACGTTCTCTTCCCATGGAAATAACGATAACCCAGGCTGCTGGGAATTGTAGTTTTGTAAGAGGTGCAAAAGTGCCCAAGTTCCACAATTCTTTTTAAACAGTTTTTCTGCCTTTGGTTTACCAGATCACCTGCTGAATGAATGGAATTAGCGGGGCTGCGCAGAACGAATGGAATTAGCCGGTCTGCGCAGAATCAATGGGATTAGCCGGACTGCGCCGAATGAATGTGATTAACCGGGCTGCGCCGAACGAATGGGATTTGCGGGGCTGCGCCGAACGAATGAGATTAGTGGGGCTTGCGGCGAATGAAGGGATTAGTGGGCTGCAGCGAATGAATGAGATTAGCGGGACTGCAACCAACGAATGGGATTAGCCGGGCTGCGCAGAATAAATAGGATTAGTGGGACTGCGCAGAAGAATGGGATTAGCCGGGCTGCGCCGAACGAATGGGATTAGCGGGGCTGCGCCGAACGAATGGAATTAGCCGGGCTTCGCCGAACGAATGGAATTAGCCGGGCTGCGCCGAACGAATGGAATTAGCCGGGCTGCCCTGAATGAATGGAATTAGCCGGGCTTCGCCGAATGAATGGAATTAGCCGGGCTTCGCCGAATGAATGGGATTAGCCGTACTGCGCAGAATCAATGGGATTAGCCGGACTGCGCCGAATGAATGTGATTAACCGGGCTGCGCCGAACGAATGGGATTTGCGGGGCTGCGCCGAACGAATGAGATTAGTGGGGCTGCGGCGAATGAATGGGATTAGTCGGGCTGCAGCGAATGAATGAGATTAGCGGGACTGCAACCAACGAATGGGATTAGCCGGGCTGCGCAGAATAAATAGGATTAGTGGGACTGCGCAGAATGAATGGGATTAGCCGGGCTGCGCCGAACGAATGGGATTAGCGGGGCTGCGCCGAACGAATGGAATTAGCCGGGCTTCGCCGAACGAATGGAATTAGCCGGGCTGCCCTGAATGAATGGAATTAGCCGGGCTTCGCCGAATGAATGGGATTAGCCGTACTGCGCCGAACGAATGGAATTAGCCGGTTTTCGCCAAACGAATGGAATAAGCCGGGCTGTGCAGAATGAATGGGATTAGCAGGACAGCGCCGAACGAATGGGATTAGCAGGGCTGTGCCGAATGAATGGGATTAGTGGGGCTGCGCCGAATGAATGGGATTAGCAGGACTGCACCGAATGAATGGAATTACCAGGGCTGCACCAAGCTTTTGGAACTCCAGTATTTTCAATAAATCTAAAAATTACAGAGTTACTTTTAATAGTTACCGAATCTACTTTCGAGGGTTACCAAACAGTTGTGAAACATCAGGGGCCTTGGCCCCCTCCGCGAGATTGGAGGCTGGGCCGCTGACCCCCCCCCCTACCAGCTGTATTTAAACAGCTGATTGCGTGTATGCAGTAAAGATACACACGATCAGCTGTTTAAAAGTTCGGTACTGAACTGCAAATCTTTTATAGCGGTTGGGGCTGGGGGAAGGAGAACTATTATTTGGCAAAGGGGTTTGTAGCTAGGGGGAGGGGGAAGGGGGGAGATGGC
The DNA here is from genome assembly GCA_019447015.1 of Hymenochirus boettgeri. Taxonomy (NCBI): domain Eukaryota; kingdom Metazoa; phylum Chordata; class Amphibia; order Anura; family Pipidae; genus Hymenochirus; species Hymenochirus boettgeri. The sequence continues at coordinate 38,022,325 of CM033473.1, forward strand.
TACAGTCAGAGCAGGATCATCCACAAGGCAACCCTAGGCACCTGCCTAGGGCCCAGGAAACTTCTGGGGGCCCAGCTTCAGAAGCAGTAACAATATTATAGTCTATACAAAATATGTAGCAAAAAAAGGGGTCCCTAAATGATGGCCCTGCCTAGGGTTAGGGGTTAGGTTTAGGGGGGTTAGAGTTTGGGGTTAGGGGTAGGGGGTTAGGGTTGGTGGGGGGTTAGGGTTAGTGCACATGCCAAATTTCTCCCGGAGGGGAGACAGTCCTATATGGACTCTGCAGTACTCCTGGTGGGCAGTTTTTTGGACTTTGGGGGGACATTACCGGAGAACCATTTGGAGCTGGGATGTAAGGTAAGGATTTTTATTCACTACATACTGGGGCCAGTGGTGGGGGAAATTATAGTTTTTGGGATTGGACATGCCCTCTTATAATCAATAATAGTTGTTACATACTTTGTTTGTTTTTTTACAATTCATTCTTACAATTTCTACTTTTCCTATAAAATGTGTACAAAATTAATAACAATAACTAGACAAGAACATAATCAAATATCAAATGTTGATTGCATTGCTTCTGATCAAGAACGAGGGGTAGGAACACTCTGTAGAATGCTGAAATGATCTCATGCAGATTATAATACATTTATCCACATGGCAGTGGGAGACCTTATGCAAAGCTTTTGTCTTCCTACCCTACATACCCTACCACAGAACACAAATATTAAGAATACCATACAACTTAATGTTGCCACATATAGGGAACAAATTATTAATCAACTAGTCCATGAAAGCTTCTAAATCCTGAAACTCCTATAGTTTAGCTGTAGGCCTATTGGTCTACTTCATGTCTTCTCATCAGTCTTTGAGGGAAGTGAGTCTGTCCTGATCTGTTATCCACTTGATGACTGACAGCTCCTTCCCCATCTGTCAAGCCGATTGCTCCAGGTGCAGTCCTAAGAGAGGTATGAGTTTACCAAGCAGTCTTCCCCTTAAATACAGAACAGTTGTCCATAAAATTGATGTCTGGTGTATACAAACTACAGTTTGGACAATGCATATTCTAGGTTTCATTTTTTATTCAAAATAAACTACCATGATGAAGGGGTGTGTAGGCAATGTATATCTACTGTAGATAACCTGACAAATGTAAAAATAAATACATGAAAAGTAATCCTATAAAAAATGGAAACTTATGCAGTCAAAAAAGTTTCCAATGATGTAAAGGTGATGTAAGCATGACATCACAGCGGGAAATGGACACACTTTTGACATTTCTACTCTTTGTGGTGTCTAGACATGGTTTATTTTTTCAAGCAACATTATCCAGTTTATCTGTTAAATAAACAGATCAAGACATAACTACCAAGTCAACAATCAGCTTCTGTGGGAGATCCCTAGCCACAGATTCTTTATAAATAGCAAAGTGTTTAGAGTCACCATTAGATACCGGACAGGGTAGGAAAAGGGCAGACCTGATTCTATGGGTGCAGGCATATGAATACATCTGCCTTGTGACTCGTGGTCCATTCTAGCCCAAATACACACAGTCATCCATTTCAGTTCAAAAGGACACTAAGTGGATAGACAAACAGTTATTAACATCCTGTTGGTCTGTGTTATATCCCCAGTTTTACGATGAACACAGCACATAGTGGATAATGCACCCCTAACTGTAAATTATAAGGTTATTAGATGTCACAGAGGAGTTCCATGACCATATAAAACCATGAGGCCACAGGCTGAGTACCTTTTATCCAAGGTGACTTCTAATATCACTTTAATTTACAGTTCGGGGTGCATTATTTATTATAACCTTTTGTGGCTTCTGGTTTCCTTTTCCTCCTGGAACTGTAAGATTATAATGCTATAATCTTAAAGTTCCTCCCATAGAAATCCACTACAGAGGTAGGTTATAGAGGTATTAACCCCAATCCCTTCAGTTGCTGAAATCATCTACATGCAGCTCAGAGCAGAGGGATAACCAGTTGGAAGTAGTAGACAAAATTCGTTATTTAAAGCTAAAAGAGGGTCAAAGTGGGAAATAATGTGACTTCCTAGGAAGGAGCCTCCAGATAATTTCAATTACACTCCCTTCAACTTTAGCAACGTACACAAGTTAGATAATTGTCAGGAGAAGTAGGAAATGAATAACTGCTTTGGGCAACAGTCTAACCAGTCCAACAGGCTTCCCCCCACATCTACTGGATCTGTCCTGCCAGAGGCCACCTGGTCACTCCCCTTTTCATAAAATAGAACAGGCTGCTTGGTTGCTGCTGAGCTGCCTGTCTTTTTAGGACTAAAATATAAAAAAATTGTTGGACAGATTGTCTAATGATCAGTCATAACAATTACAATGTTTATAGCTTGTCTATAGGACATTATACAAGAACATGGTTAAATCATGGGAAAGCAGACAAAGTTCCCACTAAATTGCAAATCTGTATCAGAAGATATTGGCAATAACATCTGGATCCACATTGCAGAATTATATTGCCCAAATGGCTTAAGCTGGGTACACAAGATGAGATATTTCGGTCCGAACAACCAATAGTTCAGTGTATCGGTCGATCGGATCGAGATTATCGCATCCGAATGCTCCCATGTCCGACCGACCAAATCGGACGAAAGGACGATCAGACATGGTGGAAAACCTCGTCCGATCGTGCAGTCCTCTATGGACCGCACGATCAGTCGTGGTAACTATCGGACGCGGCTGCTTTTGCCGCGACCGACAGTCCTTCCTCCTGGTGAAAGTATCGAACAGTTGGTCAGGAGGAAAAATCGCTAGGTGTGCACCTAGCTTTAGGGAAGTTTGTGGATACAAAAGAGAGACAATGCAGTCCTGATGAGAGACTTTGCTAGAAAGAAAAGTGAACTTTGTAATGCTCTGTTTCTTTAAAGGGAAATGCGTTTTAACCATACCTTGAGCCAATGCGCCCACGCTGAGATATACTTACTTTTACCTAGTAAATCCCAGTCCTGCCTTCTTCCGGGTATGTACTGTCAGTCCTGGCTATGTCAGTAACATCATAGCTAATGGCTGAAGTCCATATTTGAAAGAGCCGGTTACGAGTGCAATCTGCTCCTGCATGCTCATTGCTCGGAACAGAAAGCTGGAGGAAGGACTTCCAAGGCTCATATTAAAGGAAAGACAGCAGATTTCACAGTTGCTCTTTAAATACATAATCTAAAATTAAATGTGATACTTAGTTTTAAATCAGGTGTTTCAGGGTTATAATACATGGAAAATGTTTTGGCCGAAAAACTATTTAAAGGGCTGTTACAGAAAATCTCGAGGGACAAAGTCTAAAGACCCAAGACAGCAAATTAAAGAATAAATTACTTTTTATGGCTTGTCAGTGGTGGATAAAGACTGCTGTGGCCCCCTAGTGGCATTTATATATTGACCCCATACATTGCTTTCTTTTAAAGTCCCGTTAATCTCTACTCCCCTCTATTCCTCTCTGCCCCTTACATTTATCTCCCCTTTATAGTTCCCCTTTTCTACCCCTTCCATCTTCTATCCAGCTCCCACTCACTTCTATTTCTCTTCTCTTTTTTATTTAAAGGGACATCTAACTGGTGAATTCTAATATTGTCTCTTGGGGCCTCCTTACTTCCACCATGCAAGGTATCTCATTATAACCCAATTTCTCTTGTTTATTTTTAATTTATGACGTGTATTTTTCTAAATACTTTGTGTATTCTTAGCAGATCTGCTGACAAGCATCACAATTGTGTCAGAAAAGTCACAAATACAGTTCATGAGACAACTAAGCAATGGTTTAAAAGTTAGCTCTGTAGCTTGTGTTGTTCTTACAACTATAATAAAATTCAATTTAAAATAGAAGAAAGTCTGTTTATATAAGACAATTAAATGGTCTTACTGTTTTGTCTGTTGACAGAGACCCCCAAAATACACGTTTAGTCTGGCAGTACCCCCCTTCTCCCAAATAGGAAAGGCAAGGTCCTTTGTCCATATTCAAAATCCCATAGCACCATCTATTGGTCAAACAAATGCACTGCCTCATTGCTGATCTTTTATTCTAGCAAATAGAACTAGAAAGGGAAAGTTTAAGTATAAACTTTAAATTTGGCTTGAAGGACCGCATTTTGGAAGGAAATGGGTGTGTTTGTGCTGCAGATTTTAAAACTCAAAGGCTGGTCAGTTGGTGTGTTTACCCGTGTCAGGTTGGGGGATAAAAGACTAACTTTTTTGATGATTGGTCAAAATGTGCTTTTTTTTTTTACTATACTTACCCTTTAAATATGATTCCCACATGAATAAATGGGTACCTCAGTTGGTGTATGTACCTGTGTCAGGTTGGAAGTTAAAAAGACAAAATTTCATTTTGACTATAGTAACCCTTAAAGTATGTCTGCCATAGAAATGGAAGGGTAGGTCAGTAGGTGTGTGTACCTGTCTCAGGTTAGGGGTTAAAAAAAAAACTTTGTTGATGATTAGTCAAAATTGTTTTTTTGACTTAAGTTACTCTTTAAATATGGCTGCCATGAAAATGGAAGGGTAGGTGAGTAGGCGTGTGTACCTGGATCAGGTTGGAAGTTAAAAAACAAAATTTGTTTTTTGATCTTAGTTACCCTTTAAGTATGGCTGAAACAGTAATGTAATAGTAATAGTTCAGTAGGTGTGTGTACCTATGCCCCGTGGGGGTTAAAAAAAACAAACTTTTGATTATAGATCAAAATTAGTTTTTTTGACATTAGTTACCCTTTAAGTATGGCTACCATAGTAACGGATAAGTAGGTGTGTGTACCTGTGTCGGGTTGGGGGTTAAAAAAAACAAACTTTTTTGATGATTGATCAAAAAAAAATTTTTGACTTTAAGTATGGCTGCAACAGTAATGGATAAGTAAATCAGTAGGTGTGTGTACCTGGGTCTAGTTGAGGGTGTGTGTCTTTTTTGTGTTTACAACCATAAAACTATCTTTTATTGAGGAGAAATCTAAATGATTTTTTTTTTACTTTAGTTACCCTTTAAGTATGGCTGCCACAGTAACGGATAAGTAGATTGGTAGGTGTGTGTACCTGGGTCTGGTTGAGGGGGTATGTCTTCTTTTGTGTTTACAACCATAAAACTAACTTTTATTGAGGATAAATCTAAATGTGTTTTTTGACTTTATTTACCCTTCAAGTATGGCTGCCACAAGAATGGAAGGGTAGGTCAGTAGGTGTGTGTACCCATATGAGGTTGGGGGTATATGTTTTTGCATGTATGACTATAAAACTAACTTTCAATGATGATTGATCAAAATTAGTTTGTTGAGTATAGTTACCCCTTAAGTATGACTTCCATGGGAATGGAAAGGTAGGTCAGTAGGTGGGTGTACCTGTGTCTGTGTGGGGGGTATCACCGTTTGTATTTATGCCCATGAAACAAACTTTTTTGAAAGATCCACATTTGAGGATTGTTACCATTATAGTCCATGGGAAAAAATGTCCCGAAATTCGCCGATAACGCCGTAACGCTTCAGCGGATTCCTTAGCTAGAAGTAAAATGAACTGTCAATTATAAGACAATTGTAAAAAAAATTATTTCTTTGGTATTTCCTGTTGATTTTTCAAAAACTGTACAGAAACGCAAACAAGCCTGAAACGCGCGGACAAATGCACAGAAAATTGCATGTCTGTTAACCCGCAAATGGATTGGAAAGTGGACAAATGCATTGTCCAAAGGCACACAACCCGGAAAACTAGTGGGACCCAACAGGAATCTGCCGCAATTCAGACAAATACAAATCTGCCCCCTCACATGTGTTTTCCTGCTCCCTCCTTAACTATGGATACTTTCTAACTCGTTAGTTTGGGGAATTGTGATAGGGAATCAAAATATTTCTATTTAAAGGGCATGTCCACCCCCAAAACTATAATCCCCCCAACTACTGGCCCCACCATGTAGTGTAGTTTAATCCTTACCTCACATCCCAACTCCATCTGGTTCTCCTGTAGTCCCCCCCCAAAGTTCCAAAAACTGCCCACCAGGAGGCTGAGAGGTCCATATAGGACCAGCCGGCTAGCTGGCCTCAGGTAGATTTTTGCCATGCGTACTGCAGCCTTCTCCCCCTCCCTCTCCCTCCCTCTCCCTCCCGTTTCTACTATCCCTCCCCCTAGCTCATATTCCCCTTAATATTGTGCTCCCCCATGTCCCCAGCCCCAACCGCATGTTTTTTTTTTTAAAAAAAGCTCCCCAAACTCTTACTTACCTCTCCGCTTTCCTCCGCTGCATTGAATGACGGCAGGCGTCCGTGATTGGCTGCCGCTCAGCCAATCACAGACGCGACTGCCGGTTCGCCCTCTGCTTGCATTCTCGCAAGCAGAGGGCCGGAGTGCGGCTGGTCCAGGATCGAGGGGAGGTAAGTAAGAGTTTGGGGGGCTTTTTAAAAAAAAAAAACATGCGGTTGGGGCTGGGGGATATGGGGGAGCATAATATTAAAAGTGTAATTTAGGGGTGGACATAGCCTTTAATGTTAATGTGAAATACCAGGCTTTCTATTACTGACTGTAAGCCAAATAAATTCTGAACATCGGTTCATCATCAGCTCAAGAAACCACAAGAAACCACAGTACTAAATACTAATCCCATCTAAGGGTTCGTTTTCACTGAACACAATCGCAATGCAATGGTGTGAACAGTACTATTGAATTCTATGTGTCCTGCGTTTTTCAAATGGTCTGTTTCCAATAAGCGCACCAAAAACTGACCTAGTCTGAATGAGCTTTGACAATTCATTTACTTGTATTATAAGAACACCCAAAAAGCCAGAAGTTCCTTTGAAAGCCTGGTCGGTGCTTTCTTGCCTCATACAACAAGTGAACAAACAAGTTCTCTAGTGGTCGGGACCATCTAACCCTCTCGTTGTCCAGCCGAAACTGAACCCACCAAGAAGGGATCCATAGAGCCTCCTTTCGCCAGAAGGCTGTGAAAGGCCCATCAATACTGCCTTCCTTTTCGACTCCCATCTTACACCCAAGCCAGAGGTAATACATCTGTTCCAGTACCATCATCAGCCATTGTATTATATATAAACTAGAAATTAAGCCCATTACAATAACGGGTGCTAGAAGCCCAGAGTTCCCCCTTAGTGTCCCAAGGCCATAGCCCCCTCCTCCATGTCCCAAGGCCATAGCCTCCCTCCTCCATATACAACAAAAAACAGACTTTATTATTCCCCCATAGAAATACAAAGCCCTTAAATACCACAAACCCTACATATCACACTATTGTATAAAACTACTGTGACCAGGAGGGGGCCATCTAAACTGAGTGACATCCACCAATGTTGTAATAGTGTCTCTGGGAAAACACTTTCACCCAGATGGCTAGTTGTAATCCAAAGATAGTCACTTGGAAAAGTATCAATGTATGTATAGATAATGGTAGTCCTATGTCACTGTATTGTAAGTCCCATTCCGTTTTTCCATTAAATCAAAAACGGCGGGAGATCAATTTGCTCATAGGGGATCCTGGGTAGGTAAGTATTCACTGAATTTATCCCATTTGTTTGTTACAACCAGAGTCTTGGAGACACATATAGACAAATCTCAAACAGCATGATAGATTATCGTCTCTCAATACACACACTTAATTTGACTTCACGGGACTTATAACTTTTTGCACATATTGCATACTTCACCCATTCCTCGTCGTAGATTTCCATCTGTGTGAGGCCTCCATCAGCGTCAATTCCTCCTGACTCTGGATCACCACTGCTCCTGCCAACAAAGTCCAATATGCTGTCAGTCTCCTCCTGCGTTAGCAATCGCCTTCGGGCCCATAATCCCAGCACTCAACTTGTTCCTGTATACGGTGAAGGACTACATATTTGCTTAATTTTCCGGCTTTTCACTCATCTTGGGGATCCCCTCCCAGTCACCAATACACCAATGTGCGTTTCGTGCGCTAACTGCGCACTTCCTCAGGGCGTACCCTTGACTTCCGTGAGGCCCTTTTTAAAGGGACACCTACTTGAAGGTGTAACCACCCCTTAAAGGCCTACATATTATTTTTAGCCTAGAAATCTCTATTACATCAAGGCAAAAACACCAATATTGTGTGTCAGCATCGCACACTCCAAACACAGTTATAGGAAACAACTATATTGTGCCTCCTCATTCATACCAAAAGGTTTTACTGTTTTTAATCTGTACATCCATTTCTATTGTAGTCACCACCTCTTTCGCCAATCCGGATCTTTTCTACTCCCAGGAATTTCACGGTCACATTTTGGTCCCTATGTTCACAACATATATGTTTGAAAAGTTATACTTTAATGTGTCATTTTCATTCATAAGAGTGAGATCCAAAAAATGTATTGTCTCATAACTCCAATCCAATGTAAGATGAATATTATATTGATTCTCATTTAGCCTACCCACAAACTGTTTTAGCTCGGCAACAGTGCCCCTCCATAGCAACAGGTTATCATCCACATAGCGTATCCACTGTCGCCGAAACCCAATTCATGGGCAATTTTTAGCATTTCCGTCTGTTCCCACAAACCAAGATGGAGGCAGGCATACGTAGGCGCGCATGCCGCCCCCATCGCGGTCCCTCTTTCTTGGCGATAGTACTGCCCATTAAACAAGAATACATTATTGTGCAAAACAAACTCTAATAATTTTATCACAAAGTTTGTATTAGTATGTTCAATACCTCTTGTATTGTCTACATGCCTGCACCCCCATCGCGTGTGGGAGTAAGGAATATAAGCTCTTCACATCAAGAGTAGCTAGGATGACCTGTCCATCAATGTAAATTCCCTCCACTTCTTAAAACCTTATCTACATACTGACTAACGCCTTCAGTTGGTCCCCCAATCCCAGACACGATGGGTCGACCTGGCGGGCATGTAGCATTTTTGTGAATTTTAGGGATAGTATAAAACGTGGGAACAGACGGACATGCTCTGAACATAAAGTTCTTTTCATTATCATTAATAACCCTTAGACTGAGTCCCTCATCTAGCAGTGCCTTTAACTTTTTTTGGAGAAAATTTAGGGAATTGTCCTTCAATTTGCTGTATTGTTCTTTATTTCTAAGTTGACACATTACTTCTATCTGATACAAATCTTTCTTTTGGATTACAACATTACCCCCCCTAATCTGCTTCACGGACTAACCAGTTCTTACGATTTTTTTACATAATTAAGAGCTTTAAGTTCACCCTTCGTTAAATTGGATTGTAACACCATAGGTTCCTGTAAGTGTTCAATATCCTTCTCTACATTTTTTACAAACACATCAATTTTGGAAAACCCTTCTATTGATTGAAAACCATTTGGATTTAGATTTTAAAGTTGTGTAGCTTATTTCTTTGGGATCAATATTGATATTGGACAGTCCGTCCTCTCTTCCATCATTTTCCAAACTCATTAGTATTTTTAAGTTATTTTCATCTTGTTTATCCCACTTGTAATTTGTTTCCTTGAATTCAAAAATCTTGCTAAGTACACATTTACGGGCAAATAATCGAAGATCCTTAACCAGCTCAAATTTGTCTAGCTTGTTTGTGGGGGCAAATGTAAGACCTTTGGATAATAGGGAGGTGACCTCAGGCGATAGCTCTTCCCCTGTAAGATTTATCACCTTGAGGTCCCCCTGTATCCCTATCTTTTCTCCTTTCGATAGCCCCATCTCCTCCGATCTCTTAATTTCGGGGGTGATTGGGTGTATCTTTAGTTTTTTCTTTCCTCTACGGGTTTTCCATCTCCTAAAGGGATTGTCTCTGTGTTAGATTTTTCCTTACTTATTCTCCCTCTGATCTATTTAAAGATGTTGCCTGATCTGAAGTCATCACTATCCCCAGAAAACTTTTCTTTTTCCGTTCCTTTATTTCCAATTGAATTTTATCTATATCCTTTCTTAGTAAGTCATTAAGTTTGTCAAACTCGTCCTTCTCTACTGACAGTTCAAACTCTTTCTCTAGATCTTTTGTAAACTTGTTACCTCCCACTTAAGACGCAGCTGTATTATTTTTTTTATAGATTTTAAACACACTTCTAGGTCCTTCTTTTTCATCACATGATCCCACTTGGTCGCTGCCCGAAAATACCTCTGTAATATCCGAATCCCAATTTAGCTTGTTCAATGAGTACGCCATGCTGACACACAATTGACAACTGGACTCTTTTATAAATTCAATATCCGTGCTAAGAAATGAGACAGAATGATTCCCACCAGGGAATAGAGGTAAGGGGATAATTTACAAATATAAACACTTGTGTCTCATCGCACTGGAAATATCCATGTATAAAGGGGGTGGGAAAGGCCAGAGTCCCCCTTCAGTGTCCCAAGGGCAGAGTCCCCCCTCTGTCCCAAATCCAGGGTCCCCCCTCTGTCCCAAATCCAGGATCCCCCCTCTGTCCCAAATCCAGGTTCCGCCCTCTGTCCCAAATCCAGGGTCCCCCTTCTGTCCCAAATCCAGCCCCCCCTCTGTCCCAAATCCAAGGCCCCTCTGTCCCAAATCCAGGGTCCCCCCTCTGTCCCAAATCCAGGGTCCCCCTCTGTCCCAAATCAGGGTCCCTCCTCTGTCCCAAATTTAGGGCCCCCCTCTATCCCAAATCCAGGGTCACCCCCTTTGTCCCAAATCCAGGGCCCCCCTCTGTCAAATATCCAGGGTCACCCCTCTGTCCCAAATCCAACCCCCCCTCTGTCCCAAATCCAGGGTCCCTCCTCTGTTCCAAATCCAGCCCCCCCTCTGTCCCAAATCCAGGGTCACCCTCTGTCCCAAATCCATCCCCCCTCTGTCCCAAATCCAGGGTCCCTCCTCTGTTCCAAATCCAGCCCCCCCCTCTGTCCCAAATCCGGGGTCACCCCCTCTGGCCCAAATCCAGCCCCCCCCCGGTCCCAAATTCAGCGTCACCCCCCTCTGCCCCAAATCTGTGTAACTGCTGTATTCTGCCTGCGTGTGTTTCCTATGTTTCTCCCTCTAGTGGTGAGTCATTAGGAACTGCAGAGACAATCTTACTATCTCCCTCTAGTGGTGAGTCAACAGGAACAGCAGTGACACACACACACGGACCAGAGTACGGATGCAGCAGTTAGGCTTTTATTATATAGGATATTACACTGGCGAATCAACCAACACCCCACAAGTGCGTTTGGCTGAAGATTGGGATCTGTTCTGGCAAATCGACCAACAGCCCACAGGTGCGTTTGGTCAGGGTTTGGGATCCGATCTAGCAGACCAACCAACCCCACAGGTGCATTCAGCTGAGAATTGGGATCTGATCTACCGAATCAACCAACATCCCACAGGTGCATTCAGATGGGGGTTGGAATCTGATCTGGCGAATCAACCAGCACCCCACAGGTGCATTAAGCTGGGGGTTGGGATCCGATCTGGCGAATCAACCAACACCCCACAAGTGCGTTTGGCTGAATATTGGGATCTGTTCTGGCAAATCAACCAACAGCCCACAGGTGTGCTTGTGAAGGTTCTCATTCATCCAGGTCATGGTATATCTGTATTCAATTAGATCAACTGGACTTGAAATGTTTCTTGAAGACGTTTCGCTAGTCATCCGACTGGCTTTCTCAATTCAGAATGACTTGTACAAGAATCTGTGGCAATTATGTACCCTGGAAAATCCCAATTAGCATATCACAGCCAGTGTTTAAGGGTGTGATTAGAAGTGGCTAAGAGGTGTTATAGGAACGCCCCAGAGTAAGGTGTTAAAACAGCATTGTACATGGCAGACAGTTGGTGTCGAACCCCCCCCCCTCTATTTAGGCTTGGTTTCTTTTTTCACAAAATGGCCTCCTTACCACCTCTCTTGAACCTCACGTTCCTTCGCCAGTATGTTACATTCAATCTTCAAGTATGTCCTTTATCCTTAAGATGCAGATACACGGCTGAGTCCTGACCCGAGGAATTGGCTCTTCTGTGCTGGGCCATACGTTGATGCAGTTGCTGTTTGGTCTCCCCCACATACAAATCAGAGCATTCTTCACTGCACTGCACTGCATATATGATGTCGCTTTCTTGTGTTTAGGTATTGGGTCTTTCGGATGTACCAATTGCTGCCTCAGTGTGTTGTTCGGTTTAAAGCAGACGGGATACGGTGTTTTTTGAAAATTCTTCTTAATTTCTCGGAGACCCCTGCTACTATGGATGACCATGTTCTTCCTCCTGTCTTGCTTTTTCCCTCCTTCACGTTGGTATTCGTGTTCTTTTCTTTCCTTCTACTTCTTTTACAAAGGCCCAGTCTGGATATCCACAAGTTTTAAGGGCTCCTCTGAGATGTTTCATTTCTTTAGCCTTCGCCTCTGTGCTAGTGGGGATGTTCTCGGCTCTGTGTTGCAGGGTTCTGATGACACCCAGCTTGTGATCTAAAGGTGGTGGGAGTCAAACATCAAATACTGATCTGTGTGTTGGTTTTCTGTAAACCTCTACTTCCAGTTTACCATTCTCCCTGACTTGTACCAAGCAGTCCAAGAAAGCCAGTTTTGTTTTGTACCTCTTCCCTTGTGAATTTGATGTTTTGGTCTACCGCATTAATGTGTTCTGTGAAAGCTTGTACTTCCTTCTGGTGGATTTTAACCCAGGTGTCATCCCCATATCTGAACCAGTGGCTGGTGCTATGCCCTTAAAGGTATTAAGCGCCTGTGTTTCTACCTCCTCCATGTAAAGGTTGCCACATGGGTGAAACTGGAGATCCCATAGCACATCCATGTTTTTGCTTATAGAACTTATCCTGTATTTGAAATAGGTGGTATTCAGGCACAAGTTCAGTAAGGAACACACCTGTTCTGGGTTGAGATCAGTTCTGCTGGTAAGAGTGCTGTCTTGGCCCAGCCGTTTTCTCACCATGACCCACCAGCCGTTACAAGAAAAGAGTCATAGACTTACTACAACAGCTTCAAAAGGATAAAGCCATTGACCGAGCAATGTATCATCGCCTCTACCCTGGAGAGGCACATCCATGCATATATGGACTCCCAAAGATACATAAGGAAGGGGCCCCACTAAGACCTAAAGTCGCAGCATATCACTCTGTAACATACAGGTGGCAAATATCTAGCTAACATCTTAGGACCTTTGGTGGGAGTTCTAAGCATCACACTCCAGAACTCTCAGATTCACTCACCAACAAGATTGAAGATATAGTACTCGGTGTAGAAAAACTATGGGTGTCCTATGATGTGACATCTCTCTTCACTTGTATACCCACAAGGAGGCTGTTGACATGGTAAAAACGGCTGGGCCGACAGCACTTACCAGCGAACTGATCTCAACCCAGAACAGGTGTGTTCCTTACTGGACTTGTGCCTGAATCCACCACTATTTCAAATACAGGGATAAGTTCTATAAGCAAAAACATGGATGTGCTATGGGATCTCCAGTTTCACCATTGTGGCCAACCTTTACATGAGAGGGTAGAAAACAGGCGCTTAATACCTTAAGGGCATACAACCCAGCCACTGGTTCAGATATTGGATACACCTGGGTTAAAATCCACCAGAAGGAAGTACAAGCTTTCCAGAACACATTAATGCGGTAGACCAAAACATCAAATTCACAAGGGAAGAGGTACAAAACAACAAACTGGCTTTCTTGGACTGCTTGGTACAAGTCAGGGAGAATGGTAAACTGGAATAGAGGTTTACAGAAAACCAACACACACAGATCAGTATTTGATGTTTGACTCCCACCACCCTTTAGATCACAAGCTGGGTGTCATCAGAACCCTGCACACAGAGCCGAGAACATCCCCACTAGCACAGAGGCGAAGGCTAAAGAAATGAAACATCTCAGAGGAGCCCTTAAAACTTGTGGATATCCAGACTGGGCCTTTGTCAAAAGAAGTAGAAGGAAAGAAAAGAACACGAATACCAACAGTGAAGGGGAAAAGCAAGACAGGAGGAAGAACATGGTCATCCCATATGTAGCAGGGGTCTCCGAGAAATAAGAAGAATTTTCAAAAAAACACCGTATCCCTGTCTGCTTTAACCACAACACACTGAGGCAGCAATTGGTACATCCGAAAGACCCAATACCTAAACACGAAAAAGCGACATCATATATGCAGTGCAGTGCAGTGAAGAATGCTCTGATTTGTATGGGGGAGACCAAACAGCAACTGCATCAACGTATGGCCCAGCACAGAAGCCAATTCCTCGGGTCAGGACTCAGCCTGTATCTCATCTTAAGGAAAAGGACATACCTTTGAAGATTGTAATGTTAACATACTGGCGAAGGAACGTCTGGTTCAAGAGAGGTGTTAAGGAGGCCATTTATGTGAAAATAAAGAAACCAAGCCTAAATAGAGGGGGGGGGTTCGACACCAACTGTCTGCCATGTACAATGCTGTTTTAACACCTTACTCTGGCGTTCCTATAACCACCTCTTAGCCACTATCTAATCACACCTTAACACCTGGCTGTGATATGCTAATTGGGATTTTCCAGGGTACATAATTGCCACAGATTCTTGTACAAGTCATTCTGAATTGAGAAAGCCAGTCGGATGACTAGCGAAACGTCTTCAAGAACTACATTTCAAGTCCAGTTGATCTAATTGAATACAACAGATAGCCCACAGGTGCGTTCGCCAAGGTTTGGGATCCGATCTAGCAGATCAACCAACACCCCACAGGTGCATTCAGCTGAGAACTGGGATCTGATCTTGCGAATCAACCAACACCCCACAAGTGCATTAAACTGGGGGTTGGGATCCGATCTAGCAAATCAACCAACAACCCACAGGTGCATTTAGATGGGGGTAGGAATCCGATCTTGCGAATCAACCGGCACCCCACAGGTGCATTAAGATGGGTATTGGGATCCGATCTGGCAAATTAACCAACACCCAACAGGTGCATTCAGAGGGGAGTTGTGATCTGATCTGGTGAAACCAACATCCCACAGGCGCATTCAGCCGGGTATTGAGATCCAATTTGGAAAATAAACCAACACCCCACAGGTTTTGAACCACACAAAAGTTCTTCCTCCAGAGGATTTACTAAAGGGATTTTGTGTTTTAAAGGGGTTTGTCTGTGTTTAAGTGGTGCGTTAAGAAACAAAAGCATTTAGCGCAAGAAAGGGTTTAAGAACAAGACTGCTGTTTCTCTTGTGCGTATTGCTGTTTTCTCTTGTTGTGTATTGCCCTTGCTGTGAGTTGCTGTTTAGTATGGACAGTTTTGTTGGGGCCATGCAATGTGCATCCTGCCACATGTATGGGATCTTGGAGCAGCCGCACCAAGGGACCTATATATGTGTCAGATGTGAGTGGGTTGCCCATTTGGAATCTGAGGTCCAGAATCTAAAGGGGAAACTTGCAGCATTGCAGGGCTTGGCAAATCTAGGGGAATTGCAGGTACTGGCAGGGGCCAGTAAACTGGAGGGTGGAAATGGGGCAGATAGGGTGGTAAAGGAAGATAGATTTGTAAGGGTCACCAGGGGAAGAAGGGGACAGAAGGATAGGAACGCTTCTTTCCTGCTGGTTGATCCCAACAGATTTGCCGTTTAAGGTGAAGATGTGGAGGACGATGGCTCAGAAGTAGCATGTATGGAGCGGGCCTTTCCCTTGAGCACCCAGGGGACCGCCATCTCCAATACAAGGGAGGGAGAACTGGGGGCTAGGAAGGATAGGCAGGTGGTAATGGTAGGGGACTCCATTATTATAAGTACATAGGGTAATAGGATAATCTGTCACCAAGACCCTATATTCTGAATAGTGTTGCCTGCCTGGTGCTAGGGTTCGGCATGTGGTGGATCATGTAGACAGATTATTGGGTGGGGCTGGGAGTGACCCGGCGGTCTTGGTTCACATTGGTGCCAATGAAAAAGGTGGAGGTGAGGTCCTTAAAGGGGAACTGTGGTCTCCAAACAAGTTGAGTTTAAATGAAAGACCAGTTTCATATCTTTAAAATGAGTCATCAACCACCTCTCTACGTGCTCCACAGCCCAAGATATACAGAAATGACTGACAAGAAAGTTAATGGGTGGGAGGCTGACATGTGTCATTCCTAAGGCATCGCCTGCACAGTGCTGCTGGCGAGCACAGCCTCAGACTCCCTTAGTGTGTGAGGAAGACAGGAAGTCCCTCCTCCTCCCTGCTGTGTGAAGTCCTAACAGAGAAGGTAAGGGGGGTCTGTGTAACCCACGGCACCTGCGAGTGGGCGGGGCTTAGACATCCGCGAGTGGGGCTTAGATACTCGCGAGTTGGCGGGGCCACATGGGGCTGTAAGATTATGGGCCATGGGGGCCTGCAACTGGAGGGACCATGGGGTCCATGAGTGGGAGGGACCAGGGGGGCTGCAAATGGGAGGAGGAGACACAGGAAAGATTGACTGACAGTTTCAGAGCAGGAAATGCAGGGGACCTGGTGATGCTGCTGCCATATCACAAACAAAAATGTAAATATCTTCAAAACAGTTCCCATTTAAAAATTATTTCCGAGAGTTAGGGGCCAAGTTAAAAGTAAGGACCTCAAGGGTAGTGATTTCAGAAATACTACCCCAATCTAAAAATGGGTATAAACAATATGTCAGAAACAATATGGGTAGAGCTGTGTACAGGAAGCAAGAACGTGGGTAAATTAAATGTTGGGGTATGTTATAGCTACCCTGACATAGATTGGAGTAGGGGAACTCCCAGCACCTCAAAAGGTATAAGGTTTTTACATTTCCTATATGAGCATTTTCTTTCACAGATGGTTTTTGGATCTGGTGATATCTCATAACCCTGAGCTCATTTTGGAAATGAAGGTAATGGGAAGCTTAGGGAATAGTGATCATGATATAGTGTCAATTAATATAGGTTGCTGTCAGGTGTAGTGACTTGGCAAGAATGGGTTAACTATTGGTATTAGTTCTTGCAAAGGACCAATAAAAATACCATTCCAATCTGGAACAGTCCTATTGTTTATATTAGGATTAGTGAAGCATTTAACCAGATCTTCTTTTCCAGACAATGTGGGGCCGAACCGTGTATCTGGAATTCTCTACAGCTACGGGGTCTGGTGGGTACCTTAAGAGGTAATTTTAAGGACAGTCATACATGTAAAATAAATGTATTTTGGTATTATGTTATTATATGTGAGATGGAAACCAATATTATATTTGTGAATGGGAAAGTAGGCCCATTAAAATGATACCCAACATGGAGACCTTATTCCCTTACCAAGGCGAGTTATTAATATCTTGGGAAATATGTATTACACACAGGTCATGTTTGGTATTGTAGGAATTGATAATACAGGAGAGCAATATGTGGTCTATATCCCAGTACAATGTACATATCTACATTTATATGGAGAATGCCTAACTGAGGGGGAATGAATGCTTTTGGCTAGTCGTAAAATCTGGACATTTCTAGACACTCTCACCTCATGCATAGCCCAGGAGGGGGGTGGTTCAACAAGGGGTTTAAAAATCCTTGTAGCCCCTATAACTTTGTTCATACTGAGGGGACATGCTAAAACTGTGTGTATGGACCCGATGTTTCTTCCCGCCCTGCGATACAGGACTTCTTCTAGTGAGTAGGATCTGTGAATATTTTTATCCTTTTTATTTTATATAACTGTTGTACCTATTATGTAATTTTATTATAACACCATTTTCTTTTATTTTTGTATTATACGCACTGTCCACCTTTTGGAACATTAAATCTAAAATTTAATAAGTTTTGTCTTTGATGCTCTAAAAGAACTTAGTTAGCCTCTGATAAGTTTATATGTGGTTGAGTGTTTTGCAGTGTAAATGCTGATGCTAATTAACCAGTTAGTTGCTGGAGTGAATGGTGTAGTGTTAACCATTTAGCTGCCAGGACAGGGGTGTGCATAGTCAGTGAGAGTCAAGAGTGTTTTTGGGGCGTCTTTAAGGCCATAACTTAAAGTGGTGGCAGCGAGTACCGATTAATACGTCAGATCACGTGCCACTGGCATTTGTGACAGTTGCAAAAAACTAAAGTGCACTGGGTTAACAAAAACTTTTAACTTTAGGAAAGCTAATTTTATGCTGTTAAAGGAATCACGCCTACTCATAGACTGGGGGGAATTGTTTCTAGGTAAAGATACTGAGCAGATGTGGACCACTTTTAAAGGGACATTACATTTCTAAATTTGTACCTTTAGAGAACAAGTGTAAAAAAAAATTAGGTCCATTCCTGCATGGCTTAATGCTCAGGTAAAAAGGGAAATGGAAAAAAAGAAAAAGACTTTTAAAAATTTCAAACCAGAGGGAACAGAACAGGCTTACAGGGAGTATAAAAGCTGTAATAAAGAGTGCAAGAAAGCAATTAAACTAGCTAAAATTGGGAAAATGAAAAACAGCTAGCCGAATCCACAAGCAAGTCCAACCCCAAAATGTTTTTTAAGTATATAAATGGTAAAAAGATGAGGACTGAGAATGTGGGACCATTAAAAAATGGGGCTGAGATGGTTGTAGAGGATGCCAAAAAGGCTTATCTTCTAAACCGTTTTTTTTTACATCTGTTTTCACTATTGAGAATCCTTGTCCTTGTAATAAGGACAAGGATTGTAATAATATGCAGGGAAGAAATGAAGAGTATTCACATTGGCTGACGGAGGATATGGTACAGAAACAATTAGTAAATATCAATAAAGCCCCAGGACCAAATGGATTGCATCCCAGCATTTTATAAGAGCTCAGTTCAGCTCTATCTAGGCCTGTAGTATATTCAACTGCTTAAAGGATAAGTATACTGAAAAAACAAATACAGTTTTAATGGTAGCTGAATCCCTAACTAACCTCCCCCCCTTTTTTTTTTTTTTTAAAGGTTCCTTCAGAGCCTACCTGAACCCATGGAAAGTGCTGGCCATCTTGGAAGATGAATGAAGTCCGGTAAGCTCCGCCCCCGAGAGTTGCTAGACCTCTTTTCCAGCTTTTGTCTATATCTTTAGTGCCAGTTAGGTCCGTGCATGTGCGCGCCACACACATTTTTTGGTGCAGGAAAATATTGTGGAGGCTTTATTCATTTCCCAGTATTGTCAGCCCTCCAGATCACTTCTTTAGTTCATTACCCAGTATTGTCAGCCCTCCAAATCATTAGCCAGTATTGTCAGCCCTCCAGTTCATTAGCAATGTCAGCCGTCCAGTCTAATAGCCAGTATTGTCCTCCAGTTCATTACCCAGTATTGTTAGCCCTCAATTTCATTAGCCAGTATTGTCAAACCTCCAGTTCATTAGCCAGTATTGTCAGCCCTTTAGTTCATTAGCCATCATAGTCAGCCCTGCAGTTCATTAGCCAGAATTGTCAGCCCTCCAGATCATTAGCCAGTGTTGTCAGCCTTCCATTTCATTAGCCAATGTTGGTCAGCCCTCCCTTTCATTAGCAGTGTCAGCCCTCCAGTTCATTGGCCAGTATTGTCAGCCCTCTAGTTTATTAGCCAGTGTTTAAGCCCTCCAGTTCATTAGCCAGTGTATAAGCCCTCCAGTTCATTAGTCAGTGTTTGTCAGCCCTCCTGTTTGCTCATTAGCCAGTGTTGTCAGTCCTCCTGTTAATTAGCCAGTTTTGTCAGCCTTCCAGATCATTAGCCAGTGTTTTTCATCCCTCCTATTTATTAGTCTGTTACTGGTATCCTAACCATATTGTTCACAATGTTTTTAAGGCAATAACGTAAAATAGAAATAGAGTTTTTATTAAAAACGAGCATAACTTCAACAAAGTAGGTGTGACCTTGGCAATGTGAGCATGGTCAAACATATGTGATTTTCTGTGAAAGGGACACTGTGCTGTATTTGCCCCCCAGGCAAAAAGGTCCCAGTCCTCCCCTGGTTGAAACAACTCAGAAAGATAGACACAGACTGATACAGTAGATTACTTATTAATACCACATTACCAGACAGGGGTTTGAGATCCAAAACAGTGACTAAAAAAGAGCTGAACTTTAAAGCACAAATATAAAATCAATTTACTTTTATTTTGGGTAAGAAATCATCTTTCACTCAGCTTGTCAGGTTCCCCCCAATGTGAAACTCAGCGAAAACACCCCAGTTCCCTTAAAACTATGCAGAGCAGATGGAGATATCAAGACAGTAAACTGAGTGATTTCACATTCCTCACCTCCTTAGCATGCTGTGGCAGCCACTAGAGATAGATTTGAACTCGAACTCGAACCCGAGTTGGAACCAAACTATTCAAGTTCGAATGGACTCGGACTTCTCAAACTATCTCGCATCCAGATTTTCGATATTTTCCGGAATTATCAAATGTTTAAACGTTCAAGGCATGCGAAATATCGAAATAACGAATCCGCAAGTAAAATGTCTATTATACCAATATGCGAGTAAATATCGAATTCTCGAATCCGCGAGTAAAATGTCTATTGTACCAATACACAAGTAAATATCGAAATAACGAATCCGCAAGTAAAATGTCTATTATACCAATACGCAAGTAAATATTGAATTCTCGAATCCGCAAGTAAAATGTCTATTATACCAATACGCAAGTAAATATTGAATTCTCGAATCCGCGAGTAAAATGTCTATTATACCAATACGCAAGTAAATATCGAATTCTCGAATACGCAAGTAAAATGTCTATTATACCAATACGCAAGTAAATATCAAATTCTCGAATCCGCGAGTAAAATGTCTATTATACCAATATGCGAGTAAATATCGAAATAACGAATCCGCGAGTAAAATGTCTATTATACCTATATGCAAGTAAGTATCGAATTCTATCGAATCTGCGAATCGTTCATGGGATAATTATCGAATGTTCGAACGCGAGAGCCCGAAAGTAGCGTGCGTGAGAGTAAAATCGAGGTTTTCAGAAGTCTGGATATTCGAACATGTTCCATTTCCCAGGTCCCACAGCTTTTACATTAAGTTACTAATTATATTTAATTGTATTTCATTCAAACATTTCAAACCCATTGACTTAATGGGTCCGTTTTCGAACTTTCCATATAGTACGAAAGTTCGAAAATGGACCGAACTTTGAAGGTTTGGCCATTCTAGCAGCCACGGGACAGAGAAGGACAGAGAGCTCAGTTGGGGGTGCAGAAGTAGAGCCAGAGAGAACTGGTGTTAACTTGACCTCTCTCTGCTATGGACAGCACTCACTTTCTCAAGGGCTGAATTTTAAAAAGGCAGCAGATCAGGATGTTTTCGGTAATAAACTCTGGTGAACTCTGCTGTGCATGAATGCCCACAGAGAGGGCTCTGAGTGTCACCACTGCCCAGTGGAGAACACTTCCTCTGAGAGACAGGTTGTCCATAGCTATTTAAATAAATCTAAAGATACTTTTTTATCAACAAGATGTTTTTTTTTAAATGAGGACATTGCTGTGTCGTTGTTTCTGACTATACAACCCGATCATATTGTGGACCGATTTGGGTACGTAGAAGCTGCACCATCACTCGAAGATTGGTCATACTGTATATGCTCTTAATGTCCATGTGATAAGTTGTATGTTGGCAAGTACCACGCACAGAGCCAAGGACCAGATAATCAAACTTGTTTTAATATGAGAACAGCCACATGAGAAAAAGCCCAAACCGATAAGCTTACCACATCTTGTTTTCTTTCTCGTCTCAGAGAGACAAAGAAGAGAGACAGGGAGAGAGACAGATGGACAGAGAGAGACAGATAGACAGGCTGAAAGAGAGAGAGACATAGACAGAAAGAGAGATAGAGAGAGACAGATGGAAAGAGAGACAGATAGGATGAAAGAGAGAGAGACAGAGACAGAAAGAGAGACAGAAAAACTGACAGATAGAGATGCAGATAGACAGAAAGAAAGACAGAGAGACAGAAAGAGTGACAGTAAAGAGAGAAAAGACAGGTAACAGATACAGAACAGAAATATGCAGATAGCCAGAGTGAGAACAGGCAGAGAGAGACAGATAGACAGAGACACAGATAGAAAGAAGACAGAGAAAGATGGGTTGACAGAGAGATAGTGTCTATACACTCTCATAGTAGAAGAAAGGAGCAATTCTTTAGTAACACAAAACAGGAGCTGAGCTCAACTTACACACTGTGTGACTCAGTATTTGCAGCTCTCTCCTGCTTACTACTCAGCACGCACCGCTGGGAGACTCAGATACGTGCTTGGGAGTTTTAAATGTCATAATCTGGAGGTCACATACCTGCTGTAGTTCTAGCTGAATCTCATCAAGTGGTAGATTATTTTCTTCATATGAATCATCCACATCCCATCGTTCATTACGGCCCGAAGGATTTACACAGACTAATGAAAGCATGTCATCTGTTTCCATGCAGACACTTGCTCTGGTCTCATGCATAGGTGCAGGGGCAGAGAGAAGTTTGTACTTTGTTTATGGGAGATTGTTTTGCAGGTCTGCCCTCTGCTAGCAAAACCAAGGTCAATCAAGCTCATTCACACTAGAATTATATAGGAAACGCATGCAAAAAGCTGACATGAATGCTGCATGTAGTGCATTTTTAAAATGCAATGGACCGGAACCCAAACCGACCAATCAAAATGCATCAATAGTGTCAACCGGTACTATTGAATTCTATGCATCCAGCATTTTAAAAACGATCTGTGCAAAAACGCACCAAAAAATGGACCTAGAGTGAAAGAGCCCTTACTGCTTTTATACCCAGTGATCTCTGCAAAATCTTCTTAGGCAGTGCAAGACTTAAAGTTGAACATAGCTGTCTGTATTCCTATCCACAATGGCATGAAATAGTGGCGTTTGGACTTTGTTATCGAAAGGGAAAATGCACTGGTTTAACAAAGACTTTTAATTCAGGAAAGCAAATTTTCCCAGATTAAAAGCAGCTCTTCAGAATGTCAACTGGGATAATGTATTATCAGGTAAAGGTACTGAACAGAAGTGGACTGTGTGTCAAGGGGATTGAGGACTGAGAATGTGGCACCATTAATAATGAGGATGGCGATAAAGCAAATGTCTTTAATACTTTTTCCCTATATAAATATAGAGACCCAATTTCAGATATCATAGAGTATAGTCAATAATGGTATAAAAGATTAAGTGCACTTTGGTTAACCGAGGATATGGTACAGAAAGAACTAAATACGGTTAATATTAATAAATCTCCTGGACTGGATAAAATACATCCTCGGGTACTTAGGGAGCTAAGTTCAGTTTTATCTAGGCCATTGTTTCTTATTTTTGCAGATTCCCTTATGTCCGGAGGTGTGCCTCTGGATTGGAAAAAGGCTGATGTTATTCCAGTATTCAAAAAGGGTAGTCGTTCACAGCCGGGTAATACAGGCCTGTAAGTTTAACTTCAGTGGTGGAAAGATCCTGGAAAGAAGGGAACATGTTCTAGTGTAGTTTCAAGGATGACATTATAAGTAGTAACCAGCATGGATTTAGGAGGAATGAGATCTTGTCAAACTAACTTGCTTGGCTTTTATGAGAAGTAAGTAGAAATTAGACTCTGGCATGCAGTAGATGTAGTTTACTGGATTGTGCAAATTAGCCCCCAATGGGCGACTAATGTATAAGCTGAGGGTCTGTTGGTCTGGGGAGTCACATTTGTACCTGCATAGAAAATTGGTTAAGAAAGAATGCAGAGAGTGGTTGTAAATGGGGCTTCATCATTATGGAATAAAGTGCTAAATGAGGTGCCACAGGTTCTGTGTTGGGGCCGTTTCTATTAATTATTTATTAATGATTTGGAAGTGGATATTGCCAGCAAGGTTTCTGTGGTCTGATGACACAAAACTTTGTCAACCATTAAACATTCAGAGGATGTGCCATCATTGCAGGGGGATCTAGATAGGTTGTCACAATGGGCTGCTAGTGGCAGATGAGATTCAATGTTGATAAATGTAAGGTGATGCATTTTGGACTTAAAATCCTTGTGCTGCTTATACTATAATGGCTCTGTGTTAAGTGATCCCTGTTGGAAAGGGATCTTGGAATTTGGTGGATAACAAACTTAAAGGTAGCAAGCAGTGCCAGGTGGCAACAGCCACAGCCAGCATGGAAGAAAGGTATGGATTCAAGGGAGGAAAATGTTATTCTCCCTCTTTACAAAGCATTGGTAAGGCTCATTTGGAATATGCAGTGCAATTTTGGAATCCTGTGTACAAAAATGACATCTTTGAAATGGAAAGGGTTCAGAGAAGGGCAACTAAATTAATAAGGGGATGGTGGAGCTTGAATATGAAGAGAGACTGGAAAAGTACAATTATGTACGCTGGAGAAAAGGCACTTGCGTAGGGATATCATTACTGTGTATAAATACATTAACGGGCCATACAATAAACTATCTGGGAATTGTTCACCGTTAGAACATGTCAGAGGACACAAGGACACTTAAGACTTAGAAGAAAAAAGGTTTAGGCTTCAGTTGGGAAAGGGTTTTTCACTGTGAGAACGGTAAAGCTATGGAACTGTCTTCCAGTGGACATGTTTATGGCAGGTTCATTGGTCAGTTTAAAAAAAAAGGCTGGATGAGTTTCTGCAAACAAGGAATGTTGCAAGTTACTGGTATTGATTCCTAAAGTAGAGTTGATCCAGGGAAAATTCCAATTGCCACTTGGAGCCAGAAAGGAATTTTTCCCCCTTCATAAATTTGGTGGTTTTTTTGCTTCCTCTGGATGAACAGTTAGGCAGGAAATGAGGATATATGCTAGATGGGTTGGACTGGATGGATGTATGTCTTTTTCAACCTCAAATACTATACTATACTATACTCAGGGGTGCCCTACCATGAAGCAAACTGAAACATTTGCTCAGGGCGCACCCCTGCAGAACACTTAAAAGGCGGCAGTTAAAAAAAAAAAAAATTCCTTCCTGCAATACTGCATTTCCAGCACCAGTCCACCAATCAGTATTAGTCAGCCCATCACTCCCACCTCCACACCTATGTTCCCTGATGAAGCCACGCCTACTTCACGTGCCGCCACCCATTTACCGATATGCGGCATTTAAAAGTTGTTTCAGGTGTAAAAACCCTAGGAACACCCCTGACTATACTATCTACTATCCTGTATAAGTTCTAAGTATTTAGAGCTGTTGATAACTCATATTTACCAGCCAAAAACACAGTAAGAGGCTTTTGCATCTAAATATTTTACCCTTTATCTGCCATAGTGTGATTTAGTGTAAGGTGCTGTACACACTGCATTGTATTGGATTGATAACAATGTATTCCAGTTTCTGTAATTACAGACAGGTCTCTCTTCATAGACGCATCCCTACCTGCGCTTCTCTTTATCCGAACCCAACTTGCAACATATTCAAACTCAATGTGGGTTACCCCAACCTGACCTGCAATCGAGTAACCTGCGGGTACCCGACCTGATTCAGGACTCTACATCCAACCACCTGTTGAAGTGACATTGAATGAATTATTTATTATTATAGCTTATTTCATTCCCAATAATGTTTTGTCCCATACACAACAGTAAAGCTGTAAAAACTTCATCCCAATTGTCACCCTTAGAAAATCTAATAGTCTTGGACGAACGCACGATCTGATGGGTCGGAACGCCACGGTCGATGTGTGGTCCTCTATGGACCGCATGCTTGTTCGTGGATATTGTCGGAAGCGACTGCTTTTGCCACAATTGACAGTCCTTCCTCTTGGCCAACTGGTCGGAAGCCTTGAATGTTCGGTCAGGAGGAAGGATTGGATCCTGTGCTTTAGACCTAGTTAGAGAGGTACCCATGCAGAAACAGAATGCTCTCTGGCTTCTGCCAGTCAGGGGATGAGAAGGTAAGTACTGTAAAATAAGGGTTTGAGTGTATGCAAAATGTTGTTAGAGGGATAAACATGTACAACAATAATTGGAGGGATATAGAAGGGTCCAGTTTATATAGTGAGAAAACAGTATTTAAGTCCATAATTTTTTACTTAGTGCCCCATTTAGTTTAAACTAACTGTGCAGGGGCAAGCGCAGGATTTTCAACGGGGGATTCCTGAATGGGTTACCACCCGAACAAGCCCAGAAGGAGGTTCATGACTAAATACATGGATATATTCAATATATACAATGTATCGGTCAGTTGGGGTATAAAAAATCGGAAGTGATTTCGGCAATGGCAGTGAATGATGTCAGTCGACTATTCGCCTGGATAGATTGAGCGGGAAATCACCTCCAAATGTGTGATGTTTGCTGTGACCAACAGTGCTTTCATCAATAGCAGCGAAACACTCGGGACAAAGTATTTGTCCGTCGTGTGTACCCAGCCTAACGTTATGTTTTATGAGACATCCACATTTGTGCTACATTTCCACACTTATTACAGAAGAGGAAACTGATAGCATCTGACCATGTATGGGCACATTCTGTATAAAGAATATAGGGAACCAGTGGGTATCTACGTTAAAACATTCGGGGCACGTGCCCCGGATGTTTGGCAAAGTGCCCGAATGTTTTAACTGCCTGTGCCCCCTGCAAGTGCCCCAAATTTCCGGATTTCCCAGCTCGCGAAACTCTGGGCACGTTGCGCAGCCGGCACACCGCTATGACGTCATGCGCAATACCGGCGCGCCAATGTCACAAGCGCGCGCGCGAGAGAGAGCAATATCAGGGGGGAGTCAGATAGGTGCACCGTAACCGTACTAGCAGCAGAGCCAAGCCAGATTAGATAGATAGCAGTTAGAAGTAGAGAGTTAATTAGATAGATAGTGATTTGATTTGATTTGATTAGATACATAGATAGATAGATAGATACAGAGATAGATAGATAGATGATAGATAGATATGATAGATAGATAGATAGATAGTAGATAGAGAGATAGAAGATAGAGATAGAAAGAGATAGATAATAGCTATAGATGATAGATAGATGATAGAGATAGATAGTAGAGATAAATAGATAGAGAGATAGATAGATAATGGATAGATAGATGATGATAGATAGAGATAGATAGAGATAGTAGAAAGAGATAGACTGAAAGATAGATAGATGATATATAGAGATAGATAGAGATGATGATAGATAGTGATGAGAGAGATAGTAGATAAGATAAATAGATAGAGAGATAGATAGATAATGGATAGATAGATAGAGAGATAATAGAGAGATAGATAGATAATGGATAGATAGATAGATGATAGATAGATAGATGATAGATAGAGATAGATAGAAAGAGATAGATTGAGATTGATAGATAGAGATAATAGAGAGATAGATGATAATGGATAGATAGATAGAGAGATAATAGAGAGATAGATAGATAATGGATAGATAGATGAGAATAGAGAGATAGAGTAGATAATGGATAGAGTAGAGATAGAGAGATAATTGTGAGATAGATAGATAATGGATAGATAGATAGAGTAGAATAGAGAGATAGATAGATAATGGATAGATAGATAGGATAATAGAGAGATAGATAGATAATGGACAGATAGATGAGAGATAATAGAGAGATAGATAGAAATGGATAGATAGATAGAGATAATAGAGAGATAGATAGATAATGAAATTAGATAGAGAGATAATAGAGAGATAGATAGATAATGGATAGATAGATAGAGATAATAAGAAGATAGATAGATAATGGAGATAGATAGAGAGATAATAGGAGATATAGAGATAATGGATAGATAGATAGAGATAATAGAGAGATAGATAGATAATGGATAGATAGATTAGAGAGATAATAGAGAGATAGATAGATAATGGATAGATAGTAGAGTAATAGAGAGAGATAGATAGATAAGACAGATAGTAAGAGAAATAGAGAGATAGATAGATAATGATAGATAGATAGAGATAATAGGAGATAGATAGTAAGGATAGATAGATAGATAGAGAGATATAGTGGATAGATTAGATAATGGTAGTAGTGAGATAATAGAGAGATAGATAGATAATGGATAGATAGATAGAGATAATAGAGAGAAATAGATAATGGACAGATAGATAGAGAGATAATAGAGAGAGTAGATAATGGATAGATAGATAGGAGATAATAGAGAGAATAGATAGATAATGGAAGATAGATAGATAGATAGAGAGATAATAGTGAGTAGTAGTAATGGATAGATAGATAGAGTAATAGATAGAGAGATAGATAGATAATGGATAGATAGATAGAGATAATAGAGAGAATAGAGAGATAGATAGAATGACAGATAGATAGAGAGATAATAGAGAGATAGATAGATAATGGATAGATAGAAGATAGAGATAATAGAGAGATAGATAGATATGGATAGATAGATAGATAGAGATAATAGTGGATGATAGATAATGGATAGATAGATAGAGAAATAGAGAGTAGATAGATAATGGATAGATAGATATAGGAGATATAGAGGATAGATAGATAATGGACAGATAGATAGAGAGATAATAGAGCGATAGATAGTAAAGGGATAGTAGATAGAGACGATAATAGAGAGATAGTGATAATGGTGATAGATAGAGAGGAATAGAGAGTAAGAGATAATGGATAGTAGAGAGAGATAATAGAAGGAGTAATAGATAATGGAGAGAGATAGAGAGATAATAGAAGGATTATGATAGATAATGGATAGATAGATAGAGAGTATAAAAGGAGATAGATAGATAATGGATAGATAGATAGAGATAATAGAGAGATAGATAGATAATGGATAGATAGATAGAGATATAGAGAGATAGATAGATAATGGACAGATAGAGAGAGATAATAGAGAGATAGATAGATATGGATAGATAGATAGAGAGATAATAGAGAGATAGATAGATATGGATAGATAGATGGGGATAGATAGGGTGCAGGTGCTGGTAGATCTTATGTTGATCATCGGTTTCTCTATAGGGAGGGGTTGGGGATATAAAGGGGTCATGGGGCTGCTGATGGGAGATATGGTGATGGTCTCTGTATAGGGAGGGAAACACAAGCTGTTTGAGAAGGGGATGTAATTGTTTATATGAATTGACATTATGCTAATTGACTGACTGGGGGAACTGTTTAAATACATGATAGGAAGCTCAAAATCTTAAAATTTTAACCACACCCACTGGCAAAACCACACCCACCAACAAGACCACACCACTTTAATGCGGAGGCGGCCCGCGAAGCGGCATTCAAAAGTTTGGCTCAGGCAGCAAAAACCCTAGAAGTGCCCCGTTTGAACCCCACTTTCTTTTAGAATCTGGGGCCACCGGGCCCCAGAAGCTCTCGGGCCCGGGGAAACAGTATCTCTTTCCCCCCTGATGGCGCCCTGGGGATGCGGCAGGTTAGGCCAGGCAGGCTGGGAACCATGGAGGAGCTTTTGTGAGGATCGCAAGTAGAGAATCAAAGGGTCTGTCCCAGCTTTCTCCTGAAAGCAGCAGAGCAGCCCAAGACCCCCTCAACACCAACAAAAAGTGTCCATCACCAAGGGGGCCACTACTGATCATGATCGGGCGCGTGTTGGGCACCACTGCCATAGTACATTGGGTAGCATTGGCTTTACACTTACTTCAACATTAAGAACAAATATTACATCTATTTTTAAGTGTCTCAATTAAGGAAGGGATAGGGGTGTTAAATTTCAGCAGCCTATATGTTAAATATGTACGTCAATGCCACAAATATGATAAATAAAACAGGGATGAAATTACCGACAGACACAATCACTGACCTTTCTGCAAATTTAATACAGAAGTTGCGATTGGGATAAATTGCAAACTGGCAATGCCCTTTGTGCTAATTCTAATCCTGGCAGCAAAACCCCCATGCAACCACTATATGAAATAGGTTGTGCGGGCTGCCGGGCGTCTTTAGGGATATCCGCGTATGCCGCGCAAAGAAGGAGTTAAAGTCCAAATTCTACCACAGCACTTCCCTGTAAATGAGCAGCATTGTGTTCCCTCTAAGCTGTGTGCTTATGTGAGCAGGCCTATGATATTATGTAGGGCACAAAAATTTGCTGGAATATATACACTGCTGTGTAGTGCATAAAATTAAGTTTTGATGCACACAATAACACATACCCTATATAAAATGAAAGGGAACATTGCAATATATAAGGTAAAAAATCCTGAACCCTTACCTGTATGTACGAAGTTTTCTTTTTTGAGTACAGGATCTTAGAGAAGGTGTCAGTAAGTCCCAAGTAGTGTGAGGTGTACATAATAGTTCCTTTGGTCTCTGCAGATATGTTTGGCCCTATGGGTAACGCTTTTTGTGGATGTGTAACAAAAACTGGCAAACACTGCCCCCATAACTCCTGGAAACCAATTCAGAAGAAGTCAATTTAAAGATGGTCCAGAAATGCTTCTGGATCTCCCACCCTCCCCAGTGCATTTAGAAGGGTCTCCGGTAAAACACTACCCTTGCTGGGGAAATAATATTGTGTCCAACTTGTAGCTTTCCAAGCATTTGGTCTGAATTTTCCTCCAGTATTTTATTGCCCCATCTCTATTGTAACCCTGTTAAAAAACAGTTAAAATGATAATATCTGGGGCAGGGAGGTTGGATTTGTAATTCCTACCTCCTAATATTGTATGTGTGAGCAGCACAGTGCAGAAAAAAATGCTTCTGCCAGCTTCCTCAATCCTCAGTGCTTCAGCACTAACGAATGAATAATCCTGTGTGAATCTAAATGTTACAAACTGTGAACAATTTATTTAAGGGGATAGTGTTAATAACTTTATTAGTTCACCCACCACTATAAATAGTAAAATGAATCAAGAATGAATTGACTACATACTAACTTCCATTTCCCCCAAAGCTGGTACATACTGTAAACTACTTGATTAGGAATAATATCCCAAGCCTAAAACATAGCAATCAAAGTGACACAGGGGGCAATACTACGCCGATCCACCTCTTTATTTGCAGCAAGTCATCCTGTGCTGTGTAAGTCTTGGCCACGTTCAAGAGAGCTTCATCAGGCCACTCATCATACCAGTCAATAGTGCAGCAGTTTACAATGGAAGGGTGAGTCCGGCAGTGCTGCCTGAAAGTGGGACCTGCTGGGCTTAGCGCTAGCACAATATGAAGCTTCAACTTTACCCTCTAGCCAACATGCAACAATACAAGAAAAGGATTATCAGTTAAGGTAAAATTAATTATCTGGCACAAGCTTGAGTTTAGCCTACTAAGATATTTAAGCAACTTTAAAGAAGAATAATCAAAAAGTTTAAAGGGCATGTCCACCCCCAAAACTGACATTTAACCCCATACTGGCCCCACTCTGAAGTGTAGAAAATTCCTTACCTTACATCCTAGCTCCTTATGGTTGCCATGCTGTGCCCCTCCAAAGTCCAGGAAAGTGTAGTGTAGGAAGCTCTGTGTGACTCATCCTGCGCCTGTCTCAGCCTCAACCTCGACAAGGTTGAGGCATGCGCAGGAGAGTCCTGCCCCCCTCCCTTTCGCTCCCGTTTCTTCTCCCTCCCCTAGCGCAAAACCCTTGGTGATATTATAGTTTTTGGTCCCCCAGCCCCAACCGCCATAATAGAATTGTTAGAAAGTCCCTGATAGTTACCTTCCCTTTATCCTCTGGCGTTCTGAGCAGCCGCGTCCCTGATTGGCTGCCTCTCAGCCAATCAGGGATGTGGCTGATGGTCCCGCCCCCAGCTTGCATTTCCGTGCAAGCAGAGGGCGGGACTGTGCGGCGGAGGATATAGGGAAGGTAAATAACTATCGGGGCACTTTCTAACAATTCTATTACGGTGTGGTTGGGGCTGGGGGACCAATAACTATAATATTTAAAAACTTCAAAAAAGGGGTGGACATGCCCTTTAAACAAATCCAGTATCCTACTGATGCTATTTAATATGATAGCTGCTCATGGGTCTGCTGGTGCCAGGCAACTTGTCATCCAATCTTCTCCGGAGAATTCTGACTTTCCCGGGAGAGGGATCCATATAATTGTTTCCTCCCTTGTACCAGCAGACCTGGAAATACCCACAGCTCCAAACAGACCATAAGTGGATTATATGAGAGTTCAGGTCAGTCTCACCTTATATGACCAAAAATACGACACTGTAGAAGTTACCTGCAGGATGAATAAAATCATTGACTGTGTGCTGTTTGATGGGTGAGCTCTGGTGTTGAAGCCTGCAGTTCCATGAGATACCATCTAACTCTTCCTTATCAAATACATCTGGAATATCCCCTGAGTTCAGAAAAGAGTTTAAATCTTCAAGAAATGAATCCTGGGGCAAATGGGAAAAATACAAAAAAGAAGGAGATCATTAGGATAGACCCAGAGACTGAGGCAAGAAATTATTTTATTTATCAGTGGGAAAAAGCACAAATGGGCTTATTAATAAGAAATGCCATCATGTACTGCGCTGTAAGTTTGCAGCAAACCAATCAGTAGTGATGGAACCAGAACCAGAGTTTGGATGAAATTATGAGTTCGGAAGAATCAAACTATACGAACTCTATCCAAAATAATTGGGTTCAAACTAGTCATGTTTTTTCAGTAACTCTCGAAAATAGTGGTCGATTTTGGTAACCCTCGAATGTAGCGGTCAATTTCAGTAGCCCTCTAAAGTATTTTATGTAACCCTCGAAAGTATTGTTCAGTGACCCTCAAATTGGCCATAATCCTTGAATGTAACTTTCGGAAATACAATTGCCCGATTGTGGGAGAAAGAAGTGTTTAAACGCGTTTTTTCTGTTGGAAGAAAAACTTCTGCATTGCAACTGACTGTGCTGGACACTGGAGACCAAACTAAATTGAACTTTGTCTGCTTTGGCCGATATTTTTCACCTGAATGACTAAAACTATAATTGTGGCACTGGTAAAATCATGCCGCGTGTAATGGACCCTAAGACTTACTTCTATTGGGAGTAGAAGATTTTGTCCATAGAAGGTTAGTCTACATTTGGCAGCTTTCTAACTCTTGGGGTTTGAGGGGTGATTTGTCTATATTTCATTTTTCATCCAAGGGTGATATGCCCATTAAACATAAGATGGTCCTGATCAGGATACTCAGACAGTAAAATGAAAGTGGATAAAGAAAATACTCACCGTATCATATGTCCCCCAGGTTGTCTGAACACTCCGCAGCTCTTGTTATATGCTGCACAGCATTCATGAAAGAATATGTACGTGTCCTTAAAAACAGGAATCATTCACGAGAGTTCATACATTACAATAGGGAGGGATGGGTGGATATCACTTTTACATGAAATTATTTTGTTGTGATCATAAAACTATAAGATGTTTTCATATTTTTTCAGATTGGTTAGTTAATTATTGATTTTTTAAGGGGAACTAAAGCTAGAAGATGTAATTCACTCTATGGAGCAACTGAATTAACCCAAGGACTAAAACCATAACGGCATTATCAGGGGTCAGTATTTTGAAAGCATTTATAATATACAGAGAAATCACTGGATAGATGGATTATGGTCATTAAAATTAGATTTTTATTCCTTTCTTTAAAGCATATTACATTGTGTTGAAATTCCCCTTTAATGTTTTCAATATTAACACAACAATTCAGGTTACTGGTTTGCTATCTATTCTTCTTTAAATTAATTATTTTATGTTTAATTCTCTTAAGCCAAACTTAAATTTTTCCAACCATTTATTCACAGTCAACCAATCAGGAACCTGAATACATCTTGATTTTAGGCACAGATAAACAAGACAATTCCTGCTGGTAAGCGACCCTTAGGATTTATTTAGAAAGTACCAAAAGTGAACACATACATCGAATTAGTCAAGTTCATATTTCATCTTTATTTGTTTTCTTCCAGTTTGAGAGCAGCTTTTTGTGATCTGAAACGGGACGGTAAATTCTGGCTGTATGGTCTCTAAAAATCCACAAACTGAACAGCGTCCTCCATCAGTTTCTCTTTGGTCCAGGAAATCTTAAGAGAGAAGCAGTGTCAGGTTTCCCTAATTCTTATGATACATGATTGGATGTATAGTTTGGCCAATGTCACAGTACATACGCATCGGCTCTTCTTAACACTAATTGTAAACACATCAAAGCCTGTTAATGTGCCCAAAGAGAATGCCATGGTGTGTAAAAGAAAATAGATGAATGCACTTTGATAAGACGGAAACATGTGGCCTTTTCATGAAGCTTCAAAAACCTGTAATGATTATCCTTGGCATCTACTAAATCAATAAATTGAAAGGTGACCCCCCCATCATAAATTCTCCTAATTGGTTGCACATTGGTCAGTAAAGCTGGGTACACACCTATCGATTTTTCCTCCTGACCGACGTTCGATACTTTCGAACGGTCGGCCAGGAGGAAGGACTGTCGGTGCGGCAAAAGCAGCCGCGTCCGATAGTCACCGCGACCGATCGTGCGGTCCATAGAGGACCGCACGATCGGACGAGGTTTTCCACCCTGTCCGATCGTCCTTTGTCCGATTCGGACGAACGGTCGATCGGACATGGGCACTTTCGGATGCGATAATTTCGGTCCGATCGACCGATACACTGAACTATCGGTCGATCGGACCGAAATATATCATCGTGTGTACCCAGCTTAAATACAGCTGGATGACTTTTGTAACATATAAATGTTGATGTAGATATCATATAATAATGATTGAATAAAATAAATAGAATTTCTAAAAATGTTCAGACCTCATTGTACAATGGCTGGGATAGGATAAATCTGTGCTATTGTAAGGTGGTCTATAAAAACTCAAACAGGAACTTCATAGTTTGATAAAGGTCTTAGCACGAGACCGATTATTTGTGCGTGTGGATTAAAATATTACACTGATTTTCAGTGCTCAAAGATATTTGCATTCTATCTATCTATCTATATCTATCTATCTGTTATTACCAATCATATCCCGGCTAGACTACTGCAACACCCCCCTGTGTGGTTTACCAAACAAATGCTTGGCACCGCTTCAATCTATTCTCAACTTGCTGCCGGCTCATTCATTTCTCTTCTCGCTTCTCTAATGCCTCTCTCTCTGCCAGTCCCTCCACTGGTTGCCCATCATGCAAAGGATCAGTTCAAACTGCTTACCTATCCTATAAAGCACTATTCAACAACATAGCCCTCATATATCTCAGAGCTGAATCCAGCGATACGTCCCAGGTGCAACTTCCACTCTTGCAAATGATACCCTTTCATCCACTCTGGTACCTCTTCCCATGCCCGCATTCAGGACTTACTCGTGCTGCCCCTCTGCTCTGGAAAACTCCCTTCCTCCGTCTGTCCGTACCTCACCATCCCTTAACACCTTCAAATGTATAACTTAAAACCCACCTCTTTAGGCACCATATAACCTGGCCTAAACATTCACCCCTTACTACACAAAAATGATCCAACCCGCCTTTCACGCTCCAATGCCAATCTATTTACAAGCTACCGATTCCCGACAACCTAATGTCTCACCCCCATATCCTCTAGTCTGTAAGCTCTTTGGGCAGGGTCCTCTCTCCTATTATATCACGGTATTGCTGTGTATGTAATATGTATAAAATTGTATATCTATCTATCTATCTATCTAATATCTATCTATCTATCTATCTATCTGTCTGTCTGTCTGTCTGTCTGTATGTTCTGTCTGTGTCTGTCTGTCTGTCAGTCTGTCTGTCTATCTAATCTATCTATCTATCTATCTATCTATCTGTCTGTTGTCTGTCTGTCTATCTATCTTCTATTGTCTGTCTACCTATTATATATCTATCTATCTATCTGTCTGTATGTCTATATTTATATATTATCTATCCATCAATCTATTATCATCTATCTGTCTGTCTATCTGTCTCTATATATCCACCTACCTGTGCCCCCATCCCCTTGTCAGAATTACCAAGTGTTTAGCCACGGCCATAACTGGAAGCCACACACACACACACAACTAAGACCACAGCCACAGCTGTGTGACCCCCCAATTGGGTAATAGTATTATGATTATTCAGGAGTTATCCATACATCAACCAGCAATTAAACATTGCATCACATTAATAACGTAGCACCTGGTACTTGTGGCAGCATTGCCATATCTGTAAACTGTCCACACTTTTAGCTCATTCTGAGTGGGACAATGACAATGTCTCGCTCTTATTTAGTAAGAGGTGCAACTCTTACTTGCAGCAACCAACAGATGACACCCTTTTCTTGTGGGATAGATACAGTTGGAAAGCATCCGTTGGTTGCAGCAGAGAAGAGATGGGATCCGGGTCCGGCTCGGAACCTGTATCCGGCATGGAACACCTCGGTTCCAAATCCAAACATTATGTCGAAAAGGCCAGATTGTTCGGATTTCAGGACTTTTGAAAATCCTCAAAAATTGCCTCGAACGTTTGATAATCCTCGAAAATACGATTGGAATCTCGACAAGTAGTTTCCAATCGTATTTTCGAATTATCGAACGTTCAAGTTATTTCGAGGTTTATCTAAAATAGCTTTAAACATTCGATAAGTCATCGAAAATGGATCTGGATCTTCAGGAGTTTCCGAGGATCCTTAAATCCAAAAACAGAAATGGATCTGACCAGTTATGGACATCTCTACAGCAGAGTAGCAGCAGGCAGAATGATTTAATTACGTAAGAGTCCACTGACACACCTTGCCAACTACAATCCTTTCTAGTAAAATATGTTTTTATATATTTATGCACAAAAAATCTGCAAAGAGAATATATTTTAGGTATATCTGTTGGATCAACTGGACTTAAAAGTAATGTTTGTCTATCCCATTGAGAATGACCACAGTGTTATTATAAATAGAATTTGTAAACAATTATTTACCAGATACCCAGTCCATGTGCTCTAGTGTGTGAATATTTCAACACCACATCAGTCCAACAAACATGGTTTCCCTGATTTAAAGTTCAGAAATTAATCATTAAATTCTTTGTAATTCCTAACTAAGATTAACCTGTTAAATTTAGAGATGTTGACTGTGGGTTCTAATAGAACCCGTTTCGAATCGAATCGGAGGGTTTGAAGTCCCACCAAAACTTTCGGAAAATCCGGATTTACAAACAAAATTTTTTGAGTTTTGGATTTCCATCGAAAATTCCATAATTATCAAATTTACGGGCCGTTCTCTAACCCTGGATATACTATTCGTTTTCGCTAACCTCGAATGTTACGTTCGGTTATCCTAGGAAGGATCGTTGTTCGTTCGATATATCTAATGTACGTTCGCTAACATAGGAAGGATTGTTCGTTCGTTTTCGCAAGCCTTCAAATGTACCATTCGCTAACCATAGTAATGTAATAACCAAATAATAACCTGTATATAATAACCATATAATAACTTAGTAATATAATAACCATATAATAACCTGTAAAGTAATATAAACCATGATAATAACCTGGTTATTATATGGTTATTATATGTTATTATATACTGGTTATTATATGGTTCTTATATTAGTATAGTATAGTATAGTATTTGAGGTTGAATAAAGACGAATATCCATCCATAGTTCAACCCTCTAGCAAATACATTATTTGATGCCTAAATGATCCAGAGGAAGGGACTACAACTGGTAGTAATCGGCAAATTTCCTGGATCAACTCTACTTTATGGTGGTTATTATAACCACATAATAACCATTTAAGTAACCTAGTCATATAATAAACCTAGTAATATAATTAACCATATAATAATATATATCCTATAATAAACCATATAATAACCTAGTCATAATAATAACATATAATAACTATCATATAATAACCGTTATAATACCACTAGTGCGAGCCGACTAACCCTCGAATGTACCGTTCGTAACCCAGGAAGGTTCATTCGTTCGTTCGATAATGTACCATTCGTTACCATGGAAGGATGTTTGTTCATTTGATAATCCATTCTCTAATACATGTAGGTTCGTTAATTCGAAAATCCTCGAATGTACCGTTCGCTAACCCAGGAAGGATCATTTGTTCGTTCGATAATCCGTTCGCTAGCACATGAAGGTTCATTCGTTCGTTCAATATCCTCGAAGTATCATCGAATGTAGCTTGCTCAAAACATGAAAATGCGCGCTTGACTCAGGAAGTGTTTTAAGAACTTGGTGACAGTGACATGTTCCCCAGACCATTTCCCAGGTGCCACAGCCAATTTACAGTAAGCTCACCCACATTTCAGTTAACATCAATTCCCTAGACTGGAATGGGTCCGAATTCAAACTTTCAAAAACTTTCCGAAAATTTTTGAAAGTTCGAAAACGGAACGAAACTCATCAGTTCGAACACTCTAACACTCACCAGACAGGCAAACACACCAGACAAGCACCACACACACAGAAACTCACAGACAAGCAAAACACAGGCAGACACACAACACACAAAAGCAGGCAGACACTCACAGACAGCAGGCAAACACAAGACGACACACACTCACAGACAGGCACAACACACAGACTACCTGAGGATGTGCAGGGCCCCATCAGACTTTTTTGGGGCCCACACTGGGTAAATTACCGGGTCCCCCATACACGCAGCACACTCACACATTACACACAGACTAGACACATATTAAAACACACACTTTAGCACACACATATACACTTTAGCACGTACAATTACACTTACATTACATAAATAGTTGGAACCCTACACTGGTTAAAATCATGGCACAAGATTCTGATGAATGGTTGGCACACAGAATGATAAAATTTAGGCCTCCAGGCTTGATAAATGGTTGGACAACAGCTGGAATAAAATTTAGGGCCTCAGGCTCTGATAAATGGTTGGCACACAGACTGATTAAAATCATTGGCATAGACCTGATAAGTTGTTGGCACACCAGATGTAAATCATTGGCACAGAATCTGATAAATGGTTGGCACCCAGGACACATAAAAACCATTGGCATAGACTCTGATAAATGGTTGGCACACGGACTGATATAAAATTATGGATAGACTTGATAAATCGGTGGCCACCCAGACTCTGATAAATAGTTGTAAAACAGACAGAATAAAATCATGGCACAGACTCTAATAAAGGTGGCACACAGCCAGATAAAACATCATTGGCACAGACTCTAAGCCAAATGGTTGGCACACAGACTGAAAAAATTATTGGCACAGATTCTGGAAAAATGGTTGGCACAACAGATTGATAAAAATCATTGGCCAGCAGACTCTGATGGTTAGCACACAGACAACTGCTAAAATCAACTCAACTCCAACCCCAGACATTGCAAGACAGCTATTTGGGCAGCAGGAATGTATGTATGTATGTATAGTGTTATTTATATAGCGCACTAGGGGACGCAGCGCTGTACAATCTAGAATACAAAAGTCATACCAGGGGGACAGTAAATAAAATACATAAATATATAAATAAGTATGAGCTCACTACATATACAAGTGCTTTAAAACATGTAACATGAGGAAATGAAGAGGTCCCTGCCCTTAGAGCTTACAAATCTACTTAGGTGAGGAAACTACAGATACAATAAAAAAAAGGGTTTGGAAGTGCTAAAGTAATAAAACTGGTGCAGTGTTAACAGTCCTGTGTTGTGCTGTCTTGGAGAGATAGAATGAGAGGTTAGATTTAAACTGGTTTAGTGGGGTTTCTTGACGTAAGAGAGAGTTGTAGAAAGTGGATCTTCAAGGGCAACAATATACAGTTTAAAGATTTAAAGGTGAATTGGTCGGTCTCCATTCAAGTGTCTACCCTTAAATAAGCCTTAGGATGACAATCTACAAAATTATAGGCTTGTATACGTATTTTGCAATGGGCTACTGTATGCTGTGACATGGCATGTGTTATAAAACCCGTGTTACTATCCCACCTCAAAAATAATTAAGTAAGGATTTTCAGCACAACAAAGTGGGGCCCAGTTAGTGGGTTTTAAAATCTAGTATATGTATGTGAAAATTTATACATTACAATTGAATTAACCACAGCTGCGGCGTTTGTGGCGGGTGCTGGCTGGATCATAGATGGAGGATACGTCCTTCCATTGCTATGTGGGGCTCCTGGCTAATCTTCCCCTGCACTTCACCAATAGCTCTTGGGTGGCCTTGAGTGACGCGCACGACAGGGGATGGCATTAGGGTTACAAATCTGATGGCCAAATCTAACCTATCGAGTTTGTGAATCAGAAGACTGTGTTAAGGTAGGTAGCTTTTCAGACCCAACTTTCATTTAGAATCTGGGTTCTCCGGACCCAAAAGGGCACTCAAGGGCCTGGGGACAACAGTACCTCCATTCCGCACGATGGCGGCCCTGCGTGTTGAAAGGAGAAAGTGATTGTGATACAGGTTAAAGGAGTGAGTTGATGCGATAGGCTTGAAGGGAAAGTTGGTTTTATATGCCTTAAAGGGAAAGTTAATGTATATGTTCTTAAAGGGGAAGTGGTTGGCAATACGTCGTTAAAGGGGAAGTTGAGTGTGTGATATGGTTAAAGAGAAAGTAAGTGTGATACACGTTGTTAAAGTGGAAGTAGTTGTGGTGTGTGATAGCCTCTAAAGGAAAGTGTAGATGGGTACACGTTTTAAGAAAGGTAAGTTGTGTGTGATACGCTCTTAAAGGGGAAAGGAGTGTAGACGCGTAAAGGGGACAGTTGGCCTGCAAATAAGTGTAAAGAAGTGGGAGAAGTTAGTATAATACGCGTGTTAAAGGGGAGTGGTGAGCAGGCTGTTGAATTTTGAATAGAGGTTCGGGGTGGACATTAGAAACAACGTTGGATACTCTGCTAGTTGATAAAATAAGGATTGAGGCCCAATTCCAAAGGCTCACCATGACAAAAACTGCTGAAGCTAGGACTGGGCCACTACATGGGCTGTAAACACAAGTGAAATGCACTAAACGCAATGTTACATTTGGTGCTTCTCTTCCCATAATTAAATTCTGTTTACGGAGTGCCTGTGATTGTAGAAATGGTGATGCAGCACTCTGATAATGGATCAGCAGCACAGGAACAAAGTTACCCCGAAACGGATCAAAAACATGATCGGAAGCGTATGGAAACCTCGCTAGTGTGACATTTGGAGCTGCATACAAATTCAACATTACGTGGATAGGGTAGAAACGTCTAGAGCTGGCTCAACAAAACAGCCGATCGAGTTTTAAAATAATTGTAGAGAGCAGTGTTGTGGGACTGTTTGTTAGTGTTGTTGTGAGAGTATTAATTATGAGTTCACCTTCCTGTCCCTTTCTTTATGCGTATTTATTTAAGGACTGTTTTTCATCAATTGTTTGTTTGAATTTGGGTTTCGTGCCTTTCTTCGTACCGTGTGTTTAAAACCTGTGTGTCTGCGCTGTATGTCGTCGCCTAGATCTCTTTCTCTCCACTCTGGACACCTTTATGTGTAGCTGCTTTACACTCACACGTGGGTTTCAGAAGTGTGAGGAAGCTTTTACTTTTGATTTTTTGAAATACATTTAGGTCATCATCTATCACCACCCATAGCATGCAGAAAGTTATGTCCTGTACTCCCCGTGTCCCCACCTGCATTTTTGTTACCCTCCAGTCAGAACAATGTCACTTGCCACCCCCGACTCTTTCGCATCCATCCTCTCTTTTTTTTTTGTCGCACCTATTTCTTACACGATGCCCCTCGCCATACAGCTCTCTGTGGGGTTTGGCCCCTCCTTCTTCCCGCCTCACCGTACTTCTTGCAAAACGTACATGTTTAATTTTAATATACAGAGAAAAGGAAATGCACAGGAAAACGCACCGGCGTTTTTGATTGGTGCATCTTTGCGCGGGGTTGTGTGGGGTGAATTCTGGCGAAGCCTTTTCAAGGGGCGGGTTTATAAAAAGTAGTATCTGGGAACAATAGATATTCTTCGTAATAGTATAGTTATATAATTGAGATATCTATTGCATAATAGGAATATTTGATATGTATTGGGAATAGTACACATACCTACTGAACACCCTTCCATCCCAAAATTAAAATTCTCGAATCCGCGAGTAAAATGTCTATTATACCAATACGCGAGTAAATATCAAATTCTCGAATCCGCGAGTAAAATGTCTATTATACCAATACGCGAGTAAATATCGAATTACCGAATATGTGAGAAAAATGTCTATTATACCAATACGCAAGTAAATATCGAATATCGAATCCGTGAGTAAAATGTCTATTATACATATACACGAGTAAATATCAAATTCTCGAATCCGCGAGTAAATATCAAATTCTCGAATCCGCGAGTAAAATGTCTATTATACCAATACGCAAGTAAATATCGAATTCTCGAAACCGCAAGTAAAATGTCTATTATACCTATAGGCAAGTAAATATTGAATTCTCAAATCCGCGAGTAAAATGTCTATTATACCAATACGCGAGTAAATATCGAATTAACGAATATGTGAGTAAAATGTCTATTATACCAATACGCAAGTAAATATCGAATTCTCGAATCCGTGAGTAAAATGTCTATTATACCTATTAGCGAGTAAATATCGAATTAACGAATATGTGAGTAAAATGTCTATTATACCAATACGCAAGTAAATATCGAATTCTCGAAACCACAAGTAAAATGTCTATTATACCTATACACAAGTAAATATCGAATTAACGAATATGTGAGTAAAATGTCTATTATACCAATACGCAAGTAAATATCGAATTCTGGAATCCGCAAGTAAAATGTATATTATACCTATACGCAAGTAAATATCGAATTCTCTAATCCACGAGTCGTTCATGGGACAATTATTGAATGTTGAACAAGAGAGCTCGAAAGTAGCACGCGTGAGTGTAAAATCGAGTTTTCGAAAGGCCTGGATATTCGAACATGTTCCCCAGACCATTTTCCAGGTCCCACAGCCATTCACATTTAGTTACCATTGATATTTTGATTGTATTTTATTCAAACTTTTCGAACTATTTGACTCCCATTGACTTTAATGGGTCCGTTTTCGAACTTTCTACATAGTTCGAAAACAGACCAAACTTTCCAAAGTTCGTCCATCTCTAGTTACCAGTGCCTTGTAAACAGGGATAACAATATCTTTCTCTCTTGAATCTATTCCCCTCTTTAAACAAGACAATATCTTGCTAGCTCTAGCCGTTGCTACCCGGCATTGTTTGCTATAGCTAAGTCTGTTTTCTACCAGAACTCCCAAATCTTTTTCCAATACAGATGCACTTAACACAGAGTTATTTATGAACATTGAATCTCATCTGCCATTCTGCTGCCCATTTTGATTATCTAGGTCAGCTTGCAGCAATTGCACATTGCCGTATAACAGCAAGGGGACAGGGACCTCTGTATTCGTTCATGGGATAATTATCGAATGTTCGAACGCGAGAGCCCGAAAGTAGCGTGCGTGAGAGTAAAATCGAGTTTTCAGAAGTCCTGGATATTCGAACATGTTCCATTTCCCAGGTCCCACAGCTATTTACATTAAGTTACTAATGATATTTTAATTGTATTTCATTCAAACATTTCAAACTCCCATTGACTTTAATGGGTCCGTTTTCGAACTTTCCATATAGTACGAAAGTTCGAAAATGGACCGAACTTTGAAGGTTTGGCCATCTCTAGCAGCCACGGGACAGAGAAGGACAGAGAGCTCAGTTGGGTGTGCAGAAGTAGAGCCAGAGAGAGACTGGTGTTAACTTGACCTCTCTCTGCTATGGACAGCCAATGCACTTTCTCAAGGGCTGAATTTTAAAAAGGGCAGCAGATCAGGATGTTTCTGGTAATAAACTCTGGTGAACTCTGCTGTGCATGAATGCCCACAGAGAGGGCTCTGAGTGTCACCACTGCCCTAGGGAGAACACTTCCTCTGAGAGACAGGCTTGTCCATAGCTATTTAAATAAATCTAAAGATACTTTTTTATCAACAAGATGTTTTTTTTTAAATGAGGACATTGCTGTGTCTGTTGTCTGACTATACAACCCGATCATATTGTGGACCGATTTGGCTACGTAGAAGCTGCACCATCACTCGCAAGATTGGTCATACTGTATATGCTCTTAAATGTCCATGTGATAAGTTGTATGTTGGCATGACCACGCACAGAGCCAAGGACCAGATAATCAAACTTGTTTTAAATATGAGAACAGCCACATGAGAAAAAGCCCAAACCGATAAGCTTACCACATCTTGTCTTTCTTTCTCTGTCTCAGAGAGACAAAGAAAGAGAGACAGGGAGAGAGACAGATGGACAGAGAGAGACAGATAGACAGGCTGAAAGAGAGAGAGACATAGACAGAAAGAGAGATAGAGAGAGACAGATGGAAAGAGAGACAGATAGGATGAAAGAGAGAGAGACAGAGACAGAAAGAGAGACAGAAAAACTGACAGATAGAGATGCAGATAGACAGAAAGAAAGACAGAGAGACAGAAAGAGTGACAGTAAAGAGAGAAAAAGACAGGCTAACAGATAGACAGAAATAGTGCAGATAGCCAGAGTGAGAACAGGCAGAGAGAGACAGATAGACAGAGACACAGATAGAAAGAAAGACAGAGAAAGATGGGTTGACAGAGAGATAGTGTCTATACACTCTCATAGTAGAAAGGAGCAATTCTTTAGTAACACAAAACAGGCAGCTGAGCTCAACTTACACACTGTGTGACTCAGTATTTGGCAGCTCTCTCC
Source organism: Hymenochirus boettgeri (assembly GCA_019447015.1). Classification (NCBI taxonomy): domain Eukaryota; kingdom Metazoa; phylum Chordata; class Amphibia; order Anura; family Pipidae; genus Hymenochirus; species Hymenochirus boettgeri. The sequence continues at coordinate 38,066,688 of CM033473.1, forward strand.
TGCTTACTACTCAGCACGCACCGCTGGGAGACTCAGATACGTGCTTGGGAGTTTTAAATGTCAATAATCTGGAGGTCCACATACCTGCTGTAGTTCTAGCTGAATCTCATCAAGTGGTAGATTATTTTCTTCACTAGAATCATCCACATCCCATCGTTCATTACGGCCAGAAGGATTTACACAGACTAATGAAAGCATGTCATCTGTTTCCATGCAGACACTTGCTCTGGTCTCATGCATAGGTGCAGGGGCAGAGAGAAGTTTGTTACTTTGTTTTATGGGAGATTGTTACTTTGCAGGCTCTGCCCTCTGCTAGCAAAACCAAGGTCAATCAAGCTCATTCACACTAGAATTATATAGGAAACGCATGCAAAAAGCTGACATGAATGCTGCATGTAGTGCATTTTTAAAATGCAATGGACCGGAACCCAAACCGACACAATCAAAATGCAATAGTGTCAACGGTACTATTGAATTCTATGCATCCATGCATTTTTAAAAACGATCTGTTGCAAAAACGCACCAAAAAATGGACCTAGAGTGAAAGAGCCCTTACTGCTTTTATACCCAGTGATCTCTGCAAAATCTTCTTAGGCAGTGCAAGACTTAAAGTTGAACATAGCTGTCTGTATTCCTATCCACAATGGCATGAAATAGTGGCGTTTGGACTTTGTTATCGAAAGGGAAAATGCACTGGTTTAACAAAGACTTTTAATTTCAGGAAAGCAAATTTTCCCAGATTAAAAGCAGCTCTTCAGAATGTCAACTGGGATAATGTATTATCAGGTAAAGGTACTGAACAGAAGTGGACTGTGTTCAAGGGGATTGAGGACTGAGAATGTGGCACCATTAATTAATGAGGATGGCGATAAAGCAAATGTCTTTAATACTTTTTTCCCTATATATACACTATAGAAGACCCAATTACAGATATCATAGAGTATAGTAGCAATAATGGTATAAAAGATTAAGTGCACTTTGGTTAACCGAGGATATGGTACAGAAAGAACTAAATACGGTTAATATTAATAAATCTCCTGGACTGGATAAAATACATCCTCGGGTACTTAGGGAGCTAAGTTCAGTTTTATCTAGGCCATTGTTTCTTATTTTTGCAGATTCCCTTATGTCCGGAGGTGTGCCTCTGGATTGGAAAAAGGCTGATGTTATTCCAGTATTCAAAAAGGGTAGTCGTTCACAGCCGGGTAATTACAGGCCTGTAAGTTTAACTTCAGTGGTGGGAAAGATCCTGGAAAGAGGGAACATGTTCTAGTGTACGTTTCAAGGACTGACATTATAAGTAGTAACCAGCATGGATTTAGGAGGAATAGATCTTGTCAAACTAACTTGCTTGGCTTTTATGAGGAAGTAAGTAGAAATTTAGACTCTGGCATAGCAGTAGATGTAGTTTACTTGGATTGTGCAAATTAGCCCCCAATGGGCGACTAATGTATAAGCTGAGGTCTGTTGGTCTGGGGAGTCACATTTGTACCTGCATAGAAAATTGGTTAATGAATAGAATGCAGAGAGTGGTTGTAAATGGGGCTTCATCATTATGGAATAAAGTGCTAAATGAGGTGCCACAGGGTTCTGTGTTGGGGCCGTTTCTATTTAATCTATTTATTAATGATTTGGAAGTGGATATTGCCAGCAAGGTTTCTGTGTTTGCTGATGACACAAAACTTTGTCAACCATTAAAAACTTCAGAGGATGTGCAATCATTGCAGGGGGATCTAGATAGGTTGTCACAATGGGCTGCTAAGTGGCAGATGAGATTCAATGTTGATAAATGTAAGGTGATGCATTTTGGACTTAAAAATCCTTGTGCTGCTTATACTATAAATGGCTCTGTGTTAAGTGAATCCCTGTTGGAAAGGGATCTTGGAATTTTGGTGGATAACAAACTTAAAGGTAGCAAGCAGTGCCAGGTGGCAACAGCCACAGCCAGCATGGAAGAAAGGTATGGATTCAAGGGAGGAAAATGTTATTCTCCCTCTTTACAAAGCATTGGTAAGGCCTCATTTGGAATATGCAGTGCAATTTTGGAATCCTGTGTACAAAAATGACATCTTTGAAATGGAAAGGGTTCAGAGAAGGGCAACTAAATTAATAAGGGGATTGGTGGAGCTTGAATATGAAGAGAGACTGGAAAAGTTACAATTATGTACGCTGGAGAAAAGGCACTTGCGTAGGGATATCATTACTGTGTATAAATACATTAACGGGCCATACAATAAACTATCTGGGGAATTGTTCACCGATAGAACATGTCAGAGGACACAAGGACATCCCTTAAGACTTGAAGAAAAAAGGTTTAGGCTTCAAGTTGGGAAAGGGTTTTTCACTGTGAGAACGGTAAAGCTATGGAACTGTCTTCCAGTGGACATTGTTATGGCAGGTTCATTGGTCAGTTTAAAAAAAAAGGCTGGATGAGTTTCTGCAAACAAGGAATGTTGCAAGTTACTGGTATTGATTCATAAAGTAGAGTTGATCCAGGGAAATTTCCAATTGCCACTTGGAGCCAGAAAGGAATTTTTCCCCCCTTCATAAATTTGGTGGTTTTTTTTGCCTTCCTCTGGATGAACAGTTAGGCAGGAAATGAGGATATTGCTAGATGGGTTGGACTGGATGGATGTATGTCTTTATTCAACCTCAAATACTATACTATACTATACTCAGGGGTGCCCCTACCATGAAGCAAACTGAAACATTTGCTCAGGGCGCACCCCTGCAGAACACTTAAAAGGCGGCAGTTAAAAAAAAAAAAATTCCTTCCTGCAATACTGCATTTCCGCCCCAGTCCACCAATCAGTATTAGTCAGCCCATCACTCCCACCTCCACACCTATGTTCCCTGATGAAGCCACGCCTACTTCACGTGCCGCCACCCATTTACCGATATGCGGCATTTAAAAGTTGTTTCAGGTGTCAAAAACCCTAGGAACACCCCTGACTATACTATACTACTATCCTGTATAAGATTCTAAGTATATTAGAGCTGTTGATAACTCATATTTACCCAGCCAAAAACACAGTAAGAGGCTTTTGCATCTAAATATTTTTACCCTTTATCTGCCATAGTGTGATTTAGTGTAAGGTGCTGTACACACTGCACATTGTATTGGATTGATAACAATGTATTCTCAGTTTCTGTAATTACAGACAGGTCTCTCTTCATAGACGCATCCCTACCTGCGCTTCTCTTTATCCGAACCCAACTTGCAACATATTCAAACTCAATGTGGGTTACCCAAACCTGACCTGCAAATCGAGTAACCTGCGGGTACCCGACCTGATTCAGGACTCTACATCCAACCACCTGTTGAAGTGACATTGAATTGAATTATTTACTTATAGCTTTATTTCATTCCCAATAATGTTTTGTCCCATACACAACAGTAAAGCTGTAAAAACTTCATCCCAATTGTCACCCTTAGAAAATCTAATTAGTCTTGGACGAACGCACGATCTGATGGGTCGGAACGCCACGGCTGATCGTGTGGTCCTCTATGGACCGCATGCTTGTTCGTGGATATTGTCGGAAGCGACTGCTTTTGCCACAATTGACAGTCCTTCCTCTTGGCCAACTGGTCGGAAGCCTTGAATGTTCGGTCAGGAGGAAGGATTGGATCCTGTGCTTTAGACCTAGCTTTAGAGAGGTACCCATGCAGAAACAGAATGCTCTCTGGCTTCTGCCAGTCAGTGATGGGAGAAGGTAAGTACTGTAAAAATAAGGGTTTGAGTGTATGCAAAATGTTGTTAGAGGGATAAACATGTTACAACAATAATTGATGGAGAATATAGAAGGGTCCAGTTTAATATGTAGAAACAGTATTTAAGTCCATAATTTTTTACTTAGTGCCCCATTTAGTTTAAACTAACTGTGCAGGGGCAAGCGCAGGATTTTCAACGGGGGATTCCTGAATGGGTTACCACCGAACAAGCCCAGAAGGAGGTTCATGACTAAATACATGGATATATTCAATATATACAATGTATCGGTCAGTTGGGGTATAAAAAATCGGAAGTGATTTCGGCAATGGCAGTGAATGATGTCAGTCGACTATTCGCCTGGATAGATTGAGCGGGAAATCACCTCCAAATGTGTGATGTTTGCTGTGACCAACAGTGCTTTCATCAATAGCAGCGAAACACTCGGGACAAAGTATTTGTCCGTCCGTGTGTACCCAGCCTAACGTTATGTTTTACTGAGACATCCACATTTGTGCTACATTTCCACACTTATTACAGAAGAGGAAACTGATAGCATCTGACCATGTATGGGCACATTCTGTATAAAGAATATAGGGAACCAGTGGCGTATCTACGTTAAAACATTCGGGGCACGTGCCCCGGATGTTTGGCAAAGTGCCCGAATGTTTTAACTGCCTGTGCCCCCTGCAAGTGCCCCAAATTTCCGGATTTCCCAGCTGCGCGAACCTCTGGGCACGTTGCGCAGCCGGCACACGCTATGACGTCATGCGCAATACCGGCGCGCCAATGTCACAAGCGCGCCGGCGAGAGAGAGCAATATCAGGGAGGGAGTCCAGATAGGTAGCACCGTAACAGTACTAGCAGCAGAGCCAAGCCAGATTAGATAGATAGCAGTTAGAAAGATAGCAGAGTTACTTAGATAGATAGTGATTTGATTTGATTTGATAGATACATAGATAGATAGATAGATAGCAGAGATAGATAGATAGATAGATAGATAGATAGATAGATAGATAGATAGATAGATAGATAGATAGATAGATAGATAGATGAGATAGAAAGAGAAGATAATTAGTAGATAGATGATAGATAGATGATAGAGATAGATAGATAGAGATAAATGATAGAGAGATAGATAGATAATGGATAGATAGATAGATGATAGATAGAGATAGATAGAGATAGATAGAAAGAGATAGACTGAAAGATAGATAGATGAATATAGAGATAGATAGAGATTAGATTGATAGATAGGTGGATAGAGAGTAGATAGATAGATAGAGATAAATAGATAGAGAGATAGATAGATAATGGATTAGATAGATAGAGGAGATAATAGAGAGATATAGATAGGATAATGGATAGATAGATAGATAGATAGATAGATAGATAGCTAGATAGAGATAGATAGAAAAGAGATAGATTGATAGATAGAGATAGATAGAGAGATAGATAGATAGATGAGATAGATAGATAGAGATAATAGATAGATAGAGAGATATAGATAGATAGATAATGGATAGATAGATAGAGATAATAGAGAGGAGTAGATAGATAATGGATAGATAGATAGAGAGATAATGAGAGATTAGATAGATAATGGATAGATAGATAGAGATAATAGAGAGATAGATAGATAATGGAAGATAGATGAGAGATAATAGAGAGAGATAGATAGATAATGGACAGATATAGATAGAGAGATATATAGAGAGAGAGATAAAATGGAATATGATAGATAGAGATAATAGAGGAGATAGATAGATAATAGGAGATAATAGATAGAGATAATAGGGAGAGATAGATAGAGAAGGATAGATAGATAGAGATAAAGAGAGATAGATAGATAATGGAACAGATGTAGATTAGAGAGATAATAGAGAGATAGATAGATAATGGATAGATGATAGAGATATAGAGAGATAGATAGATAGATAGATAGATAGATAGATAGATAGATAGATAGATAGATAGATAGATAGATAGATAGATAGAGATAGAAAGAGATAGATTAATAGATAGATAGATGATAGATAGATGATAGAGATAGATAGATAGAGATAAATAGATAGAGAGATAGATAGATAATGGATAGATAGATAGATGATAGATAGAGATAGATAGAGATAGATAGAAAGAGATAGACTGAAAGATAGATAGATGATATATAGAGATAGATAGAGATAGATTGATAGATAGGTGATAGAGAGAGATAGATAGATAGAGATAAATAGATAGAGAGATAGATAGATAATGGATAGATAGATAGAGAGATAATAGAGAGATAGATAGATAATGGATAGATAGATAGAGATAATAGAGAGATAGATAGATAATGGATAGATAGATAGAGAGATAATAGAGAGATATATAGATAATGGACAGATAGATAGAGAGATAATAGAGAGATAGATAGATAATGGATAGATAGATAGAGAGATAATAGAGAGATAGATAGATAATGGATAGATAGATAGAGAGATAATAGAGAGATAGATAGATAATGGATAGATAGATAGAGATAATAGAGAGATAGATAGATAATGGACAGATAGATAGAGAGATAATAGAGAGATAGATAGATAATGGATAGATAGATAGGGGATAGATAGGGTGCAGGTGCTGGTAGATCTTATTGTTGATCATCGGTTTCTCTATAGGGAGGGGTTGGGGATATAAAGGGGTCATGGGGGCTGATGGGAGATATTGGTGATGGTCTCTGTATAGGGAGGGAACACAAGCTGTTTGAGAAGGGGATGTAATATCTGTTTATATGAATTGACATTATTGCTAATTGACTGACTGGGGAACTGTTTAAATACATGATAGGAAGCTCAAAATCTTAAAATTTTAACCACACCCACTGGCAAAACCACACCCACCAACACGACCACACCCACTTTAATGCGGAGGCGGCCCGCGAAGCGGCATTCAAAAGTTTGGCTCAGGCAGCAAAAACCCTAGAAGTGCCCCTGTTTGAACCCCACTTTCTTTTAGAATCCTGGGGCCACCGGGCCCCAGAAGCCTCTCGGGCCCGGGACAACAGTATCTCCTTTCCCCCCTGATGGCGGCCCTGGGGATGCGGCAGGTTCAGGCCAGGCAGGCTGGGAACCATGGAGGAGCTTTTGTGAGGATCGCAAGTAGAGAATCAAAGGGTCTGTCCCAGCTTTCTCCTGAAGCAGCAGAGACAGCCCAAGACCCCCTCAACACCAACAAAAAGTGTCCATCACCAAGGGGGCCACTACTGATCATGATCGGGCCGCGTGTTGGGCACCACTGCCATAGTACATTGGGTAGCATTGGCTTTACACTTACTTCAACATTAAGAACAAATATTACATCTATTTTTAAGTGTCTCAATTGAGGAAGGGATAGGGGTGTGAAATTTCAGCAGCCTATATGTTAAATATGTACGTCAATGCCACAAATATGATAATATACATACAGGGATGAAATTACCGACAGACACAATCACTGACCTTTCTGCAATTTAATACAGAAGTTGCAGCTTGGGATAAATTGCAAACTGGCAATGCCCTTTGTGCTAATTCTAATCCTGGCAGCAAAACCCCCATGCAACCACTATATGAAATAGGTTGTGCCGGCTGCCCGGGCGTCTTTAGGGATATCCGCGTATGCCGCGCAAAGAAGGAGTTAAAGTCCAAATTCTACCACAGCACTTCCCTGTAAATGAGCAGCATTGTGTTCCCTCTAAGCTGTGTGCTTATGTGAGCAGGCCTATGAATATTAATGTAGGGCACAAAAATTTGCTGGAATATATACACTGCTGTGTAGTGCATAAAATTAAGTTTTGTATGCACACATATAACACATACCCTATATAAAATGAAAGGGAACATTGCATATATAAGTAAAAATCCTGAACCCTTACCTGTCTGTACGAAGTTTTTCTTTCTTTGAGTACAGGATCTTAGAGAAGGTGTCAGTAAGTCCCAAGTAGTGCTGAGGTGTAACATAATAGTTCCTTCTGGTCTCCTGCAGATATTGTTTGGCCCTGTGGGTAACGCTTTTGTGGATGTTAACAAACATCTGGCAAACACTGCCCCTTAACTCCTGGAAACCAATTCAGAAGAAGTCAATTTAAAGATGGTCCAGAAATGCTTCCTGGATCTCCCACCCTCCCCAGTGCATTTAGAAGGGTCTCTCGGTAAAACACTACCCTTGCTGGGGAAATAATATTGTGTCCAACTTGTAGCTTTCCAAGCATTTGGTCAGAATTTTATTGCCTCATCTCTATTGTAAACCTGTTAAAAAACAGTTAAAATGAAAAATATCTGGGGCAGGGAGGTTGGATTTGTAATTCCTACCTCCTACTATTGTTTGTGTGAGCACAGTGCAGCACAGTGCAGAAAAAAATGCTTCTGCCAGCTTCCTCAATCCTCAGTGCTTCAGCACTAAGGAATGAATAATCCTGTGTGAATCTAAATGTTACAAACTGTGAACAATTTATTTAAGGGGATAGTGTTAATAACTTTATTAGTTCATTAGTTCATTTTTAAATAGTAAAATGAATCAAGAATGAATTGACTAAATACTAACTTCCATTTCCCCCAAAGCTGGTACATACTGTAAACTACTTGATTAGAAATAATATCCCAAGCCTAAAACATAGCAATCAAAAGTGACACAGGGGGCAATACTACGCGATCCACCTCTTTATTTTGCAGCAAGTCATCCTGTGCTGTGTAAGTCTTGGCCACGTTCAAGAGAGCTTCATCAGGCCACTCATCATACCAGTCAATAGTGCAGCAGTTTACAATGGAAGGGTGAGTCCGGCAGTGCTGCCTGAAAGTGGGACCTGCTGGGCTTAGCGCTAGCACAATATGAAGCTTCAACTTTACCCTCTTAGCCAACATGCAATACAAAGAAAAGGATATCAGTTAAGGTAACATTAATTATCTGGCACAAGCTTGAGTTTAGCCTACTAAGATATTTAAGCAACTGAAATTTAACCCCATACTGGCCCCACTCTGTAGTGTACAAAAATCCTTACCTTACATCCCAGCTCCTTATGGTTGCCTTGCTGTGCCCCTCCAAAGTCCAGGAAAGTGTAGTGTAGGAAGCTCTGTGTGACTCATCCTGCGCCTGTCTCAGCCTCAACCTCGACAAGGTCTGAGGCATGCGCAGGAGAGTCCTCGCCCCCCTCCCTTTCCCTCCCGTTTTCTTCTCCCTCCCCCTAGCGCAAAACCCCTTGGTGATATTATAGTTATTGGTCCCCCAGCCCCAACCGCCATAATAGAATTGTTAGAAAGTCCCCCGATAGTTACTAACCTTCCCTCTATCCTCCGGCATTCTGAGCAGCCGGCAGCCGCGTCCCTGATTGGCTGCCTCTCAGCGAATCAGGGATGCGGCTGATGGTCCTGCCCCCTGCTTGCATTTCCGTGCAAGCAGAGGGCGGGACTGTGCGGCGGAGGATATAAGGAAGGTAAATAACTATAGGGGCACTTTCTAACAATTCTATTACGGTGGTTGGGGCTGGGGGACCAATAACTATAATATATTAAAACTTCAAAAAAAGGGGTGGACATGCCCTTTAAACAAATCCAGTATCCTACTGATGCTATTTAATATGATAGCTGCTCATGGGTCTGCTGGTGCCAGGCAACTTGTCATCCAATCTTCTCCGGAGAATTCTGACTTTCCCAGGAGAGGGATCCATATAATTGTTTCCTCCCTTGTACCAGCAGACCTGGAAATACCCACAGCTCCAAACAGACCATAAGTGGATTATATGAGAGTTCAGGTCAGTCTCACCTTATCTGACAATAACAACGACACTGTAGAAGTTACCTGCAGGAAGAATAAAATCATTGACTGTGTGCTGTTTGACTGGGTGAGCTCTGGTGTTGAAGCCTGCAGTTCCATGATGATACCATCTAACTCTTCCTTATCAAATAAATCTGGAATATCCCCTGAGTTCAGAAAAGAGTTTAAATCTTCAAGAAATGAATCCTGGGGCAATGGGGAAAAATACAAAAAGAAGGAGATCATTTAGGATAGACCCAGAGACTGAGGCAAGAAATTATTTTATTTATCAGTGGGAAAAAGCACAAATGGGCTTATTTAATAAGAAATGCAATCATGTACCTGCGCTGTTAAGTTTGCAGCAACCAATCAGTAGTGATGGAACCAGACCAGAGTTTGGGATGAAACTTATGAGTTCGGAAGAACTCAAACTATACGAACTCTATCCAAACTAATTAGGGTTCAAACTAGTTCATGTTTTTTCAGTAACTCTCGAAATATAGTGGTCGATTTTGGTAACCCTCGAATGTAGCGGTCAATTTCAGTAGCCCTCTAAAGTATTGTTATGTAGCCCTCTAAAGTATTGTTATGTAACCCTCTAAAGTATTGTTATGTAACCCTCTAAAGTATTGTTATGTAACCCTCGAAAGTATTGTTCAGTGACCCTCAAATTGGCCATAACCCTTGAATGTAACGTTCGGAAATACAACAATTGCCCGATTGTGGGAGAAAGAAGTGTTTAAACGCGTTTTGGTGATATGTACGTGCTACCCAGACCATTTCCTGGGTGACACAGCCATTTACATTAAGTTTCCATTGCTATTTTAACTGTAATTTATCTGAACTTTTCGAACTATTTCCTCCCATTGACTTTAATGGTTTAGTTTCCTAACTTCCGAACTCCAATTTAGTTCAGAAACGAACCGAACTTCAGGAAGTTCGCCCATCTCTACCAATCAGATGTAATCAGATGTTATCTGACTATAGTAGGTAAAATTTGTTTGGTTGCTGCAAATTAACAGCACCGGTGAATTTTTGTGAGTCAATGTGAGTCGGATATATGTACCTGGACTAAGTCGGCTCCAGTCAGGAGGAATACGGTGCTTCTACCCTGAAGTCCTGTTAGTTTGAACACTTTCTTTAGTTCCTCCCTGAAGTCGGCATAGCTGTAACTTTGAGTGACCGATGGTCTGTACAGGTCGCATTCCGCTATATAACTTGCCATTGTTGCACTAGTTACCTTTCCTGTTCCATCCAGGCCAACCTGTAAAATGGAATCAGCCAATCAAATTCATTATCGATATTCAAAACAAAAACACAAAGACATACTGGTGATGTGTGACATAGAGTTCTTAGATTTCTAAGTTCCTTGAAGCAGGCATTGGTGTCAATGCCTATGGTAACTTTAAAGCCTGGAACACACAGTACAACTTTGTACCTATCCTCCTGACCAACAGACTACTGGTTGGTAGATGGCCTGTTGGAAGAAAAACTTCTGCATCGCAACTGACTGTGCTGGACACTGGAGACCAAACTAAATTGAACTTTGTCTGCTTTGGCCGATATTTTCACCTGAATGACTAAACTATATATTGTGGCACCTGGTAAATCATGCCGCGTGTAATGGACCTAAGACTTACTTCTATTGGGAGTAGAAGATTTTGCTCCATAGAAGGTTAGTCCTACATTTGGCAGCTTTCTAACTCTTGGGGTTTGAGGGGTGATTTGTCTATATTTCATTTTTCATCCAAGGGGTGTATATGCCCATTAAACATAAGACTGGTCCTGATCAGGATACTCAGACAGTAAAATGAAAGTGTATAAAGAAAATACTCACCAGTATCATATGTCCCCCAGGTTGTCTGAACACTCTCGCAGCTCTTGTTATATGCTGCACAGCTTCATTAAAGAATATGTACGTGTCCTTAAAACAGGAAACATACACGAGAGATTCATACATTACAATAGGGAGGGATGGGTGGATATCACTTTTACATGAAATTATTTTGTGATCATAAAACTATAAGATGTTTTCATATTTTTTCAGATTGGTTAGTTAATTATTGATTTTTTAAAGGGGAACTAAAGCTAGAAGATGTAATTCACTCTACTGAGCAACTGAATTAACCCAAGGACTAAAACCATAACGGCATTATCAGGGGGTCAGTATTTTGAAAGCATTTATTAATATACAGAGAAATCACTGGATGGACGGATAATGGTCATTAAAATTAGATTTTTTATTCCTTTTCTTTAAAGCATATACATTGGTGTTGAAATTCCCCTTTAATGTTTGCAACTATTAACACAACAATTCAGGTTACTGGTTTGCTATCTATTCTTCTTTAAATTAATTATTTTTATGTTTAATTCTCTTAAGCCAAACTTCTTAAATTTTTCCAACCATTCATTCACAGTCAACCAATCAGGAACCTGAATGCTTAGCCTTCCTTATAAGCATAAGTTATGTCATCTGTTTTTTAGTCAGCACAAAAGCAGGGAGATTCAATAAAAGTTCTTATCGTTAAAAATTGTGCTAATTTTGCCCCAACCAATCAGATGTTATTTAACATTTAAAAGCTAACATCTGATTGGTAGGGGCAAAACTACTACAATTTTTAACGATAAGAACTTTTATTGAATAACCCTGAAGGTCTGTAGAAAACCAAACATTACAGGAACCATCTGGATTTTAGGCACAGATAAACAAGACAATTCCTGCTGGTAAGCGACCCTTAGGATTTATTTAGAAAGTACCAAAAAGTGAACACATACGTCTGAATTAGTCAAGTTCATTTTCATCTTTATTCTGTGTTCTTCCAGTTTTGAGAGCAGCTTTTTGTGATCTGAAACGGGACGGTAAATTCTGGCTTTACTGGTCTCTAAAAAATCCACAAACTGAACAGCGTCCTCCATCAGTTTCTCTTTGGTCCAGGAAATCTTAAGAGAGAAGCAGTGTCAGGTTTCCCTAATTCTTTATGATACATAGATTGATGTATAGTTCTGGCCAATGTCACAAGTACATACGCATCGGCTCTTCTTAACACTAATTGTAACACATCAAGCCTGTTAATGTGCCCAAAGAGAATGCACTGGGTGTGTAAAAGAAAATAGATGAATGCACTTTGATAAGACGGAAACATGTGGCCTGTTCATGAAGCTTCAAAAACCTGTAATGATTATCCTTGGCATCTACTAAATCAATAAATTGAAAGGTGACCCCCCCATCATAAATTCTCCTAATCTTGGTTGCACATGGTCAGTAAAGCTGGGTACACACCTATCGATTTTTCCTCCTGACCGACCGTTCGATACTTTCGAACGGTCGGCCAGGAGGAAGGACTGTCGGTCGCGGCAAAAGCAGCCGCGTCCGATAGTCACCGCGAACGATCGTGCGGTCCATAGAGGACTGCACGATCGGACGAGGTTTTCCACCCTGTCCGATCGTCCTTTCGTCCGAGTCGGACGAACGGTCGATCGGACATGGGCACTTTCGGATGCGATAATTTCGGTCCGATCGACCGATACACTGAACTATCGGTCGATCGGACCGAAATATCTCATCGTGTGTACCCAGCTTAAATTACAGCTGGATGACTTTTGTAACATATAAATGTTGATGTAGATATCATATAATAAATGATAATAAATAAATAGAATTTCTAAAAATGTTCAGACCTCATTGTACAAATGGCTGGGATAGGATAAATCTGTGCTATTGTAAGGTGGTCTATAAAACTCAAACAGGAACTTCATAGTTTGATAAAGGTCTTAGCACGAGACCGATTATTTGTGCGTGTGGATTAAAATATTACACTGATTTTCAGTGCTCAAAGATATTTGCATTCTATCTATCTATCTATCTATCTATCTATCTGTTATTTATCCCTAATCATATCCCGGCTAGACTACTGCAACACACCCCTGTGTGGTTTACCAAACAAATGCTTGGCACCGCTTCAATCTATTCTCAACTCTGCTGCCCGGCTCATTCATTTCTCTTCTCGCTTCTCTAATGCCTCTCCTCTCTGCCAGTCCCTCCACTGGTTGCCCATCATGCAAAGGATCCAGTTCAAACTGCTTACCTTATCCTATAAAGCACTATCCAACATAGCCCTTCCATATATCTCAGAGCTGATCCAGCGATACCGTCCCAGGTGCAACTTCCACTCTGCAAATGATACCTCCCTTTCATCCACTCTGGTCACCTCTTCCCATGCCCGCATTCAGGACTTTACTCGTGCTGCCCCTCTGCTCTGGAACTCCCTTCCTCCGTCTGTCCGTCACTCACCATCCCTTAACACCTTCAAATGTAAACTTAAAACCCACCTCTTTAGGCACCATATAACCTGGCCTAAACATTACCCCCTTACTACCCAATATGATCCAACCCGCCTTTCACGCTCCACTGCCAATCTATTTACAGCTACCGATTCCCGCAACCTAATGTCTCACCCCCATATCCTCTAGTCTGTAAGCTCTTTGGGCAGGGTCCTCTCTCCTATTATATCACGGTATTGCTGTGTATGTAATATGTATAACATTGTATATCTATCTATCTATCTATCTATCTATCTATCTATCTATCTATCTATCTGTCTGTCTGTCTGTCTGTCTGTCTGTCTGTCTGTCTGTCTGTCTGTCTGTCAGTCTGTCTGTCTATCTAATCTATCTATCTATCTATCTATCTATCTGTCTGTCTGTCTGTCTGTCTATCTATCTTCTATCTGTCTGTCTACCTATTATATATCTATCTATCTATCTGTCTGTATGTCTATCTATTATATATTTATCTATCCATCCATCTATCTATCATCTATCTGTCTGTCTATCTGTCTCTATCTATTCACCTACCTGTGCCCCCATCCCCTTGTCAGAATTTACCAAGTGTTTAGCCACGGCCATAACTGGAAGCCACACACACACACAACTAGAAGCCACAGCCACAGCCTGTGTGACCCCCCAATTGGTATAGTATAGTATTGATTATTCAGGAGTTATATCCATACATCAACCAGCAAATTAAACATTGCATCATCATTAATAACGTAGCACCTGGTACTGTGGCAGCATTGCCATATCTGTAAACTGTCCACACTTTTAGCTCCATTCTGAGTGGACAATGACAATGTCTCGCTCTTATTTAGTAAGAGGTGCAACTCTTACTTGCAGCAACCAATCAGATGACACCTTTTTCTGGTAGACTACAGTTGGAAAGCATCCGATTGGTTGCAGCAGAGAAGAGATGGGATCCGGGTCCGGCTCGGACCTGTATCCGGCATGGAACACCTCGGTTCCAAAATCCAAACATTCTGTCCGAAACCGGCCAGATTGTTCGGATTTCAGGACTTTTGAAAATCCTCAAAAATTGCCTCGAACGTTTGATAATCCTCGAAAATACGATTGGAATCTCGAAAGTAGTTTCCAATCGTATTTTCGAAGATTATCGAACGTTCAAGTTATTTTCGAGGTTTATCTAAAATAGCTTTAAACATTCGATAAGTCATCGAAAATGGATCTGGATCTTCAGGAGTTTCCCGAGATCCTTAAATCCAAAAACAGAATGGATCTGACCAGTTATGGACATCTCTACAGCAGAGTAGCAGCACAGGCAGAATGATTAAATTACGTAATCGTCCACATGACACACCTTGCAACCTACAATCCTTTTCTAGTAAAATATGTTTTTATTATTATTTATGCACAAAAAATCTGCAAAGAGAATATATTTCTAGGTATATCTGTTGGATCAACTGGACTTAAAAGTAATGTTTGTCTATCCCATTGAGAATGACCACAGTTAATTTATTAAATAGAATTTGGTAACAATTTATTTACCAGATACCCAGTCCATGTGCTTCTAGTGTGTGAATATTTCAACCACCACCATCAGTCCAACCAAACATGGTTTCCCTGATTTAAAGTTCAGAAATTAATCATTAAATTCTTTGTAATTCCTAACTAAAGATAAACCTGTTAAATTTAGAGATGTACTGTGGGTTCTAATAGAACCCAGTTTCGAATCGAATCGGAGGGTTTTGAAGTCCCACCAAAACTTTCGGAACTCCCGGATTTCACAAAACACAAATTTTTTGAGTTTTGGATTTTCATCGAAAATTCCATAATTATCAAATTTACGGGCCGTTCTCTAACCCTGGAATATACTATTCGTTTTCGCTAACCCTCGAATGTACCGTTCGGTTATCCTAGGAAGGATCGTTTGTTCGTTCGATAATCCTCTAATGTACCGTTCGCTAACACTAGGAAGGATTGTTCGTTCGTTTTCGCAAGCCTTCAAATGTACCATTCGCTAACCATAGTAATGTAATAACCAAATAATAACCTAGTATATAATAACCATATAATAACTTAGTAATATAATAACCATATAATAACCTAGTAATATAATAACCATATAATAACCTGGTTATTATATGGTTATTATATGTTATTATATTACTAGGTTATTATATGGTTATTATATTAGTATAGTATAGTATAGTATTTGAGGTTGAATAAAGACATCCATCCATCCAGTTCAACCCATCTAGCAATATCCTTATTTTCTGCCTAACTGATCCAGAGGAAGGACTACAACTGGTAATCGGAAATTTCCCTGGATCAACTCTACTTTATGGTGGTTATTATAACCACATAATAACCATATAATAACCTAGTCATATAATAACCTAGTAATATAATAACCATATAATAATATAGTCATATAATAACCATATAATAACCTAGTCATATAATAACCATATAATAACCTAGTCATATAATAACCGTATAATAACCACATAGTGCGATCCGAACTAACCCTCGAATGTACCGTTCGCTAACCCAGGAAGGTTCATTCGTTCGTTCGATAATGTACCATTCGTTAACCATGGAAGGATCGTTTGTTCATTTGATAATCCATTCTCTAATACATGTAGGTTCGTTAATTCGAAAATCCTCGAATGTACCGTTCGCTAACCCAGGAAGGATCATTTGTTCGTTCGATAATCCGTTCGCTAGCACATGAAGGTTCATTCGTTCGTTCAATAATCCTCGAATGTATCATCGAATGTAGCTTGCTCAAAACATGAAAATTGCGCGCTTGACTTCAGGAAGTGTTTTAAGAACTTTGGTGACAGTGACATGTTCCCCAGACCATTTCCCAGGTGCCACAGCCATTTACAGTAAGTTACATTGTTAGTTTAACTATCACTTTCCCATAGACTGGAATGGGTCCGAATTCAAACTTTCAAACTTTCCGAAAATTTTGAAAGTTCGAAAACGGAACGAAACTCATCAGTTTCGAACACCTCTAACACTCACAGACAGGCAAACACAGACAGACACACACAGACACTCACAGACAAGCAAACACAGGCAGACACACACACACAGACAGGCAGACACTCACAGACAGGCAAACACAGACAGACACACACTCACAGACAGGCAAACACACAGACTTACCTGAGGATGTGCAGGGCCGCCATCAGACTTTTTTGGGGCCCACACTGGGTAAATTACCGGGTCCCCCATAACACGCAGCAACTCACACATTACACACAGACTAGAACACATATTAAACACACACTTTAGCACACACATATTACACTTTAGCACGTACAATTACACTTACATTACATTAAATAGTTGGAACCCATACACTGGTAAAATCATTGGCACAGATTCTGATGAATGGTTGGCACACAGACTGATAAAATTTATGGCCTCAGGCTCTGATAAATGGTTGGCACACAGACTGATAAAATTTATGGCCTCAGGCTCTGATAAATGGTTGGCACACAGACTGATAAAATCATTGGCATAGACTCTGATAAGTTGTTGGCACACAGACTGATAAAATCATTGGCACAGAATCTGATAAATGGTTGGCACCCAGACACATAAAACCATTGGCATAGACTCTGATAAATGGTTGGCACACGGACTGATAAAATTATTGGCATAGACTCTGATAAATGGTGGCCACCCAGACTCTGATAAATAGTTGTAAAACAGACAGATAAAATCATTGGCACAGACTCTAATAAATGGTTGGCACACAGACAGATAAAATCATTGGCACAGACTCTAATAAATGGTTGGCACACAGACTGAAAAAATTATTGGCACAGATTCTGAAAAATGGTTGGCACACAGATTGATAAAATCATTGGCACAGACTCTGATGGTTAGCACACAGACACTGCTAAAATCAATCAACTCCAACCCCAGACATTGCAAGACAGCTATTTGGAGCAGGAATGTATGTATGTATGTATATGTTTATTTATATAGCGCCACTAGGGGACGCAGCGCTGTACAATCTAGAATACAAAAAGTCATACAAGGGGGACAGTAAATAAATACATAAATATATAAATAAGTATGAGCATCACTAAATATACAAGTGCTTAAAACATGTAACATGAGGAAAGAGGTCCCTGCCCCTTAGAGCTTACAATCTACTTAGGTGGATAACATACAGATACATAAAAAAGGGTGGAAGTGCTAAAGTAATAACTGGTGCAGTGTTAACAGTCCTGTGTTGTGCTGTGCTTGGAGAGATAGAATGAGAGGTTAGATTTAAACTGGTTTATTGGGGTTTCTTGACGTAGAGAGAGTGTAGCAAAGTGGATTTCAAGGGCAACAATATACATTTAAAGATTAAAGGTGAATTGTGGTCTCCATACAAGTGTCTCCCTTAAATAAGCCTAGGATGACAATCCTAAATTATAGGCTTGTTAAGTATTCTTGCACTGGCTCTGTATCTGTGACAGGCATGTGTTATAATAACCCGTGTTACTATCCCCCCTAAAAACATAATTTAAGGTAAGGATTTTTCAGCACAACACAGTGGGGCCAGTAGTGGGTTAAAATATATGTATATTGTATGTGAAATTTATACATACAATTTGTAATTTACACAGCTGCTGGCTGTGTGGCTGGCTGCTGGCTGGATCATAGATGGAAGGGAATACCGTCCTTCCATTCTACTGTTGGGCTCCTGGCTACTTCCCCTGCACTTCACCAATAGCTCTTGGGTTGGCCTTGATGACGCGCACGACAGTGGATGGCCATAGGGGTTTACAATCTGATGGGCCAAATCTACCTCTGAGTTTGGAATCAGAAGACTTGTTAAGGTAGTTTTCAGACCCAACTTTCTTTTAGAATCTTGGGTTCTCCGGGCCCCAAAAGCCTCTCGGGCCTGGGACAACAGTACCTCCTTTCCCGCACGATGGCGGCCCTGCGTGTTAAAGGGAAAGTTGATGTGATACATGTTAAAGGAGTAGTTGATGCGATATGCGTTGAAGGGAAAGTTGGTGTTATATGCCTTAAAGGGAAAGTTACTGTGATATGTCTTAAAGGGGAAGATGGTGCAATACGTGTTAAAGGGGAAGTTGGTGTGATATGCGTTAAAGGGAAAGTAAGTGTGATACACGTTAAAGGGGAAGTTGGTGTGATACGCCTTAAAGGGAAAGTTAGAGTGATACACGTTAAAAGGTAAGTTGGTGTGATACGCCTTAAAGGGAAAGTTAGTGTGATACGCGTTAAAGGGGAAGTTGGTGCAATAAGTGTTAAAGGGGAAGTTAGTATAATACGCGTTAAAGGGGAAGTTGGTGAGCAGGTCTGTTGAATTTTGGATAGAGGTTCGGGCTGGAACATTAGAAAAACTGTTGGATACTCTGCTAGTTGATAAATAAGGATTGGGCCCAATCCACAAGGCTCACATGACAAAACACTGCTGCAGCCTAGGCTGCGGCCACATACAATGGGCTGTAACACACATGAAATGCACAAACGCAATGTTACATTTGTGCTTCTATTCCGCTAATATTCTGTTATCGGAGTGCATGTGATTTGTAAGAAATGGTGACTGCATGCACTCTGATAATGGATCGCAGCACAGCGCACAAAGTTCCCCCGATAACGGATCACAAAACATGATCGTAAGCGTATGAGAAACTCGCTAGTGTGACATTTGGACTGCATTACAAATTCCAAATCTACTGGCATCCAGGTTAGAAACCTAGAGATGGACTAAAAAAACAGCCATCGGATTCCATGAGACGTCCTAGACAGTGACTGAATTCAATAGAGACATTCTCATTAACACTCTAACGGTCTGGTCACACTCCTTTACACTATGCACATTTCTAGGCACTTTTCACACAACGTGGGTTTTCAGAAGTGTGAGGACTGTTTTTCCTATTAAATACATTTAGCATTCCATCTATAAACATAGCATAGCAAACGTATTACAATGCGCTGCCACATGCATTTATCCTGTTACGTACTGTTTAATTTTAATATACAGAGAAAAGAAATGCACAGGAAAACGCACACGCTTTTTGATTGGTGCATCTTGCTGGGTTTGTGTGTGCATTCTGGGCGAAGCCTTTCAAGGGGCGTGTTTATAAAAGTAGTATTCTGGGCACAATAGATATCTTTACGTAATAGTATTTATATATTTAGATATCTATTGATAATAGTATATATTTAAATATGTATTGGGAATAGTACACATACCTACTGAACTAACCCTTCCATTCCCAAACTTAAAGGGTAACTATAGTCAAAAAACAAATTTTGTTCAATCATCTAAAAAGTTTTCATAAACATAAAATCACCTACTCCCCAACCTGACACAGGTAGACACACACCAACTGACCTACCCTTTCAATTACGTGGCAGCCATATTTATAGGGTAACTATAGTAAAAAAAATAAAAAATAAATGACCAAGCATCAAAAAAGTAGTTTTTTTACCCCACCCATTTATTCATGTGGCAGCCATACTAAAAGGGTACATAGTCAAAAAACTAATTTGACCATCAATACTGTTATTTTATTTACCCCTCAACCCAAAAGGTAACGCACCTACTAACATACCCTTCCATTCCGGTGGCAGCCATACTTAAAGGGAAACTATATTAAAGAAACAACAATGTCCTCATCATTGTCATTACTGAGTTTTAATTCTGCAGCACAGACAAACATTCCCTCCTAAATGTAGCCTTTCAATCCACATTCAACTTTATACTTAGACTTCCCTTTCTGGTTTAATTTGATGTTACTGCTAGCAATACCTGACCACTGTGCTTTGGGTTGTTTATTGGGTTTGCATAGTTGATGCAAACATAAAGGGCTTATTTAATTAGGGCTAGGCCCCACTATGTCCAAAATCTGCGCAATGCAATCTTTCATATCGCATCTGCTTTGTGCATTGTATGGACACCCATGTCCCACTACCTGCGCTGTGCTGCACTCCCCTGCTATTTGATTTTGATGCACATCCCTGCATTGTCTTCGCCATCATTTTACTAAAAGTCGGGAGCACATGCGATAGCGCACCAAGATCGCACATCCTACCGCTCCAAAATTGTGTTACAGCTTTATATTGGTAGGAGGTGCGATCAGTGGGGCCATGACCTAAGAGGTGTAACATTTTGCTTGTGCTGTTAATCTGCAGCAACTAATTACACATTATTAGATGTTTCTAACTAGTAGAAAATATATTATCTGATTGGTTAATTAAACTTAGGGGGAAATTTTTGCCCCTCCTATTAAACTCTCTTTAAAACACTGACATGGAAAGGGTATTTCCAGTATATGTTTATGTACAAGCATTGGAAACCAGATCACATGATCTCTGCTCCCAGAAACTGTTCATGTGACCATGACCAACTGTCATCTTGGCAGTTGAGTTTTGGGTTTTGGTGGTGAGTGCCAATTTTGCTCTTGTGAGATTTTGCGATTTGGTGAGTTTACTGGAAAGCTATTAAGAAGAAAAAGAAGAAAAAGAAGCCGAGAAAGAAAAACACCTCGGCTGAGAGAAGCCGACAAATAAAACCTCGGCTGAGAAGAAGAAGCCCGACAAATACCACCTCGCTAAGAAGAAGAAGCCGCCAAATAACACCTCGGCTAAGAAAGAAGCCGCCAAATAACACCTCGCTAAGAAGAAGAAGCAGCCAAATAACACCCTCGGCTAAGAAGAGCCGCCAAATAACACCTCGGCTGAGAAGAAAAGCCGCCAAATAACACCTCGGCTAAGAAGAAAAGCCGCCAATAACACCTCGGCTGAGAAGAAGCCGGCAAATAACATCTCCTAAGAAGAAGCCCCAAATAACACCTCGGCTGAGAAGAAGCCGCCAAATAACACCTCGGCTGAGAAGAAGCCGCCAAATAACACCTCGGCTAAGAAAAGCCCCAAATAACACCTCGGCTGAGAAAGCCGCAATAAACATCTGGACTTAGAAGAAGCCGGCAAAGAAAGCCATGGAGAGACGGCCCTGTAAGAGACATCTAGAGAGACAAGCTGAGGATGGTAAGAGACTATTTAGAACTTTTATTTTCTCACAGCTCTGTCCCATCTTGTAGTAAAACTAAATGATTCAATTCTGTGCCCTGGTAGCTCCCCCTTCCTGTAGTGGTAGTTTTCTATTATACTAACTGTCCCATCTACCACATACTACAATAAAGCAAATATTAGATGATAGGGGTTTCTGAATATTAAAGGGACTTTCTGTGAAATCAAGCAAACCAACTGTCAAAACTGCAAATAGCACAAACCAACTGTCAAATCGCTGTCACCATCCCAGCTACAGCAACACTGGTTACAGCAGTAATTTTCTGATTACTTGATTGACAATTGAATGGTACAGTGGTGTTGGGAGGATTATAGTTTCCAGTAATGGGCAATTTAAAATACCATTTTTCAGTATAGATGCCCTTTAGGGTTAGTAGCTAGAAAATGTCCCTTCACCTTTTTCTTGAAAAAAACCCCTAGATTAAAACCAGAAGATATTTTCAGACCAGAGATGGATTACCATCAATTGGGCCCTAGACAGAGCTGTCTTTGGGGCCCCTTGTTCATATTCTTTATTGTATTGCTGTAATATGTAGCAGGGCCCTGATGTTTGCGGGCCCAGGCGGAGCCTTGTGGACTACCCTGGTCTGTTTTCAGACTGTCTCCTGAAATCCTATTTCTCTTCCTCGTCCTAATTATCACACTGAAGACTTTGTCAAAAATTCTCTCTACATATATCTATAATTTATTAAAAATGACCATTACCATATCCAATTATTATATTAAAATATGTTTTAATATGGGCTATAACGCTATTCTGCTTCAATATAAAGGTGCTGCTGTGAAGAAGCTTCGTGTGGACATTGAAAGACCCTTCCCGATGGACGTCCGGAATTACAGGTTTTACACCAAGCTGGAAAAGGTGCGTATGGAAGTAATGCTGGCTTCTTTATTTTCAGCAAGGAGTTCGTGGCTATGAAGATCCTGAAGAAGGAAGAAAATCTGGAGGAGGCCCACCTTATGGAGAGAGAGGCACAGTACTGCGAGCGGTTGCTGGATGCCCCTTCGTGTCCACGCTTATGCACCTTCCAGACGCAGGTATGGACAAACTGTTTGTATTGGAAGGCAGTGTAACCAGTTCCATTATATAAGTGAGGTCTATCAGTAAATAATAGGTATTGAGATAACACTGATAATATAATGTTCTCTCCATCAGGGTAAGTGTAATGTGTAAAGTGTTAGACATTATCAGATTTTTATTAATCACTTTTCTTCATTGATGGTATAAGACCCACTGTTACTTTGGTCCCTGTGGTAAAGGAAAGGATTAGAATATGCCCTGTCCCAGCCGTCTCCATTGAGTATTAAAACAACTCAACTAAATGCCGCAGACTGGAAGCTTTTTGTTTATTTGTGCCATCTTTATTTACATTTGTTGTAATTATTTAGTGTATAGTCACACATTGTATGCTCTATTCTGTACCATCTATTGAATGTTTTCCTGTCTTTGTACACAGAGGAATGCCTTTTTCGTTATGGAGTTTGCCGGAGGAGGAAGCCTGGAAGATCTTCTACAGAACTCAGGCCACCTGGAGATTAACGCCATCAAGTAAGTGTGATTCCTTACCATATTGCAATGTATTGACACTGCACAGAGATCTTATATGCCTGTAGATTTACTGTACAGTGACAATTATAAGGAGACTTTATAATAGGAATTACACAATTGATTGTCCACTTGTTTTCTTCCTGGAAAGGTTCTATACGCGGAGATGGTCTATGGTCTCCGTATCTCCCCACTCGCTTGGAATCATCCATCGGTAAGTATAATTCTGCAATTACATCTCCCAACTACCCCAGTATTAATGATGATCTCCCTCTTCTACCTACTTCCACTGTTTTCTTTAAGGCAATTAGTGGAACATTTGGCTGCAATATCTCTTCATGTTGGCAATACGTCTTCATGCAAGTTAGTAAATAGTCCAAAGCTAGATTGTTCACAGGGGTGCCCCTACCTTGTAGCAAACTGAAACATTTGCTCAGGGCGCAATGCAGACACACTTAAAGGCGGCAGTTAAAAAACTTCCTGCAATACTGCATTTTAGCACCAGTCACCAATCAGTGTTAAGTCCACTCCAGTCATTGTTAGTCAGCCCGCCACACCCACCTTCACAAACCACGCCCAGTTCCCTGATAAAGCCATGCCGCTTCACATTCTGCCACCCGTTTACCAATAGGTGGCATTGTTTCAGGTGTCAAAAACCCTAGGAACACCTCTGATTGTTCAGGCCAAGCAGTCCCAAACAACCGTTTTTGTTCCTTGTAGTCAGTAAAGTCATTATCTCTTTTGCAGGGACTCAAGCCGGACAACATTCTGCTGAGTGAAGACGACATGTGAGGATCGCCGACTTTGGACTGGCAGCGGAAAACGTCACCAGAGGGGTCCACCGAAGTATGTGGGACACTGGACTACATGGCCCCAGAGGTGAGGAATTAAATCCTATTTTGTATAACAAATTGTATCTAGTAACAGGGAGATCTCCAAGTCACAAGATTGTGTGTCAGAGCCTCAATGTGATCTACTGTAGACACTTAGTTTGAATATTGTGCCAGTTTTGAATTTCTAAAGAAAGTTTATGGAATCCATTTATGTATTAATACAGGGATAGGCAACCAGTAGACCTCCAGACGTTTGAAAACTACAATGTCCAAATCTCCCTAACACATAGTGCTTGTAGAGGAATTCTGGGAGTTGCAGTTTTATAACATCTAGAGATCTACTGGTTGCCTATACCTGCAGTAATATAGACGCTGTTTTCCCCATTAATATAGAAATTGTCTATTTATATGATTTCCAGTTGTAATGAATTATGGTTATTGTCTTGAAATGTTGGAAGAAAAATAGCAAAAATCTTCACCTTCCATCGATTTTAGCCCTGAAAAACTGCTGAATGGCTTTGGTTAAAGTGCTGTCAGATTTTACATTTATTAAGATGTTTTTAGAATGAATATTTTATATAATCTCTCTCACTTTTTTCTAGATGCTACAAGTAAGGAATACGTTTTTGCTGTGGATTTTTGGTCCTTAGGTGTCACCGTCTACAGGATGGCTGCTGGACGTTTCCCATTTTAGCCGGAGAGGAGGAAAATAAGGTGAAAAGATCCATCCTGAAGTCCAGACCAACGTATCCAGCAAGCTCATGGATGACCTGAAAGACTTTCTGAGCAAGGTGTGTGCAGGATTTTAATGAGAAAGCTTGTTATAGTATTTTATACGCTTCTCTGGTAAATTGGTATGATACAGGAAGATGTTAGTCTGTGTAATCTACCTTGTCTGGTATTAAAAACTGTTATTGTCTTTTCCTATAGCTCCTGAAGAAGAATCCATGTGCGCCTGGGAACAGCTGGAGATATCAGGCAACATCTATTCTTCAGAGGAACAGACTGGACCCATCTGGAGAGTGTGATACCACCGTCCACTTTCCACCCAGAGATATGGATCAGAGAAGATGCTTGAACCAGCCTATGTCCTTCATGGAGATGCTGAGGACGTCTACAAGCATCAGGGAAAATTGCAGCCTTCTCCTTTCTCTGCACCAGTTGGCGGGAAGACGAATCGCTTCATCATCCTCCGGTAAGAACATCACTCCACCACCCCCAGCCACAGGTATAACCCTTTATATTTATATGTATCGTCTTTATTTGGAAGAGTAAGACAGTGTTTCTCAAACCTTTTATCCTCGGAGAACCCTGAATCACTTTTAAATGTGTTAAAATTACATAAAAAATATTATAAATTGTTTTCATTCTTAGTTTATTAAAACCAGAATACATAATTCATACATATAACAGATTGCAATAAGATTATATATTGGAAATGCACAGAATTTCACAAGGGCAGATCTGTACAGTTCCTTTCAAAAGGAATCCTCAGTATCCTCCCAGGAACCCCAGGGGTAGAGAAACACTGATTAACATATATAATTTAATTATAATAGTATGTTTTACAACTTCACACACACAAAATATATTGTATATATGTATGTACATGTTATATATGAATAATTATTTATGTAGTGGATAGAGGAGAGATAGACAGTATAATAGATTGATTGGATAGATTAGATAGGTAGGTAGATAGATTAGATATATAAGATTGACAGACAGATAGATAAGATAGTTGACACACATATATAGATACATTGGTATATATGATAGATATGTGCTAACAAGTAGCCATTAGTTACACATATAATATTGGTTATTAATATTGTCATTATAATATTGATCCAGGGACAAGCCGATTGCCATTGGAATCAGGAAGGTTTTTCCCTTTGATCCATTTCACCAAAGGTTTTTTTGCCTTCCTCTGGATCAGTAGAAATGGTTGAAATTAAGGGACTCCTGTCTTTCTTCAACCTTATAGTAAATGATAGTCTATAGTTAGATGTATAGTGTAGTTAGGAACCTGCTCAGAGAGTCTACCTTGACGTGGTGGCAGGCTTGTTATCCTTTGGCCAATTCTATTTTATTGCAGGGTCCTAGAGCACTAAAACGATGTTTTAGGGGAAATTAGGATGTAATGAGACCCTGTGTGTCTGTCTTCATCAAGTCTTTCCATTGTCTTAATTTCCTGCCATGAACATCAGCACTATTGGGTCCATCTTAACGATGAACCAAATGTCTCCTGCTAGATAACGTAGGGAACTTAGCTATGAAATGGGGCGGTTGGTCTGGTACGGAGGATGATGGTCTAGAAAGGGGATTTCAGTGCTGATCTGTTTTGTTGGCCCTGATCCTGGTTTAATCTTTATATTTGACTATTGGCTAAAGGATAAAACTAAAGGACTCTCACTAATACATTTCAATTAGAAACTTGGTACAGTAGAGGTAAAAATCACAATAGTATAAACCACAGAATAAAAATATAATTACCATGATAGATACAATAGATATAAAGTTGAGGATGTTAATATATTAAAAGAAAACTAAACTGTAAAAATTACATTGTAAGAAATGAAAAGTCCCTAGGATTATTCCTACCGCCTATCCCATTTTGTTGAGGCACCAGCATGTTCAGTTGCGGGTTAGTCCTGGACTCTCCTGTATTAAGTGCTAATATCAGGGGAAGCCTGGTAGAAGCAGTTTTCTTTGGGCTGGGTGCTCCTCACGAAAGTACACACACACACACTCACTAATTCATTTTTATGTATACACAAACAATCCCATTGTTAACATTAGATATGAAAATTAGACAGGGGAATACATGGTGCAGTGTGAACACCCTTGTCTGGTTTGTGATCAGTAGTAATGTTTAGGAGAAAGCAGTTACCAATAACTTTTATGACATGTATTGCAGTGGTGTTTACCGTATATACTCGAGTATAATCGTCCGAGTAAAAGTCGAGGTACTATTTTTACCTGAAAATTAGTAAAAACTGATTGATTCAAGTACAAGCAGAGGGAGAAATTATGACCACTACTGCCTTCTGATTTAGTATTGTTTTGTGGCTTAAGTTGCCCTTTAAATAGACAGCAGAATTGCCATGCATTATCCCATACAGTAATAGACAAATCCAGTACCAGTAACTCCTAATTCCTTGGCACTCCCAGATGTTTGGAAACTACAACTCCCAGCATGCTTTGAGTGGCAATGTTCAATAAACTTTTAATTAAGCTTACCATCATTTACAATTCTCCTGAACTGATTATAGTAAAGGCGCCTCTGACCCCCATATAGTAAGGGCACTCTGACCCCCATATAGTAAAGGGCACTCTTACCCCCATATAGTACAGGGCACTCTGACCCCAATAGTTAAAAGTGTCACCTGAGAGTTGTAGTTTCAAGCTGTCACTTGCATTAAACTAGCAGCCATTTTGGCCCAAACTGAGAGACCCATCAGATTTACAGCATCCAGATGAGTAGTAACAGTGCTGAGTGAGTCCACAGCCAGACTACAGGAAGCAGGAAGGAATGTAAGGCAGATCAGCTCCTGTAACTTTCTATGCAGGTGAAAGATTTTTAACACATCGCCACCTACTGTTACTATCCGCAATTGCAGCATTGGATCTAAATTAGGACTTGCTTGTGAAGGTTCTCATTCATCCAGGTCATGGTATATCTGTTGTATTCAATTAGATCAACTGGCACTTGAAATGTAGTTCTTGAAGACGTTTCGCTAGTCATCCGACTGGCTTTCTCAATTCAGAATGACAAAATCTGTGGCAATTAGTACCCTGGAAAATCCCAATTAGCATATCACAGCCAGGTGTTAAGGGTGTGATTGATAGTGGCTAAGAGGTGTTATAGGAACGCCCAGAGTAAGGTGTTAAAATAGCATTGTACTTGGCAGACAGTTGGTGTCGAACCCCCCCCACCTCTATTTAGGCTTGGTTTCTTTATTTTCACATAAATGGCCTCCTTACCCTTAACACCTCTCTTGAACCAGTCACGTTCCTTCGCCAATGTTAACATTACAATCTTCAAAGGTATGTCCTTATCCTTAAGATGCAGGTACACGCTGAGTCCTGACCGAGGAATTGGCTCTTCTGTGCTGGGCCATACGTTGATGCAGTTGTTGTTTGGTTTCCCCCACATACAAATCAGAGCATTTCTTCACTGCACTGCACTGCATATATGATGTCGCTCTTGTGTTTCGGTATTGGGTCTTTCGAATGTACCAATTGCTGCCTCAGTGTGTTTGTTCGGTTTAAAGCAGACAGGATACGATGTTTTTCGAAAATTCTTCTAATTTTCTCGAGACCCCTGCTACATATGGGATGACCATGTTCTTCCTCCTGTCTTGCTTTTCCCCTTCACTGTTGGTATTTGTGTTCTTTTTTTCTTCCTTCTACTTCTTTTGACAAAGGCCCAGTCTGGATATCCACAAGTTTTAAGGGCCCCTGAGATGTTTCATTTCTTTAGCCTTTGCCTCTGTGCTAGGGGGGATGTTCTCGCTGCTCTGTGTTGCAGGGTTCTAATGACACCAGCTTGTGATCTAAAGGGTGGTGGGAGTCAAACATCAAATACGTGATCTGTGTGTGTTGTTTTCGTAAACCTCTACTTCCAGTTTACTTTTCCTTAACTTCTACCAGCAGTCCAAGAAAGCAGTTTGTTGTTTTGTACCTCTTCCCTTGTGAATTTAATGTTTTGGTCTACCGCATTGATGTGTTCTGTGAAAGCTTGTACTTCCTTCTGGTGGATTTTAACCCAGGTGTCATCAACATACTGAACCAGTGGCTGGGTGCTATGCCCTTAAGGTATTAAGCGCCTGTGTTTCTAACCTCCTCCATGTAAAGGTTGGCCACAATGGGTGAAACGCGAGATCCCATAGCACATCCATTTTTTGCTATAGAACTTATGCCTGTATTTGAAATAGGTGGTATTCAGGCACAAGTCCAACAAGAACACACCTGTTCTGGGTTGAGATCAGTTCTGCTGGTAAGAGTGCTGTCTTGGCCCAGACGTTTTCTCACCATGTTAACAGCCTCCTGGTGGGTATACAAGTGAAGAGAGATGTCACATCATAGGACACCATAGTTTCTTCTACACC
>CM033473.1:38101028-38205493 GCA_019447015.1 Hymenochirus boettgeri
ACTACTAATACTTAGCTCGTGGCTTTGCATATGAAATGTGACTAGCTAAAGTAAAGAGAAATAGACATGCATGTGCAAAGAGAGGCGATCTCTCAGCTCCAGCATTAGAGGAACCTCAGACAGCTCATCACTCCCAATAGAGAACACCCAGAAGAACTAGGATTTAAAAAGTGGTATTTTCACTAGTTAAACCTTTAAAGTGAGTAAGGAATTCTTACCAGCAACAGTCCCCAAATCCATTGTGGTCAATGTAATGACTACAAAATAGAAGGCACTCAATGTGCCAGTCTTATGTGATGGAATATGACAGCAGGAATTGCCACAAACAGGATGCAACCAAACAAATTACTGTCAAGATGATGCAATTTTGTCTAACTTACATTCCATTTTTGTTAGAAAAAAAAGAATAACTGTAACAGGTTTCTTTTGGATATTAATTAAT
This sequence comes from Hymenochirus boettgeri, assembly GCA_019447015.1. NCBI lineage: Eukaryota > Metazoa > Chordata > Amphibia > Anura > Pipidae > Hymenochirus > Hymenochirus boettgeri. Next base: position 38,101,471 of record CM033473.1, read on the forward strand.
TATTGATCTGCAGATTGATTTAAGTAACTATTCTTCATCAGGGCTGTGTTTCTGATAAATGATGGGAGCCATTAATAACAAAAGGTTAGAAACACATATAAACAAAATATCTAACAACATTTATATAAGAGAATTTTCTAGCAATACCTGACCACTGTGCCTTTGGGTTGTTTATTGGGTTTGCATAGTTGATGCAGAACATAAAGGGGCTTATTTAATTAGGGCTAGGCCCGATAGATTAGATATAGAGGGAGATTATAGATTAGAGAATAGTAGAGAGAGATATAGATAGATAGAGAGAGATATATATAGATAGATAGATAGATGATAGATAGAGATAGATAGATAGATAAATAGATATATACAGAGATAGATAGATAGATAGATAGATAGATAGATAGATAGATAGATAGATAGATAGATAGATAGATAGATATAAAGATAGATAGATGATAGATGATAGATAGATAGAAGATAGATAGATAGATAGAGAGATAGATAGAGAGAGATATAGATAGATAGAGAGATATATATATAGATAGATAGATAGATGATAGATAGAGATAGATAGATAGATAAATAGATATATACAGAGATAGATAGATAGATAGTAGATAGATAGATAGATAGATAGATAGATAGATAGATAGATAGATAGATAGATATAAAGATAGATAGATAGATGATAGATTGATAGATAGATGATAGATTGATAGAGATAGAGAGAGATAGATAGATAGATAGATGATAGAGAGGATAGATAGAGAGATAGATAGATAGAAATAGATAGATAGATACAGAGATAGATAGATAATAGAGAGAGAGATAGAGAGATAGTGATAGATAGATAGATAGATAGATAGATAGATAGATAGTAGAAAGATTGATAGACAGATAAATAGATAGATAGCAGAGTTACATAGATAGATAGATGATAGATAGATAGATAGATAGATAGATAGATAGATAGATAGATAGATAGATAGATAGATAGATAGGTGATAGAGAGAGAGCGATAGATAGAGATAGATGAGAGAGAGAGATAGAGAGAGAGATAGATACAGAGATAGATAAGATAGATGATAGATAGAATAGATAGATAGAGAGATAGATAGATAAATAGATAGATACAGAGATAGATAGATGATAGATAGATAGACAGATTGATAGACAGATAAATAGATAGATAGCAGGGTTACATAGATAGATAGATGATAGATAGATAGAGAGATAGATAGACAGATTGATAGATAGATAGCAGAGTTAGATAGATAGATGATAGAAGATAGATAGATAGATAGATAGATAGATAGATAGATGCAGAGTTAGATAGATAGCGAGATAGATAGATAGATAGGATAGCAGTTAGATAGATAGATGAGATAGATAGATAGATAGAAGATAGATAGATAGATAGATAGATAGATAGATAGATAGATAGTAGATAAATAGATAGGATAGCAGTTAGATAGATAGATAGATAGATATATAGATAGATAGCAGTTAGATAGATAGATAGATATATAGATAGATAGATAGATAGATAGATAAATAGATAGGATAGCAGTTAGATAGATAGATAGATAGATAGATAGATAGATAGATAAATAGATAGGATAGCAGTTAGATAGATAGATAGATAGATATATAGATAGATAGCAGTTAGATAGATAGCAGTTTTAAATAGATAGACAGCAGTTAGATAGATAGATAGATAGATAGATAGATAGATAGATAGATAGATAGCAGTATATAGATAGATAGATAGTAGATATATAGATAGATAGATAGTAGAGTAGATAGATAGATAGATAGATAAGATAGATAGATAGATAGATAGAAGATAGAAGATAGATAGCAGTAGATAGATAGATAGATAGATAGATAGATAGATGATAGATAGATAGCAGAGATAGTAGATAGATAGATAGATAGATAGATAGATAGATAGATAGATAGATAGATAAGATAGAAGATAGATAGATAGATAGATAGAGATAGATAGATAGATAGATAGATAGATAGATAGATAGATAGTGATAGATAGATAGATAGATAGATAGATAGATAGATAGATAGATAGAGAGAGATAGATAGATAGATAGATAGATAGAGAGACACGAGAGATAGAAAGAAGCAGATAACATAGTTAAATAGATAAACAAGAGGCAGAATATAGATAGGGATAGATATACCGAGAGAGAGAGGGAGATAAGATAGATAGGGGCAGAGGTCCATGTAGAAGGTACAAGAGTCCCCTGGCCAAAGGTGTGGGCAAGCATCTGACTACAACTGAACACAGCAGTAAGTTTAAAATGACCAAATTGCTACCAGTACATAATGAAATTGCCAGTTTACTGTGCCTTGTGTCATTAATTTGTGTCTCTCTGTCCAACTGTGTGTCTATGTTTGTGGTTGTCTATCTGTCTGTATCTTTTTGGCAATCTCTATAAGTCCACAGTGGGTGTGGCCTAATTGGGGCGGAGAAATGGGCGTGACCTAAAAAAACAAAAAAAGGTTTTACACAGCCCGAAGTGCATGGAGTGCCAAAAGTGCCCCATATCTTCTTAGACCCTAGATACGCCCCTGTAGGGAACAATCATTCCTGATTTCCTGTGTATAAATAATATTAATATATTGTACAGTCAGCTATACAAACACCTCCAGGATTTCTTAATGTCCCTGCTCACACTCCATCACAGTGCAGTAGGTACAGTAAGTTCTGTGTATAAACCCAGTCTCAGCAATCACCTCAGTCAGATGCAGGGTTAATATTGATACAGATCTCTATGCTCCTGGCAATCACAGGTCAGACTGGATACATTTTTAAACATACAAATGCTGCTTCATTTAGCTCAATTGACAATGAACAATGATTCTACTGTATGTATCAATAATATAACAGTCTATGGACACCAGGAGATGTGGGAGAGCAGACTGCACTGAGCAGACAGAAAGGGGGGATTCCAGGCACCAGGAATCCCCCTAAACACGTCCCTGCTGTGTCACTCTTCAAATGAAAGTACTTGCCCAGGCAGATAGGAAAGACTACTAATACTTAGCTCGTGGCTTTTGCATAGAAATGTGACTAGCTAAAGAAAGGGAAATAGACATGCATGTGCAAAGAGAGGCGATCTCTCAGCTCCAGCATTAGAGGAACTCAGACAGCTCATCACTCCCAATAGAGAACACCCAGAAGACTAGGATTTTAAAAAGTGGTTTTCACTAGTTAACCTAAGTGAGTAAGGAATTCTACCAGCAACATAGTCCCCAAATAATTGTGGTCAATGTAATGACTACAAAATAGAAGGCACCAAGGTGTGCCAGTCTTCTATGTGATGGAATATGACAGCAGGAATTGCCACAAACAGGATGCAACCAAACAAAATTACTGTCAAGATGATGCCAATTTTGTCTAACTTACATTCCATTTTGTTTAGAAAAAAAGAATAAACCTGTAACAGGTTTCTTTTGGATAATTAATTATTAATATTGATCTGCAGATTGATTTAAGTAACTATTCTTATCAGGGCTGTGTTCTGATAAATGATGGGAACCATTAATAACAAAAGGTTAGAAACACATATAACAAATATCTAACAACATTTAATAAGAGAAATTCACCTTAAAATACGTAGTAGCTGATGCAATAAAAGGTACAAAGATTTGCCTGAGCTATAAATTTACAACCAATCAGAGGTTAGCTTATACCGGGTCACTGCATATATAACATCTGATGGTTGCTGCAGTTAAATAGCCCATGCAAATGATTGCACCTCTTTTTGATCAGCCCTGTAGCAGATGTAAAACCGTGTAGCAAAGAACCTGCCATTTAAGAAGAATGAAAAATAAAATAGAAGCCTGAATTGATTCTATATTTCACAAGTAACAGACAGTATCATCACTTCCTGCCATACCAGGGGACTGGGAACTTTTCGTCTGGGGGGCAAATACCAGGAGTGCCCTTTCACGGAAAATTACACAGTTTGACCATGCTCACATTGCCAAGTTATGCTTTTTTTAATAAAAACACTATTTCTATTTTACATTGTTGCTGTAAAACATTGTGAACAATATGGTTAGGATAACGTAACAGACTAATAAATAGGAGGGATGAAAAACACTGGCTAATGAACTGGAGGGCTGACCAACATTGGCTAATGATCTGGAAGGCTGACAAAACGGCTAATTAACAGGAGGGCTGACAACACTGAATAATAAACAAACAAAAGGGCTGACAAACACTGGCTATGAATGGAAGGCTTACAAACTGGCCTAATAAACTGGAGAGTTGACAATACTGGCCAATGAACTCGAGGGCTGACACTGCTAATGAACTGGAGGGCTGCCAACATTGGCTAATGAAATGGAGGGCTGATAACACTGGCTAATGATCTGGAGGGCTTACAATTCTGGCTAATGAACTGCAGGGATGACCATGCTGGCTAATGAACTAAAGGACTGACTATACTAGTGAATGAACAGGAGGTTTGACAATACTGGCTAATGAACTGGAGGGCTAACAATACTGGGTAATGAAATGGAGGGCTGACAATACTGGTAAATGAACGTAGGTCTGACAATACTGGCTATTAGACTGGAGGGCTGACATTGCTAATGAACTGGAGGGCGGACAATACTGAGTAATGAACTGGAAACCTACTAACATTGGCTAATGTCAGGGACTGACAATACTGGGCAAGGATCTGGAGGGCTTACAAAACTGGCTAATGAACTGGAGGCCTTACTAACAATGCATAATGAATGGAGGGCTAACAATACTGGGTAATGAACTTAAGGACTGACAATGCTGGCTAATGATCTGGAGGGCTGACAATACTGGCTAAGAACTGGGGGGCTAACACATTGACTAATGAACTGGAGGGCTAACAACACTGGCTAATGAACTGGAGTGCTAACAACACTGGCTAATTTAAAGGGCTGACAATACTGGGTAATGAACTGGAGAACTGATTGGAGGGCTGACAATACTGGGTAATAATAAAGCCTTCATTTAAAGGGCTGACAATACTGGGTAATGCTGGAGAACTGATCTGGAGGGCTGACAATACTGGGTAATGAATAAAGCCTTCCCAGTATTTTCCTGAAGCACACAAAGCAAGCCCCCCCAAAAAAGTGTTGTGTAGCTGTGGAGGTGGTGTAATGGACTGCCCCAGCACACACAACTTGTAAATAAGAAATGGCCAGCAGCACACACTGAGATGTATATAAAATGCCCCATGCCAAGAGCACCAGACTGGTATATAGTATAAAATGCCCATACCCAAAAGCACACAGACATGTAAATATAAAATGACCACGCCAGAAGCACACAGACTTGTAAATATATATGCTCCCTACCATGCCCAGAAGCAGTTTCTAATAAAATCCCCCCATGCCAACAGACAGACTTGTATATATAAAATTCCCAGCCCATGCCAGCAGCGACTTGTACATATGAAATGCCCCCAATGCCCCAGCCCATGCAGAGCAGACTTGTATATATAAAATGCCCCCATTGCCAAACCTTACCACCAGCAGTAGACTTGTATATGTAAAATACCCCCAATATATAAAATAGCCTATGCCTAAAAATGGCCCGCTTTATCTATAATAAGATGCGGTTGCTCCCCTGGTAGTAACCACCCTGGTCCTATAGACTGTTATTTTAGATAATAACTCAACCATCTCTTTCCCACTTTCTTACCAGTAACCTCCCTATACTATCTCCTGGCTGTGTAATAACTACAGCTGACTGGTTTTTCTTTATATTAACCAAAGGCGTAATATGCAGGACCATTTGCACCGGTCATTCAGGGATTGGAGGAGGTCCGGGGGTGTGGGGTGCGGTGCATATGGGAAATGGACTATCATATGTACCATGTGCTGACACATAAAACTGCCATGTCTGGGGTAATTCTCATGATGTACAGAGAACAATATTTACCTTGTTATTTGTTTAACTGCCTGCACTGCAAAATACTAGGAATATTTATACATGTACAGTGCAGGTTGGCGGTTAAGAGAATGCTGAGACTCCATGCAAGATACTGTCTTTAATAACTCTGTATGATGGTTTTATGTGTATTTGTCATATCTGTGTTCTTTATAATGCCTTGTGTGTTTATGAAATGGGCCAGCGAGATTCCACACTGTGAAAGGGGGTGGAGGTGGCACAAAAGCGATAAAGAGTATATATTCACTATTGGAACACATTATACTTATGTTGACTAAGAAATAATGATTGTGATTCAACCGGGCTTCGCAGTGAGCTGATCATTTTGAAACAGATAAAGACAAACCCATATTCAATGGCAAATTATTGTTTGACTTAATTTTATTATATATATATATATATATAACTGAAAAAATGTCTTAAAATAGAAATTCTCTGTCAAATTCATAGTTTATGAGCAGGCCTCCTTAACCAAAGGGTTAAGGGAGTCAATGGGCGATAAATACGGCTTTACAGTTTAAGTGCTTTATCATCTTAACATTTTCTGTAATATTGTTCTAAACTCGTCAGCTGACAATTGTCATTGTTTCCATTTTGAACTCCCAGTGGGAGAGGTGAAAGGTATATGTTCTGCTGGTCCCTTTAAGAGCACATCTCCAAGACTTGCACACCAGGTATGAAAGAGTTCAGTGCTGCTGCGGATTAAATAATAGAAATATGTCCATTGTGCAGCCACATTTCTCAACAATCATATTAGGAAATTCCGCCACTTCGATTTCGGTGTAGTCTCCCTTTTTGACCAGGTACATGACAGGTAAAGGGGCACTTCTACGACGGCAAATGTCCTTGACAGTGTGAGTGAGATAATAGGAACTTTGGTTGCTTACAGCTCCCCGTACAGCGAAAAGCGTTATATCCGGCTTGGTTCTATAATCAGTATGTGTCCAAGTGAGCTCACGAAAGTTAATGAAATATTCTTCTCTACAGCAGATATTGTCTTTCTTGAACCTGAATTGCGCAATCTCCACGGGCCCTGCAATGGAAAAAAAGGCAATGTTTATAGCAGATCTGCTTGGGTCACAGAGCAAATAACTGCCTCTGAGATGGTGCTCTAATCCCCTTTACTTTTAAAGGTAAACTAAACCTGTCATTAATTATGATATTCATTTTATAGTTGCAACAAACATATTTCTCTATGACAGGCAGTATTTATTTTTATTAAAGTATACACACTTTAGAATTCATTCGGGGTTATTCAATAAAAGTTCTTATCGTTTAAAATGGTGCTAATTTTGCCCCAACCAATCAGATCTTATTAACATTTGAAAGCTAACATCTGATTGGTTGGGGCAAAATTAGCACCATTTTAAACATAAAGAACTTTTGTTTTATATGAAACAATCTTGATATGGTGCCAGGTCCACTACAACATAGCAACCATGCAGTTGATTGAATGACACACTGAAGCTACAGATATGACATTCCTGTTTCTACCTGATGTGGTTTGTGAGGTCATAGATATGACAGAAGGAGAGGAACCCACCATGTCATCAAGGTTGAGAGTGTACAAAAACAATTCTGGTTCCCCAGTGCGTTATTCTGATGGATTCTGATAGTGAAACGAACTAATTTTGCCATCTCTGATGCATGAACTTCCGTGCCTCTCTCCGTCCACCGGATCTTAGGTGCATGGCTGTTGGCCTCCATTTCTCAGCCAGTACTGAACAGCCTGGGTCACATCAAAACTTTCTCAGCCAGACTCCATGATGGGGTACAAGCCTGTGAAATAAAGGGAAACACATGAATTCTTTACTCCTGTGATTGAATTTTAATTAATTTTGCAACATTAACCTAACAACTGCCTTTCTTAGACGTGGATATAGATAAACACCAGGATATTTATTGACATGAACATTAATTTTAACTGCTATTGGTTGCTATGGTCTACTAGCGACAAGCAGTATGGTATTTTTTATTTGCCCTATAATATATAAAACCAATACAGAAATAGGCGATCATTGTATGATAGTATATTGTAAATAACGTATGTGATGTTCATTTATATAATACAGGAAGATGTAATAAAAGTTCTATCTTTAAAATAGTGCTAAGTTGCCCCAACCAATCAGATGTTATTTCAAATGGTAAATAATATCTGAATGGTTGGGGCAAATAAGCATAATTTTAAACGATAAGAACTGTTATACATCTCCCTGTAAATGTTTCCCATTGTTTTTGTAAAAATTAGTACTAGACTAAAGGACAAATCAGATGAAGGTAAGTACTGGTGGCGGTGACCTACCTAGAGTCCACAGAGAGCTTCTGTTTGTTCCGTCCGTAGATTTCCAGGTAGTAGACACTGACCCTCGCATTGTTTATCGGTCTGTGGAACCTCCTGTCAGGGACGTTGGTGATCTTGGGAGGCATCTTGAAGAGTTTCCACTCCGCCATGGTCAACTCCATGTTATCAGGGATTCTCGCTCCATCCCCAGACCAGGGTTTGTCTGCCAGGGTCTGAGTACAGGATCTCTCCTGAATATCTAAAACAATAAACACTAACATCAATATTGTACCCATAGATATATCTATAGATCCTAATAGAGTGGAAGAGTCAGGGGGGGTTGCCATGTCAATAGCCCATAACATAAAACATGGTACTTCCAGGCAGCAGGATCCCAGACATGAAAGAGTTAATTTGAATAAATCTACAACTAACACACACACAATAAATGTCTTTCTGTAAATATCAAGGGGGAGAAATAGCAAATTGGTACATTCAGTCAACACTGCAATCCATGGGAGGTCAGACTGTAAACAGCCCACGTCTGGAAACACCCTCGGTGCTAGACTGGCATGTCCCTATATAGGGGCACTGGGGGAACATTAAGTAAGGGGGGGTGGAAAGTGCAGCAGCCCCCTGATGTGAAATGTCACAGCTAATACATCATAATCACAATAACTTCCATATATCCCAGAACTTCTCCTACCTGCGTTGCCAGGGATGCCCCTTAGAATGCCAGCCAAGTGGGTAACGATCTCTTCTTCCTTTCCCTGTGGTTGTTAACATGGACATGATTTTGGCTTGGATTGTGTCTGGGATAACCAGGTTTTCCACGTCCCTTTTCGCAGTCTGGGCACTCAGGGAGATTGATTTTTTCAAAAGGGCATCTTGATGTCCCAGGGTTGAAGGCAGAGATGGATGCCGGTACATAGTGCTGAAAATCAGGCACCTGTCCAGAGAATTGGTGGCAATCATCAGTTTGAGTGACAGTGAGCAAGGTCCAAGTGTCTATCACTCTTTCCTCCCTCAGGTTATCTGGTTTGGAGCATTAAACCAGCCCCTTATAAAGCTGCTGCCCATCTGACCCCCCCACTGGGAAGAGTCAATAATGCAAATGAGTTGTAGATCTAGACAATAGCAGAACAACACTCCCATTAGATGGCTGACACTTCTTTGCCTTTCCCCCCAGACAAGTAATACACTATGATAATCCCAACAGCTACAACTAATTACTGATCTTTTCTTTAGAATTATAAGATCTCTATTTCATTCATTCAAAAACCCAACTAAGCAAATCTTATGAGTATAACATTACCTGATATTGTATGTATAGAACAATGAGACCCATCGTGTTATTGGCAAAGTTATTTCTACAGATAGTGAGAGATAGATAGATAGATAGATAGATAGATGATAGATAGTCATCCAGATTGATGGATACATAGAGTGATGAGATAGATAGAAGATAGATAGATAGATAGATAGATAGATAGATAGATAGATAATAAATAGATAGATAGAAGATAGATTAGATAGATAGTACATCCAGATTGATGGATACATAGACTGATGATAGATAGATAGATAGATAAGATAGATAGATAGATAGATAGATAGATAGATAGATAGATAGATAGATAGCATCAGATTGATGGATACATAGATGATTGATGATAGATAGATGATAGATAGATAGATAGATAGAAGTAGAGATAGATAGATAGATAGATAGACAGACAAAGAAGCTGAAGAAGTTGTAATATCTCTCCATTTATCCATTTGTCTATCTGTCTGTCTATTTTAGTCTTGTAGTGACTATTGGCTGTAGTTTTTATTTAATAAAGAAAATTAATAATTAATAAAGTTTGCATCTTTGTTTTTTTTAAAATCACTTTAGATTAAATAGTTTTTTTGTTCACATCAATCTAGTCCTATGGATATCGTAAATGATTATGGAAGTAGAATAAAAAGGAGGTAATTGAAAGGGGGGGGGTGGTAAGAACTATCTCCTAGTCATATGTAAGGTAATGTGTTACATTGGGCAGTTCTGCTATCAAAGGTTAAAGGGTCCTGTGAAAAATCACAAAGTTCTTTCTTTAAGTGTAAAGGATATAGTGTACATTAAGGGATTAAAACAATAGCAGGTAGGTATGGATGTCCCTACCCTCCTGTACTGCTGGAGAACCTTTGACTTCTATTGAAATGGGGGGTACCAGCCATAGGAATATTACTAAGTTCTATTTCAGAATCAGTCTACTCATCCCTAACAGCAATGTCCCTTAACCATTTGCTGTTCTTACCAACACATAGTTAATTATTATAACACAGTGGCTGACGTGTAACTCTATGGGGGACTTGGAAGTCTATGGTTTGTAAAGGTAGGAAGTAGTTAATTTATCTGCAAATAAATTAGTCTGTCCCCTGCTTAGGTTTATATATACTCAGGTCCATGTGTACATCCTGTCGCCTATGCCCCATAATGTATCAAGGTACCCATACAAGTTAATATATGTACACCGCAGTTATGTTACATCCTGTCGCCTATTCCCCAGAATGATTGAGGACCATACAAGTTAATATATGTTACACCGCAGTTATGTGTACATCCTGTCGCCTATTCCCCAGAATGCATTGAGGTACCCATACAAGTTAATATATATTATACCGCAGTTATGTGTACATCCTGTCGCCTATTCCCCAGAAGCATTGAGGTACCCATACAAGTTAATATATGTTACACCGCAGTTATGTGTACATCCTGTCGCCTATTCCCCAGAATGCATTGAGTTACCCATACAAGTTAATTTGTTACACCGCAGTTATGGTACATCCTGTCGCCTATTCCCCAGAATGCATTGAGTTACCCATACAAGTTAATATATATTATACCGCAGTTATGTGTACATCCTGTCGCCTATTCCCCAGAATGCATTGAGTTACCCATACAAGTTAATATATGTTACACCGCAGTTATGTGTACATCCTGTCGCCTATTCCCCAGAATGCATTGAGGTACCCATACAAGTTAATATATGTTACACCGCAGTTATGTGTACATCCTGTCGCCTATTCCCAGAATGCATTGAGTTACCCATACAAGTTAATATATGTACACGCAGCAGTATGTGTACATCCTGTCGCTATTCCCAGAATGCATTGAGGTACCCATACAAGTAATATATGTTACACCGCAGTTAGTGTACACCTGTCGCCTAATTCCCAGAATGCATTGAGGTACCCATACAAGTTAATAATATTATACCGCAGTATGTGTACATCCTGTCGCCATTCCCCAGAATGCATTGAGTTACCCATACAATAATTATGTTACACCGCAGTTATGTGTACATCCTGTCGCCTATTCCCCAGAATGCATTGAGTACCCATACAAGTTAATATATATACCGCAGTTATGTGTACATCCTGTCGCCTATTCCCCATAATGCATTGAGTTCCCATACAAGTTATATTATTTATACCGCAGTTATGTGTACATCCTGTCGCCTATTCCCAGAATGCATTGAGGGTACCCTAACAAGTTAATATATATTATACCGCAGTTATGTGTACATCCTGTCGCCTATTCCCCAGAATGCATTGAGGTACCCATACAAGTTAATATATGTTACACCGCAGTTATGTGTACATCCTGTCGCCTATTCCCCAGAATGCATTGAGTTACCCATACAAGTTAATATATATTATACCGCAGTTTAGTGTACATCCTGTCGCCTATTCCCTTTAATGCATATATGTTCCAATACAAGTGAGTTATATATATTATACCACAATTAATAAATATTGTTATATAAACCCGTATTACTATCAATACTGCCACAAAGAGTTTGCAATCTATACTATTGCAATGAACTATGTTTGCTAAATAGCATCTTATCTGTTTTATTAATATCCCGCTACAAACAGGAATCCATTAACATAATTTTATGAGGTGCTATGTAGCTATTATTAGGCTCGTACACATGTGAGATCGCGGGTCCGGCTTGCGACGCACGATGGTGTAGGAACGAATGTTCAGCCGATATCGTCCGCTGTGTGTAGGCACTTATCTGCCGAAATGGTTGTTCATTCGGGGACTTCCTGTCTTGCCGTCAACTATAATGCTAGAACCAATGTTAAATACAGTGAGAAAGAGACATGGCTGTGGATTGCTCTGGCCACGTCTAAGATCCTTATACGGTTTAACGACTTACAATTCTATATAACCACAACCGAACAGCTCAGGCAGAATAACATAGTTGAGACCTATCCCACACGCGGGGAGTCGTGAGTAAACTATAGCAGTTAGTTAGATAGATAGATAGATAGATAGATAGATAGATAGCAGTTAGTTAGATAGATAGATAGCAGTTAGATAGATAGATAGATAGATAGATAGATAGATAGCAGTTAGATAGATAGATAGATAGATAGATAGATAAATAGCAGTTAGCTAGATAGATAGATAGAAGTTAGATAGATAGCAGTTAGATAGATAGATGGATAGATAGATAGATAGCACTGCTATCTATCTATCTATCTATCTAACTGCTATCTATCTATCTATCTATCTATCTAACTGCTATCTATCTATCTATCTAACTGCTATCTATCTATCTATCTATCTATTGTTGGATATATTTGCATTTTCAGCCAAGGGTGTTGTATATGCCCATTCCAATTAATTTTATTAAGTATTAAAAAATAAGACTGGTCCTGAACAGGATACTCGGAGTTATTAAAATGAAAGTGTATTAAAGAAAATACTCACCAGATCCATTATGTCCCCCAGGGTGTCTGAACACTCCACGCCGCTTTGTTAATATGCTGCACAAGCTTCATTGTAAGAATATGTTAGTGTCCTTAAAACTTAAAACAGCTACGAATCATGACGAGGACGAGAGATTCATACATTACAATAGGGAGGGATGGGTGATGAGGTGGATACACTTTTACATGAAAATTATTTTGTGATCATAAAAACTATAAGATGTTTCATAATTTTTTCAGATGGTTTAGTTAATTATTGATTTTTTAAAGGGGACTAAAGCTAGAAGATGTGTAATTCACTCTAGGAGCAACTGAATTAACCCAAGGACTTAAACCATAACGGCATTATCAGGGGGTCAGTATTTGTGAAAGCATTTATTAATATACAGAGAAATCATGGATAGATGGATTATTATGTCATTTAAAATTAGATTTTTTATACTCTTTCTTTAAAGCATATACATGGTGTTGAAATTCCCCTTTAATGTTTTGAAACATTAAACACAACAATTCAGTGGTACTGGTTTGCTATCTATTTTCTTTAAATTATTTTTTTATGTTAATCTTCTTCTTATCTTAAGCACAAACTTAAATTTTTTTCCAACCATTTTTATTCACAGTCAACCAATCAGGAACCTGAATACATCTTGATTTTAGGCACAGATAAACAAGACAATTCTGCTGGTAACGCGACCTTAGGATTATTAGAGAAAGTACCAAAAAGTGAACACATACATCTGAATTAGTCAAGTTCATGTCAATCTTTATTCTGTTTTCTTCCAGTTTGAGAAGCAGCTTTTGTGATCTGAAACGGGCGGTAAAGTCGGTAAATTCTGGCTTTACTGGTCTCTACTAAAAAATCCACAAAACTGAACAGCGTCCTCCATCAGTTTTCTTTGTCCAGGAAATCTTAAGAGAGCAGGCCAGGCACAGAGTGTCAGGTTTCCACATTCTTTATGATACATAGATTGATGTATAGTTTCTGGCCAATGTCACAAGTTACATACGCATCGGCTCTTCTAACACTATTGTTAACACATATCAAGCCGGTAATGTGCCCAAGAGAAAGAAGAATGCATGGGGGTGTAAAAGGAAATAGATGAATGCACTTTGATAAGACGGAAACAATGTGGCCTGTTCATGAAGCTTCAAAAACCTTGGAATGGATGATCCTTGGCATCTACTAAATCAATAATTGAAGGTGACCCCACACTCATAAATTCTCCTAATCTTGGTTGCACTATGGTCAGTTAAAGGGGGTACACACCTATCGATTTTCCTCCTGCAACGACCGGTTCGATAATTTCGAACGGTCGGCCAGGAGGAAGGAATGTCGGTCGCGGCAAAAAGCAGCCGCGTCCGATAGTCACCGCGACCGATCGTGCGGTCCATAGAGGGACCCGCACGATCGGACACGAGTTTTCCACCCTGTCCGATCGTCCTTTCGACCGATTCGGCACGAACGGTCGATTCGGACATGGATCGGACATTGGCACTTTGGATGCGGTAATTTCGGTCCGATCGACCGATACACTGAACTACGGTCGATCGGACCGACGAAATATCCTCAATCGTGTGTACCCAGCTTAAAATACAGTGGAGATTTTGAACATATAAATGTTGATGTAGATATCATAAATAAATGATAATTAATAAATAGAATTTCTAAAAATGTTCAGACCTCATTGTACAAAGGTTGGGATAGGATAAATCTGGGCTATTGTAAGGTGGTCTATAAAACTCAAACAGGAACTTATTTAGTTGATTAAAGGTCTAGCACGAGACCGATATTATTTGTGCGTGTGGATTAAAAAATATTCACTGATTTTCAGTGCTCAAAGATATTGCATTCTTATCTATCTATCTATCTATCTATCTATCTGTATTATCCCTATATATATCCCGGCAGACACTGCAACACACCCCTGTGTGTTTCAACCAACAAAATGCTTGGCACCGCATCAATATTTCAACTCTGCTGCCCGGCTCATTCATTCTCTCTCGCTTCTCAATGCCTCTCCTCTCTGCCAGTCCCCCATGGTTGCCCATCATGCAAAGGATCCAGTTCCAAACTGCTTACCGTATCCTATAAAGCACTATCCAACATAGCCCTTCCATATATCTCAGAGCTGATCAGCGATACGTCCCAGGTCCACCTTAGGTGCAACTTCACTCTGCAAAATATACCTCCCCTTTCATTCCACTCTGGTCACCTCTTCCCATGCCCGCATTCAGGACTTTACTGTGCTGCCCCTCGTTACTGGAAATCCCTTCTCCGTCTGTCCGTACTCACCATCCCTTAACACCTTCAAATGTAAACTTAAAAACCCACCTCTTTAGGCACCATATAACCTGGCCTAAACATTACCCCTTACTACCCAATATGCTCCAACACGCCTTTCACGCTCCCACTGCCAATCTATTTACAGCTACCGATTCCCGCAACCTAATGTCTCCCCCATATCTCTAGTCTGTAAGCTCTTGGGCAGGGTCGGGTCCTTCTCTATTATATCAACTGGTATTGCTTGGTATGTAATATGTATAACATTGATACTATCTATCGAGCTATCTATCTATCATCTATATATCTATCTATCGTCTGTCTGTCGTATGTCTGTCTGTCTGGCTGTCTCTGTCTGTATGTTGTCGAGTCTGTCGTCTATCTAATCTATCTACCGATCTTATCTATCTGTCTGTCTGTCTGTCTGTCTATCTATCTTCTATCTGTCTGTCTACCTATTCTATATCTATCTATCATCTGTTGTATGTCTATCTATTATATATTTATCTATCCATCCATCTATATAGCATCTATCTGTCTGTCTATCTGTCTCTATCTATTAATACCTGTGCCCCCCATCCCCTTGTCAGAATTTACAAAGTGTTGTTAGCCACGGCCATAACTGGAAGCCACACACAACACACAACTAGAAGCCACAGCCACAGCCTGTGTGACCCCCCAATGGTTAGTATAGTATTGATTATTCAGGAGTTATATCCATACATCAACCAGCAAATTAACATTGCATCATCAGTAATAACGTAGCACCTGGTACTGTGGCAGCATTGCCATATCTGTAAACTGTCCACACTTTTAGCTCCATTTGAGGGGACAATGACAATGTCTCGATCTATTAGTAAGAGGTGCAACTCTTACTTGCAGCAAACAATCAGATGACACCTTTTTCTGGTAGACTAAGTTGGAAAGCATCCGATTGGTGCAGCAGAGAAGAGATGGGATCCGGGTCCGGCTCGGACTGTATCCGGCATGGAACACCTCGGTTCCAAAATCCAAAACATTCGGCCGAAACCGGCCAGATTGTTCGGATTTCAGACTTTTTGAAAATCCTCAAAAATTGCCTCGAACGTTTGATAATCCTCAAAATACGATGTGGAATCTCGAAAGTAAAGTAGTTTCAATCGTATTTTTCGAAGATTTCGAACGTTCAAGTTATTCGAGGTTTATCTAAAATAGCTTTAAACATTCGATAGTCACGAAAAATGGATCTGGATCTTCAGGGTTTCCCGAGTCCTTAAATCCAAAAACAGAAGGATCTGACCCAGTTATGGACATCTCAGCAGAGTAGCAGCACAGGCAGAATGATTAAAATTAGTAATCGTCCACATGACACACCTTGCAACCTAAATCCTTTTTAGTTAAATATTGTTTTATTATTATTTATGCACAAAAAATCTGCAAAGAGAATATATTTCTAGGTATATCTGTTGGATCAAACTGGGACTTAAAAAGTACAATGTTTGTCTATCCCATTGGGAATGACCACAGTTAATTTATTACAATAGAATTTGGTAACAATTATTTACCAGATATACCCAGTCCATGTGTTCTAGTGTGTGAATATTTCAACCCACCACATCAGTCCAACCAAACATGGTTTCCTGATTAAAGTTCAGAAATTAATCATTAAATTGTTTGTAATCCTAACTAAAGATAAACCTGTTAATTTAGAGATGTACTGTGGGTTCTAATAGAACCCAGTTTAATGCGAATCGGCGGGTTTGAAAGTCCCTCCCACCAAAACTTTCGGAACTCCCGGATTTCACAAAACACAAATTTTTTGAGTTTTGGATTTTCATCGAAAATTCCATAATTATCAAAATTTAGGGCCGTTCTCTAACCCTGGAATATACTATTCGTTTTCGCTAACCCTCGAATGTAACGTTCGGTTATCCTAGGAAGGATCGTTTGTTCGTTCGATAATCCTCAATGTACCGTTCGCTACACTAGGAGGATTGTTCGTTCGTTTTCGCAAGCCTTCAAATGTTACCATCGCTTAACCATAGTAATGTAATAACCAAATAATAACCTAGTATATAATAAACCATTAATAACTTAGTAATTATAATGAACCATATATAACTAGTAATATAATACCATTAATAACTGGTATTATGTATATATGGTTAATTGATGTTATTATATTACTAGGTTATTATATGGTGTATTATATTAGTATAGTATAGTATAGTATTTGAGGTGAATAAAGACATCCATCCATCCAGTTCAACCCATCTAGCAATATCCATTATTTTCTGCCTAACTGATCCAGAGTAGGACGGCCAACTGGTAATCGGAAATTTCCTGGATCAACTCTACTTTATGGTGGTTATTATAACCACATAATACCCATATAATAACCTAGTCATATAATAACCTAGTAATATAATAACCATATAATAATATAGTCATATAATAACCATATAATAACCTAGTCTATAATAACCATATAATAAACCTAGTCATATATATAAACCGTATTAATAACCACATGTGCGATCCGAACTAACCCTCGAATGTACCGTTCGCTAACCCAGGAAGGTTATTCGTTCGTTCGATAATGTACCATTCGTTAACCATGGAAGATCGTTTGTTCATTTAGATAATCCATTCTCTAAACATGTAGGTTCGTTAATTGAGAAAATCCTCGAATGTTACCGTTCGCTAACCAGGAAGGATCATTTGTTCGTTCGATAATCCGTCGCTAGCCACATGAAGTTCATTCGTCGTTCAAAATCTCGAATGTATCATCGAATGTAGCTTGCTCAAAACATGAAAATTGCGCGCTTGACTTCAGGAAGTGTTTTAAAGAACTTTGGGTGACAGTGCATGTTCCCCAGACCCAGTTCCCAGGTGCCACAGCCATTTACAGTAGTTTACATTGTAGTTTAACTATCACTTTCCCATGACTGGAATGGGTCCGAATTCAAACTTTCAAACTTTCGAAAATTTTGAAAGTTCGAAAAACGGAACGAAAAACTCATCAGTTTCGAAAACACCTCTAACACTCACAGACAGGCAAACACAGACGACACACACAGACCACTCACAGACAAGCAAAAAGGCACGACACACACACACAAGACAGGCAGACACTCACAGACAGGCAAAACACAGACAGACACACACTCACAGAAGGCAAAACACACAGACTTACCTGAGGATTGGCAAGGGCAGCCATCAGACTTTTTTGGGGCCCACGGGTAAATTACCGGTCCCCATAACCGCAGCAACTCACACATACACACAGACTAGAACAATATTAAACACACCTTAGCACACACATATTACAATTTAGCACGTACAATTACACTTACATTACATGTAATAGTTGGACCCATACACTGGTAAAATCATTGGCACAGATTCTGATGAATGGTGGCACACAGACTGATAAAATTTATGGCCTCAGGCTCTGATCAATGGGTTGGCACACAGACTGATAAATTTATGGCCTCAGGCTGATAAAGGTTGGCACACAGACTGATAAAATATTGGCATAGACTCTGATAAGTTGTGGCACACAGATATGATAAAAATCATTGGCACAGAATCTGATAAATGGTTGGCACCCAGACACATAAAACCATTGGCTAGACTCTGATAAATGGTTGGCACACGGACTGATAAAATTTTGGCATAGACTCTGATAAATGGTGGCCACCCAGACTCTGATAAATAGTTGTAAAACAGACAGATAAAATCATTGGCACAGACTCTAATAAATGGTTGGCACACAGGACAGATAAATCATTGCACAGAACTCTAATAAAATGGTTGGCACACAGACTGAAAAAATATTGGCACAGATTCTGAAAAATGGTTGGCACACAGATTGATAAAATCATGGGCACAGACTCTGATGGTTAGCACACAGACACTGCTAAAATCAATCAACTCCAACCCCAGACTGCAAGACAGACTATTTGGAGCAGAAGCCAGGAAAGGCGCAAGGGGAATAGTGGATGTATGTTTGTATATGTTTATTTATTATAGCGCATGGGGAGAGCGTGTACAATTAGAATACAAAAAGTCATACAAGGGGGACAGTCATAAATAAATAAATATATAAATAAGTATGGCATCACTAAATATACAAGTGCTTAAAACCATGGTAACATGGAGGAAAGAGGTTCCCTGCCCTTAGAGCTACAATCTACTTAGGGGATAACATACAGATACATAAAAAAGTGGGGAAGTGCTAAAGTAATTAACTGGTGCAGTGTTAAACGTCCTGTGTTGTGCTGTGCTTGAGAAGATAGAATGAGAGGTTAGATTTAAACTGGTTTATTGGGGTTCTTGAAGTAGAGAGGTGTAGCAAAGTGGATTTCAAGGGCAACAATATACATTTAAAGATTAAGTGGGAATTGTGGTCTCCATACAAGTGTCTCCCTAAATAAGCCTAGGATGACAATCCTAAATAAGGCTTGTTAAGTATTCTTGCAAGGGCTCTGTATCTGTGACAGGATGTGTTTAATAAACCGTGTTACTATCCCCCCTAAAAACATAATTTAGGTAAGGATTTTTCAGCACAACACAGTGGGGCCCAGTAGTGGGTTAAAATATATGTATATTGATTGTGAAATTTATACATACAATTTGTAATTTACCAAGTGCTGGCTGGGTGCTGGCTGCTGGCTGGGATATAGATGGAAGGGAATACCGTCCTTCCAGTCTACTGTGGGCTCCTGGCTACTTCCCCTGCACATCACCCATAGCTCTTGGGTGGCCTGATGACGAGCACGAGCAGTGGATGGCCTAGGGGTTACAATCTGATGCCAAATCTACCTCTGAGTTTGAATCAGAAGACTGGTTAAGGTAGTTTTCAGACCCAATTCTTTTGAATCTTGGGTTCTCCGGGCCCCAAAGCGCTCTCGGGCTGGGCAACAGTACCTCCTTTCCCGCACGATGGCGGCCTGCGTGTTAAAGGGAAAGTGATGTGATACATGTTAAAGGTAGTAGTTGATGCGATATGCGGTGAAGGGGAAAGTTGGTGTTATATGCCTTAAAGGGAAAGTTACTGTGATAGTTTAAAGGGGAAGATGGTGCAATACGTTGTTAAAGGGGAAGTTGGTGTGGTATGCGTTAAAGGGAAAGTAAGTGTGATACACGTTTAAAGGGGAAGTTGGTGTGATACGCCTTAAAGGGAAGTTAGAGTGATACACGTTAAAAGGTAAGTTGGTGTGATACGCCTTAAGGGAAAAGTTAGTGTGATACGCGTTAAAGGGGAAGTTGGTGCAATAAGTGTAAAGGGGAGTTAGATAATACGCGTTTAAAGGGAAGTTGGTTAGCAGGTCTGTTGAATTTGGATGAGGTTCGGGCGTGGAACATTAGAAAAAACTGTGGATACTCTGCTAGTGATAATAAGGATTGGCCAATCCACAAGGCCACATGACAAAAACACTGCTGCAGCCTAGGCTCGGCCACATACAATGGGCTGTAACACACATTGAAATGCACAAACGCAATGTTACATTGTGCTTCTATTCGCTAATATTCTGTATCGGAGTGCATGTGATTTGTAAGAAATGGTGACTGCATGCACTCTGATAAGGGATCGCAGCACAAGCGCACCAAAGTTCCCCCGATAACGGATCACAAAACATGATCGTAAGCGTATGAGAAAATCGCTAGGTGACATTGGACTGCATTACAAATTCAAATCTAATGGCATCCAGGTAGAAACCTAGAGATGGACTAAAAAAAAAAGCCATCGGATTCCATGAGATGCCTAGACAGTGATGAATGAATTCAATAGAGGACATTCTCATAACACTCTAACGGTTGGTCAACTCCTTTACACTATGCACATTTCTAGGCACTTTTCACACACGGGGTTTCAGAAGTGTGAGGACTGTTTTTCTATTGAAATACATTTAGCATTCAATTATATACATAGCATAGCAGAACGTTATTACAATGCGCTGCCACATGATTTATCTGTTAACGTACATGTTTAATTTTAATCTCAGACAAAAGAAATGCACAGGAAAACGCACACGCTTTTTGATTGGTGCATCTTTGCTGGGTTTGTGTGGTGCATTCTGGGCGAAGCCTTTCAAGGGGCGTGTTTATAAAAGTAGTTTCTGGGCACAATAGATATTCTTACGTAATAGTATTTATATATTTAGATATCTATTGATAAAGTATATATTTAGATATGTATTGTTGAATAGTACACATACCTACTGAACTACCCTTCCATTCCCAAACTTAAAGGGTAACTATAGTCAAAAACAAATTTTGTTCCATCATCTAAAATAGTTTCTATAAACATAAAATCACCTACTCCCAACCTGACACAGGTAGACACACACCAAATGACCTACCCTTCAAATTACGTGGCAGCCATATTTATAGGGTAAACATAGTATAAAAAAAATAAAAAATAAATGCCAAGCATCAAAAAAGGAGTTTTTTTACCCCACCCATTATTATGTGGCAGCCATACTAAAAGGGGTAACTATAGTCAAAAAACTAATTTTGACCATCAATACTGTTATTTTATTTACCCTCAACCCAAAAAAGGTACACGGACCTACTAAACATACCCTTCCATCCGGTGGCCAGCCATACTTAAAGGAAACTATAGTAAAGAAACAACAATGTCCTCATCATTGTCATTACTGAGTTTTAATATCTGCAGCACAGACAAACTTCCCTCCTAAATGTAGCCTTTCAAATCCACAATTCAAACTTTATACTTAGACTTTCCCTTTTGGTTTAATTGATGTTACTGTAGCAATACCTGACCACTGTGCCTTGGGTTTGTTATTGGGTTTGCATAGTTGATGCAGAACATAAAGGGGCTTATTTAATTAGGGCTAGGCCCCCCACTATGTCCAAAATCTGCGCAATGCAATCTTTCATATCGCATCTGCTTTGTGCATTGTATGGACACCCAGTGTCCCACTACCTGCGCTGTGCTGGCACTCCCTGCTATTTGATTTTGATGCACATCGCCTGCATGTCATTCGCCATCATTTATACAAAAGTCGGGGAGCACATCGATTAGCGCACAAGATCGCACACTAATACCGCTCCAAAATTGTGTTACAGGCTTTATATATGGTAGGAGGTGCGATCAGTGGGGCCATGAACTAAGAGGTGTAACATTTGCTTGTGCTGTTAATCTGCAGCAACTAATTACAATATTAGATGTTCTTAACTAGTAGAATTATTTCTGATTGGTTAATTAAACTTAGGGGGAAATTTTTGCCCCTCTTATTAAACTCTTCTTAAAACACTGACATGGAAGGGATATTTCCAGTAATGGTTTTATGACAAGCATTGGAAACCAGATCACATGATCCTCTGCTCCAGAAACTGGTCATGTGACCATGACAACTGTCATCTTGGCAGTTGAGTTTTGTGGTTTTTGGTGGTGGAGTGCTCAATTTTGCTCTTGTGAGATTTTGCGATTTGGTGGTTTACTGGAAAGCTATAAAGAAGAAAAAGAAGAAGAAAAGAAGCCGAGAAAGAAAAAAACACCTCGGCTGAGAAGAAGCGACAAATAAAACCTCGGCTGAGAAGAAGAAGCCCGACAAATAACACCTCGGCTGAGAAGAAGAAGAAGCCGCCCAAATAACACCTCGGCTAAGAAGAAGAAGCCGCCAAAAACACCTCGGCTAAGAAGAAGAAGCAGCCAAATAACACCTCGGTAAGAAGAAGCCGCCAAATAACACCTCGGCTGAGAAGAAGAAGCCGCAAATAACACCTCGGCTAAGAAGAAGAAAGCGCCCAAATAAAACCTCGGCTGAGAAGAGCCGGCAAATAACATCTCGGCTAAGAAGACGCCGCAAATAACACCTCGGCTGAGAAGAAGCCGCCAAATAACACCTCGGCTGAGAAGAAGCCGCCAAATAACACCTCGGCTAAGAAGAAGCCGCCAAATAACAACTCGGCTGAGAAGAAGCCGGCAAATAACATCTGGACTTAGAAGAAGCCGGCAAAGAAAGCCATGGAGAGACGGCCCTGTAAGAGACATCTAGAGAGACAAGCTGAGGATGGTAAGAGACTATTTAGACATTTATTTTCTCACAGTCTGTCCCATGTAGTAAAACTAAATGATTCAATTCTGTGCCCTGGTAGCTCCCCCTTCCGTTGTGGTAGTTTTATATACTAACTGTCCCATCTACCAATACTACAATAAAGCAATATTAGATGATAGGGGTTTCTGAATATAAGGGACTTTCTGTGAAATCAAGCAAACCAACTGTCAAAACATGCCAAATAGCACAACAACAACTGTCAAATCGGTCACATCCCAGCTACAGCAACACTGGTTACAGCAGTAAAGTTTCTGATTACTTGATGTGACAATTGAATGGGTACAGTGGTGGTTGGGGGAGGGATTATAGTTTCCAGTAATGGGCAATTAAAATACCATTTTTCAGTATAGATGCCCTTTAGGTGGTAGTAGCTAGAAAATGCCCTTCACCTTTTTCTTGAAAAAAACCCCTAGGATTAAAACCAGAAGATATTTTCAGACCGAGATGGATTACCATCAAATTGGGCCCTAGACAGAGCTGTCATTTGGGGCCCCTTGTTCTATATTCTTATTGTATTGGCTGTAAATACTGTAGCAGGGCCCTGATGTTTGCTGGGCCCTAGGCAGGAGCCTTGTGGACTACCCTGGTCTGTTCAGACTGTCTCCTGAAAATCCTATTCTTCCTCGTGCCTAATTATCACACTGAAGACTTTGTCAAAAATTCTTCTACATTATCTATAATTATTAAAAATGACCATAACATAATCCATTATTAATATTAAAATATGTTTTAATATGGGCTATAACGCTATTTCTGCTTCAATATAAAGGTGCTGCTTGAAGAAGCTTCGTGTGGACATTGAAAGACCCTTCCCGATGGACGTCCGGAATACAGTGGTTTTACACAAGCGGGAGAAGGTGCGTATGGGAAGGTAATGCTGGCTTTTTATTTTCCAGCAGGGTTCGTGGCTATGAAGATCCTGAAGAAGGAAGAAAAATGGAGGAGGCCCACCTTATGGAGAGAGAGGCACGAGTACTGCGAGCGGTTGCTGGATGCCCCTTCGTGTGCCACGCTTATGCAACCTTCCAGACGCAGGTATGGCAAATGTTTGTATTGGAAGGCAGTGTAACCAGTTCCATTATATAAGTGAGGTCTATCAGTAAATAATAGGTATGAGATAACACTGATAATATAATGTTCTCTCCATCAGGGTAAGTGTAATGTGGAAAGGGTTAGACAATTATCAGCATTTTATTAATCACATTTCTCATGATGGTATAAGACCACTGTTACTTTGGTCCCATGTGGTAAAGGAAAAGATTAGAATAATTCCTGTCCAGCCGTCTGCCATTGAGTATTAAAACAAACCTCACTAATGCGCGCAACTGGAAGCTTTTTTGTTTATTTGTGCCATTCTTATTTACAGTTGTTGTAATTATTTAGTGTATAGTCACACTTGTATGCCTCTATTCTGTACCATCTATTGAATGTTTTCGTCTTTGTACACAGAGGAATGCCTTTTCGTTATGGAGTTTGCCGGAGGAGGAAGCCTGGAAGATCTTCTACAGAACTCAGGCCACCTGGAGATTAACGCCATCAAGTAAGTGTGAATTCCTACCATATGACAGTATTGACAACTGCACGAGATCTTAATAGCATGTAGATTTACTGTACAGTGACAATTATAAGGAGACTTTATATAGGAATTAACACAATTGATTGTCCACTTGTTTCTTCTGGAAAGTTCTATACAGCGGGAGATGGTCTATGGTTCCAGTAATCTCCACTCGCTTGAATCATCCATCGGTAAGTTAAATTCTGCAATTACATTCCCAAACTACCCACAGTATTAAATGTGATCTCCCTCTTCACGCTACTTCCACGTTTTCTTTAAGGCAAATGACATGGAAAGGGATATTTCCAGTAATGGTTTTATGTACAAGCATTGGAAACCAGATCACATGATCCTCTGCTCCAGAAACTGGTCATGTGACCATGACCAACTGTCATCTTGGCAGTTGAGTTTTGTGGTTTTTGGTGGTGGAGTGCTCAATTTTGCTCTTGTGAGATTTTGCGATTTGGTGAGTTTACTGGAAAGCTATTAAAGAAGAAAAAAGAAGAAAAAGAAGCCGAGAAAGAAAAACACCTCGGCTGAGAAGAAGCCGACAAATAAAACCTCGGCTGAGAAGAAGAAGCCCGACAAATAACACCTCGGCTAAGAAGAAGAAGCCGCCAAATAACACCTCGGCTAAGAAGAAGAAGCCGCCAAATAACACCTCGGCTAAGAAGAAGAAGCAGCCAAATAACACCTCGGCTAAGAAGAAGCCGCCAAATAACACCTCGGCTGAGAAGAAGAAGCCGCCAAATAACACCTCGGCTAAGAAGAAGAAGCCGCCAAATAACACCTCGGCTGAGAAGAAGCCGGCAAATAACATCTCGGCTAAGAAGAAGCCGCCAAATAACACCTCGGCTGAGAAGAAGCCGCCAAATAACACCTCGGCTGAGAAGAAGCCGCCAAATAACACCTCGGCTAAGAAGAAGCCGCCAAATAACACCTCGGCTGAGAAGAAGCCGGCAAATAACATCTGGACTTAGAAGAAGCCGGCAAAGAAAGCCATGGAGAGACGGCCCTGTAAGAGACATCTAGAGAGACAAGCTGAGGATGGTAAGAGACTATTTAGACATTTTATTTTCTCACAGCTCTGTCCCATCTGTAGTAAAACTAAATGATGTCAATTCTGTGCCCTGGTAGCTCCCCCTTCCTGTAGTGGTAGTTTCTATTATACTAACTGTCCCATCTACCACATACTACAATAAAGCAAATATTAGATGATAGGGGTTTCTGAATATTAAAGGGACTTTCTGTGAAATCAAGCAAACCAACTGTCAAAACTGCAAATAGCACAAACCAACTGTCAAATCG
The DNA here is from genome assembly GCA_019447015.1 of Hymenochirus boettgeri. Classification (NCBI taxonomy): domain Eukaryota; kingdom Metazoa; phylum Chordata; class Amphibia; order Anura; family Pipidae; genus Hymenochirus; species Hymenochirus boettgeri. Next base: position 38,127,688 of record CM033473.1, read on the forward strand.
CTGTCACCATCCCAGCTACAGCAACACTGGTTACAGCAGTAAAGTTTCTGATTACTTGATTGACAATTGAATGGTACAGTGGTGGTTGGGAGGGATTATAGTTTCCAGTAATGGGCAATTTAAAATACCATTTTTCAGTATAGATGCCCTTTAGGGTTAGTAGCTAGAAAATGTCCCTTCACCTTTTTCTTGAAAAAAACCCCTAGGATTAAAACCAGAAGATATTTTCAGACCAGAGATGGATTACCATCAAATTGGGCCCTAGACAGAGCTGTCATTTGGGGCCCCTTGTTCTATATTCTTTATTGTATTGGCTGTAATACTGTAGCAGGGCCCTGATGTTTGCTGGGCCCTAGGCAGGAGCCTTGTGGACTACCCTGGTCTGTTTCAGACTGTCTCCTGAAATCCTATTTCTTCCTCGTGCCTAATTATCACACTGAAGACTTTGTCTAAAAATTCTCTCTACATATATCTATAATTTATTAAAAATGACCATTAACATATCCAATTATTAATATTAAAATATGTTTTAATATGGGCTATAACGCTATTTCTGCTCAATATAAAGGTGCTGCTTGAAGAAGCTTCGTGTGGACATTGAAAGACCCTTCCCGATGGACGTCCGGAATACAGGTTTTACAACAAGCGGGAGAAGGTGCGTATGGGAAGGTAATGCTGGCTTCTTTATTTTCCAGCAGGGTTCGTGGCTATGAAGATCCTGAAGAAGGAAGAAAATCTGGAGGAGGCCCACCTTATGGAGAGAGAGGCACGAGTACTGCGAGCGGTTGTGGATGCCCTTCGTGTGCCACGCTTATGCAACCTTCCAGACGCAGGTATGGCAAACTGTTTGTATTGGAAGGCAGTGTAACCAGTTCCATTATATAAGTGAGGTCTATCAGTAAATAATAGGTATTGAGATAACACTGATAATATAATGTTCTCTCCATCAGGGTAAGTGTAATGTGTAAAGTGTTAGACATTATCAGCATTTTTATTAATCACATTTCTTCATTGATGGTATAAGACCCACTGTTACTTTGGTCCCATGTGGTAAAGGAAAGGATTAGAATATGTCCTGTCCCAGCCGTCTGCCATTGAGTATTAAAACAACTCAACTAAATGCCGCAGACTGGAAGCTTTTTGTTTATTTGTGCCATCTTTATTTACATTTGTTGTAATTATTATTTAGTGTATAGTCACACATTGTATGCTCTATTCTGTACCATCTATTGAATGTTTTCCTGTCTTTGTACACAGAGGAATGCCTTTTTCGTTATGGAGTTTGCCGGAGGAGGAAGCCTGGAAGATCTTCTACAGAACTCAGGCCACCTGGAGATTAACGCCATCAAGTAAGTGTGAATTCCTTACCATATTGCCAATGTATTGACAACTGCACAGAGATCTTAATATGCCTGTAGATTTACTGTACAGTGACAATTATAAGGAGACTTTATAATAGGAATTACACAATTGATTGTCCACTTGTTTTCTTTCTGGAAAGGTTCTATACAGCGGAGATGGTCTATGGTCTCCAGTATCTCCACTCGCTTGGAATCATCCATCGGTAAGTTAAATTCTGCAATTACATCTCCCAACTACCCACAGTATTAAATGTGATCTCCCTCTTCTACCTACTTCCACTGTTTTCTTTAAGGCAATTAGTGGAACATTTGGCTGCAATACTCTTCATGGTTGCAATACGTCTTCATGCAGAGTTAGTAAATAGTCCAAAGCTAGATTGTTCACAGGGGTGCCCCTACCTTGTAGCAAACTGAAACATTTGCTCAGGGCGCAAGTGCAGAACACTTAAAGGCGGCAGTTAAAAAACTTCCTGCAATACTGCATTTTAGCACCAGTCCACCAATCAGTGTTAAGTCAGCACTCCAGTCATTGTTAGTCAGCCCGCCACACCCACCTTCACAAACCACGCCCATGTTCCCTGATAAAGCCATGCCGCTTCACATTCTGCCACCCGTTTACCAATAGGTGGCATTGTTTCAGGTGTCAAAAACCCTAGGAACACCTCTGATTGTTCAGGCCAAGCAGTCCCCAAACAACCGTTTTTGTTCCTTGTAGTCAGTAAAGTCATTATCTCTTTTGCAGGGACATCAAGCCGGACAACATTCTGCTGAGTGAAGACGGACATGTGAGGATCGCCGACTTTGGACTGGCAGCGGAAAACGTCACCAGAGGGGTCACCGAAGTATGTGGGACACTGGACTACATGGCCCCAGAGGTGAGGAATTAAATCCTATTGTGTATACAAAATTGTATCTAGTAACAGGGAGAGATCTCCAAGTCACAAGATTGTGTGTCAGAGCCTCAATGTGATCTACTGATAGACACTTAGTGTGAATATTGTGCCAGTTATGAATTTCCTAAAGAAAGTTTATGGAATCCATTTATGTATTAATACAGGGATAGGCAACCAGTAGACCTCCAGACGTTTGAAAACTACAATGTCCAGAATTCCCTAACTACATAGTGCTTGTAGAGGAATTCTGGGAGTTGCAGTTTTATAACATCTAGAGATCTACTGGTTGCCTATACCTGCAGTAATATAGACGCTGTTTTCCCATTAATATAGAAATTGTCTATTTATATGATTTCCAGTTGTAATGAATTATGGTTATTGTCTTGAAAATGTTGGAAGAAAAATAGACAAAAAATCTTCACCTTCCATCGATTTTAGCCCTGAAAAACTGCTGAATGGCTTTGGTTAAAGTGCTGTCAGATTTTACCATTTATTAAGATGTTTTTAGGATGAAATATTTATATAATCTCTCTCACTTTTTTCTAGATGCTACAAAGTAAGGAATACGTTTTTGCTGTGGATTTTTGGTCCTTAGGTGTCACCGTCTACAGGATGGCTGCTGGACGTTTCCCATTTTATGCCGGAGAGGAGGAAAATAAGGTGAAAAGATCCATCCTGAAGTCCAGACCAACGTATCCAGCAAGGCTCAGTGATGACCTGAAAGACTTTCTGAGCAAGGTGTGTAGCAGGATTTTAATGAGAAAGCTTGTTATAGTATTTATACGCTTCTCTGGTAAATTGGTATGATACAGGAAGATGTTACTAGTCTGTGTAATCTACCTTGTCTGGTATTAAAAACTGTTATTGTTCTTTCCTATAGCTCCTGAAGAAGAATCCATCTGTGCGCCTGGGAACAGCTGGAGATATCAGGCAACATCTATTCTTCAGAGGAACAGACTGGACCCATCTGGAGAGTGTGATACCACCGTCCACTTTCCCACCCAGAGATATGGATCAGAGAAGATGCTTGAACCAGCCTATGTCCTTCATGGAGATGCTGAGGACGTCTACAAGCATCAGGGAAAAGCTGCAGGACTTCTCCTTTCTCTGCACCAGTTGGCGGGAAGACGAATCGCTTCATCATCCTCCGGTAAGAACATCAACTCCAACCACCCCCAGCCACAGGTATAACCCTTTATATTTATATGTATCGTCTTTATTTGGAAGAGTAAGACAGTGTTTCTCAAACCTTTTATCTGGGGAGAACCCTTGAATCACTTTTTAATGAGTTGAAATTACATTTTTAGTTATCAATAACCAGAATACATAATTCATACACTATAACAGATTGATCAATAAGATTATTTATATTGGAAATGCACAGAAATTTATCACAAGGGTGGATCTGTACAGTTCCTGTCAAAAGGAATCCTCAGTGTCCTCCCAGGGAACCCCAGGGGTAGAGAAACACTGGATTAACATATGATAATTTATATTATAATAGTATGTTTTACAACTTCACATACAAATAAATATATATGTATAGTACATGTTATATATGAATAAATATTTATGTAGTGGATAGAGGAGAGATAGACAGTATAATAGATTGATTGGATAGATTAGATAGGTAGGTAGATAGATTAGATATATAATAGATTGACAGACAGATAGATAAGATAGTTGACACACATATATAGATACATTGGTATATATGATAGATATGTGCTAACAAGTAGCCATTAGTTACACATATAATATTGGTTATTAATATTGTCATTATAATATTGATCCAGGGACAAGCCGATTGCCATATTGGAATCAGGAAGGTTTTTTCCCTTTGATCCATTTCACCAAAGGGTTTTTTGCCTTCCTCTGGATCAGTAGAAATGGTTGAAATTAAGGGACTCCTGTCTTTCTTCAACCTTAATAGTAAATGATAGTCTATAGTTAGATGTATAGTGTAGGTTAGGGACCTGCTCAGAGAGTCTACCTTGACGTGGTGGCAGGCTTGTTATCCTTTGGCCAATTCTATTTTATTGCAGGGTCCTAGAGCACTAAAACAGATGTTTTATAGGGGAAATTAAGGATGTAATGAGACCCTGTGTGTCTGTCTTCATCAAGTCTTTCCATTGTCTTAATTTCCTGCCATGAACATCAGCACTATTGGGTCCATCTTAACGATGAACCAAATGTCTCCTGCTAGATGAACGTAGGGAAACATTAGCTATGAAATGGGGCGGTTGGTCTGGTACGGAGGATGATGGTCTAGAAAGGGGATTTCAGTGCTGATCTGTTTTGTTGGCCCTGATCCTGGTTTAATCTTTATATTTGACTATTGGCTAAAGGATAAAACTAAAGGACTCTCACTAATTACATTTCAATTAGAAACTTGGTACAGTAGAGGTAAAAATCACAATAGTATAAACCAACAGAATAAAAATATAATATACCATGGATAGATACAATAGGATAATAAAGTTGAGGATGTTAATATATTAAAAGAAAACTAAACTGTAAAAATTAACTTGTAAGAAATGAAAAGTCCCTAGGATTATTCCTACCGCCTATCCCATTTTGTTGAGGAGCACCAGCATGTTCAGTTGCGGGTTAGTCCTGGACTCTCCTGTATTAAAGTGCTAATATCAGGAGGAAGCCTGGTAGAAGCAGTTTTCTTTGGGCTGGTGCTCCTCACAGAAAGGATACACACACACACACTCACTAATTCATTTTTATGTATTACACAAACAATCCCATTTGTTAACATTAGATATGAAATATAGACAGGGGAATACATGGTGCAGTGTGAACACCCTTGTCTGGTTTGTGATCAGTAGTAATGTTCAGGAGAAAGCAGTTACCAATAAACTTTTATGACATGTATTGCAGTGGTGTTTACCGTATATACTCGAGTATAAGTCGGTCCGAGTAAAAGTCGAGGTACCTATTTTTACCTGAAAAATTAGTAAAAACTGATTGATTCAAGTACAAGCAGAGGGAAGAAATTATGACCACTACTGCCTTCTGATTTAGTATTGTTTTGTGGCTTAAGTTGCCCTTTAAATAGACAGCAGAATTGCCATGCATTAATCCCATACAGTAATAGCCAAATCCAGTACCAGTAACTCCTAATTCCTTGGCACTCCAGATGTTTGGAAACTACAACTCCCAGCATGCTTTGAGTGGCAATGTTCAATAAACTTTTAATTAAGCTTACCATCATTTACAATTCTCCTGAACTGATTATAGTAAAGGGCACTCTGACCCCCATATAGTAAAGGGCACTCTGACCCCCATATAGTAAAGGGCACTCTTACCCCCATATAGTACAGGGCACTCTGACCCCAATAGTTAAAAGTGTCACCTGAGAGTTGTAGTTTCAAGCTGTCACTTGCATTAAACTAGCAGCCATTTTGGCCCAAACTGAGAAGACCCATCAGATTTACAGCATCCAGATGAGTAGTAACAGTGCTGAGTGAGTCCAGCAGCCAGACTACAGGAAGCAGGAAGGAATGTAAAGGCAGATCAGCTCCTGTAACTTTCTATGCAGGTGAAAGATTTTTAACACATCGCCACCTACTGGTTACTATCCGCAATTGCAGCATTTGGATCTAAATTAGGACTTGCTTGTGAAGGTTCTCATTCATCCAGGTCATGGTATATCTGTTGTATTCAATTAGATCAACTGGACTTGAAATGTAGTTCTTGAAGACGTTTCGCTAGTCATCCGACTGGCTTTCTCAATTCAGAATGACAAGAATCTGTGGCAATTATGTACCCTGGAAAATCCCAATTAGCATATCACAGCCAGGTGTTAAGGGTGTGATTGGATAGTGGCTAAGAGGTGTTATAGGAACGCCCAGAGTAAGGTGTTAAAATAGCATTGTACTTGGCAGACAGTTGGTGTCGAACCCCCCCCACCTCTATTTAGGCTTGGTTTCTTTATTTTCACATAAATGGCCTCCTTAACACCTTAACACCTCTCTTGAACCAGTCACGTTCCTTCGCCAATATGTTAACATTACAATCTTCAAAGGTATGTCCTTTATCCTTAAGATGCAGGTACACGGCTGAGTCCTGACCCGAGGAATTGGCTCTTCTGTGCTGGGCCATACGTTGATGCAGTTGTTGTTTGGTTTCCCCCACATACAAATCAGAGCATTCTTCACTGCACTGCACTGCATATATGATGTCGCTTTTCTTGTGTTTCGGTATTGGGTCTTTCGGATGTACCAATTGCTGCCTCAGTGTGTTGTTCGGTTTAAAGCAGACAGGGATACGATGTTTTTCGAAAATTCTTCTTAATTTCTCGGAGACCCCTGCTACATATGGGATGACCATGTTCTTCCTCCTGTCTTGCTTTTCCCCTTCACTGTTGGTATTTGTGTTCTTTTCTTTCCTTCTACTTCTTTTGACAAAGGCCCAGTCTGGATATCCACAAGTTTTAAGGGCCCCTCTGAGATGTTTCATTTCTTTAGCCTTTGCCTCTGTGCTAGTGGGGATGTTCTCGGCTCTGTGTTGCAGGGTTCTAATGACACCCAGCTTGTGATCTAAAGGGTGGTGGGAGTCAAACATCAAATACTGATCTGTGTGTGTTGGTTTTCTGTAAACCTCTACTTCCAGTTTACCATTTTCCTTAACTTCTACCAAGCAGTCCAAGAAAGCAAGTTTGTTGTTTTGTACCTCTTCCCTTGTGAATTTAATGTTTTGGTCTACCGCATTGATGTGTTCTGTGAAAGCTTGTACTTCCTTCTGGTGGATTTTAACCCAGGTGTCATCAACATATCTGAACCAGTGGCTGGGTGCTATGCCCTTAAAGGTATTAAGCGCCTGTGTTTCTACCTCCTCCATGTAAAGGTTGGCCACAATGGGTGAAACCGGAGATCCCATAGCACATCCATGTTTTTGCTTATAGAACTTATGCCTGTATTTGAAATAGGTGGTATTCAGGCACAAGTCCAACAAGGAACACACCTGTTCTGGGTTGAGATCAGTTCTGCTGGTAAGAGTGCTGTCTTGGCCCAGACGTTTTCTCACCATGTTAACAGCCTCCTTGGTGGGTATACAAGTGAAGAGAGATGTCACATCATAGGACACCATAGTTTCTTCTACACCGAGTACTATATCTTCAATCTTGTTGGTGAACTCCTGAGAGTTCTGGATGTGATGCTTAGAACTTCCCACCAAAGGTCTGCATCAACGTATGGCCCAGCACAGAAGAGCCAATTTCTCGGGTCAGGACTCAGCCGTGTACCTGCATCTTAAGGATAAAGGACATACCTTTGAAGATTGTAATGTTAACATATTGGCGAAGGAACATGACTGGTTCAAGAGAGGTGTTAAGGAGGCCATTTATGTGAAAATAAAGAAACCAAGCCTAAATAGAGGTGGGGGGGTTCGACACCAACTGTCTGCCATGTACAATGCTGTTTTAACACCTTACTCTGGGCTTTCCTATAACACCTCTTAGCCACTATCCAATCACACCCTTAACACCTGGCTGTGATATGCTAATTGGGATTTTCCAGGGTACATAATTGCCACAGATTCAAGTCATTCTGAATTGAGAAAGCCAGTCGGAATGACTAGCGAAACGTAAGAACTACATTTCAAGTCCAGTTGATCTAATTGAATACAACAGATAAATTAAGACTTGATCCGATAATTTTAAAGCCTGAAAATCTCGACTTATATTCGAGTATATACGGTATTTCTGGTTATTAGGTATAAAAGGGGGTAAAAGGAAATATGGATCCTGTAGAAAAAAAAACAAATAACTAATATAACCCTTTAACCATTTAGATTTCATTATTATGTTACTGTTATGTTATTTCTATACATATAAATACTTTTAAGGCAGGGTTGTCCAGCCTGTGGCCCTCTAGATGTTTAAAAACTACAACTCCCACCATAACTTGCTTGCAGAATGCAACCAATCCTACTTACAGTGCTTTGCAAAATTATTCGGCCCCTTGAAGTTTTCCACATTTTGTCACATTACTGCCACAAACATGAATCAATTTTATTGGAATTCCACTTGAAAGACCAATACAAAGTGTTGTACATGTGAGAAGTGGAATGAAAATCATACATGATTCCAAACATTTTTAACAAATCAATAAGTGCAAAGTGGGGTCTGCGTAATTATTCATCCCCCCGAGTCAATATTTTGTAGAACCACCTTTTGATGCAATTACAGCTGCCAGTCTCTTAGGGTTCGTCTCTACCAGCCTTGCACATCTAGAGACTGAAATCCTTGCCCATTCTTCTTTGCAAAACAGCTCCAGCTCAGTCAGATTAGATGGACAGTGCTTGTGAACAGCAGTTTTCAGATCTTGCTACAGATTCTTTATTGGATTTAGATCTGGACTTTGACTGGGCCATTCTAACTAAATCGTTGGCACAGATTCTAATAAATGGTTTGCACTCAGACTAATAAAATCATTAGCACAGACTCTGATAAATGGTTGGCACACAGACTAATAAAATCATTGGCACAGACTCTGATAGTTAGCACACAGACACTGCTAAAATCAATCAACCCCAACCCCAACCAAAGTAGGAAAAGCAGATAATTTAATAAAATTTATACATACAATTTGTAATTTACACAACACTGTCTGTGACTGGCTGCTGGCTGGATCATGGATTCCAGTTCTGGGCTCCCGGCTACTTCCCCTGCGCTTCACCAATAGCTCTTGGGCTGGCCTTGATGATGTGCACGGCAGTGGATGGCTGTAGGTATTTACATCATGATGTGCAATGTCAATCTGATGAGCCCAATCTACTTCCGTGTTCGGAAGTCTTGTTACGGTAGATTTTGGACCCAGGGCCGCATCTATAATTAGGCACACTGAGTCATGTGACTCAGACGGCACCCCGACAAAAGCGGCAAATGAAAGTTAAAAAAAAAAGTACCTTTAACTGGCGCCAGCACCGCGGCCGTTAGTAATGGATTAAGCGTGTCAGCAGTGCGCATGCGCGACCTGCGCAGGAAGCCCTGCTTTTGAGTGGGTGGGACATCATGTTCAATTTCTTGTGGGTCAGGACTCAGGTCCTTCCTTTGGTCCTCCGCGCCATCAACTCCCCGGCTCCCCAGCAGTGATCGCGGTCCCCAGGTGCTTGGCCAGCAGGTCAGTGATACTCAGAGACACTGGATCACCGCGTTAATGTAACAGGTGTTCCCCGAGTCCGACCCCAGGTTCTTCATCCCCTGCACCTCGTGCACCTTCCTGTTCTCCTGCCCCGGGTGGTTGTTGTTTTTGTCCCGACCCTCTGGCAGGGATCCCCGACCGTGTGTCCCTCAGCTCCATCCACACATGATTACTGCCCGGTTCACTCTCAGTGGCTGGAAGGGAAGGTATATAGAGAGATAGATAGAGAGATAGAGAGAGAGAGATAGATAGATAGATAGATAGATAGATAGATAGATAGATAGATAGATAGATAGTGGAACATTTGGCTGCAATACTCTTCATGGTTGCAATACGTCTTCATGCAGAGTTAGTAAATAGTCCAAAGCTAGATGTGTTCACAGGGGTGCCCCTACCTGTAGCAAACTGAAACATTTGTCAGGGCGCAAGTGCAGACACTTAAAGGCGGCAGTTAAAAAACTTCCTGCAATACTGCATTTTAGCACCAGTCACCAATCAGTGTTAAGTCAGCACTCCAGTCATTGTTAGTCAGCCCGCCACCCCCACCCTTCAAAACCACGCCCATGTTCCCTGATAAAGCCATGGCGTCACATTCTGCCACCCGTTTACCAATAGGTGGCATTGTTTCAGGTGTCAAAAACCCTAGGAACACCTTTGATGTTCAGGCCAAGCAGTCCCCAAACAACCGTTTTTGTTCCTTGTAGTCAGTAAAGTCATTATCTCTTTTGCAGGGACATCAAGGGACAACATTCTGCTGAGTGAAGACGGAAATGTGAGGATCGCCGACTTTGGACTGGCACGCGGAAAACGTCACCAGAGGGGTCACCGAAGTATGTGGGACACTGGACTCATGGCCCCAGAGGTGAGGAATTAAATCCTATTGTGTATACAAATTGTATCTAGAACAGGAGAGATCTCCAAGTCAACAAGATTGTGTGTCAGAGCCTCAATGTGATACTGATAGAAACTTAGTGTGAATATTGTGCCAGTTATGAATTTCCAAAGAAAGTTTATGGAATCCATTTATGTATTAATACAGGGATAGGCAACCAGTAGACCTCCAGACGTTTGAAAACTACAATGTCCGAATTCCCTAACTACATAGTGCTTGTAGAGGAATTCTGGGGTATGCAGTTTATATAACATATGAGATCTACTGGTTGCCTATACCTGCAGTAATATAGACGCTGTTTTCCCATTAATATAGAAATTGCTATTTATATGATTCCAGTTGTAATGAATTGGTTATTGTCTTGAAATGTTGGAAGAAAAATAGACAAAAATTCTCACCCTCCATCGATTTTAGCCCTGAAAAACTGCTGAATGGCTTTGGTTAAAGTGCTGTCAGATTTACCATTTATTAAGATGTTTTTAGGATGAAATATTTATATACTCTCTCACTTTTTCTAGATGCTACCAAGTAAGGAATACGTTTTTGCTGTGGATTTTTTTGGTCCTTAGGTGTCCACCGTCTACAGGATGGCTGCTGGACGTTTCCCATTTTATGCGGGAGAGAGGAGGAAAATAAGGTGAAAAGATCCATCCTGAAGTCCGACCAACGTATCCAGCAAGGCTCAGTGATGACTGAAAGACTTTCTGAGCAAGGTGTGTAGCAGGATTTTAATGAGAAAGCTTTGTTATAGTATTTATACGCTTCTTGGTAAATTGTATGATACAGGAAGATGTGTTACTAGTCTGTGTAATCTACCTGTCTGGTATTAAAAACTGTTATTGTTCTTTCTATAGCTCTGAAGAAGAATCCATCTGTGCGCCTGGGAACAGCTGGAGATATCAGGCAACATCTATTCTTCAGAGGAACAGACTGGACCCATCTGGAGAGTGTGATACCACCGTCCACTTTCCCACCCAGAGATAGGATCAGAGAAGCTGCTGAACCAGCCTATGTCCTTCATGGAGATGCTGAGGACGTCTACAAGCATCAGGGAAAAGTGCAGGACTTCTCCTTTCTCTGCACCAGTTGGCGGGAAGACGAATCGCTTCATCATCCTCCGGTAAGAACATCAACTCCAAACACCCCCAGCCACAGGTATAAACCCTTTATATTTATATGTATCGTCTTTATTTGGAAGAGTAAGACAGTGTTTTTCAAACCTTTATTCCTCGGAGACCCTTGAAATCACTTTTAAATGTGTTAAAATTACATAAAAAATATTATAATTGTTTTATTCTTAGTTATTAAAACCAGAATACATAATCATACAATATAACAGATTGATCAATAAGATTATTATATTGGAAAGCACAGAAATTTATCACAAGGGCAGATCTGTACGTTCCTTTCAAAAGGAATCCTCAGTATCCTCCAGGGAACCCCAGGGGTAGAGAAACACTGGATTAAACATAGATAATTTTATTATAATAGTTATGTTTACAACTTCACACACACATAAATATATGTATATATGTATAGTACTTTTATATGAATAAATATTTATTGAGTGGAAGAGGAGAGATAGACAGTATAATAGATGATGGATAGATTGAGTAGGTAGGTAGATAGATAGATATATAAAGATTGACAGACAGATAGTAAGATAGTTGACACACATATATAGATACATTGGTATATAGATAGATATGTGCTAACAAGTAGCCATTAGTACACACATATATATTGGTTATTATATTGTCATTATAATATTGATCCAGGGACAAGCCGATTGCCATATTGGAATCAGGAAGGTTTTTTCCTTTGATCCATTTCACCAAAGGGTTTTTGCCTTCCTCCTGGATCAGTAAATGGTTGAAATTAAGGGACTCCGTGTTTCTTCAACCTTAATAGTAAATGATAGTCTATAGTTAGATGTATGTGAGGGTTAGGGACTGCTCAGAGAGTCTACCTTGACGTGGTGGCAGGCTTGTTATCCTTGTCCAATTCTATTTTATTGCAGGGTCCTAGAGCACTAAAACAGATGTTTTATAGGGGAATTAGGAGTTAATGAGACCTGTGTTGTTCTTCATCAGTCTTTTCATGTCTTAATTTCCTGCCAGAACATCAGCAACTATTGGGTCCATCTTAACGATGAACCAAATGTCTCCTGCTAGATGAACGTAGGGAAACATAGCTATGAAATGGGGGCGGTTGGTTGGTACGGAGGATGATGTCTAGAAAGAGGGATTTCAGTGCTGATCTGTTTTGTTGGCCCTGATCCTGGTTTAATCTTATATTTGACTATTGGCTAAAGGATAAAACTAAGACTCTCACTAATTACATTTCAATTGAAAACTTGTACAGTAGAGGTAAAAATCACAATAGTAATAACCAAACGATAAAAATATAATATACCATGGTAGATACAATAGGATAATAAAGTGAGGATGTTAATATATAAAAGAAAACTAAATGTAAAAATAACTTGTAAGAAGGAAAGTCCCTAGGATTATTCCTACCGCCTATCCATTTTGTTGAGGAGCACCAGCATGTTCAGTTGCGGGTTAGTCCTGGACTCTCCTGTATTAAAGTGCTAATATCAGGAGGAAGCCTGTAGAAGCAGTTTTCTTTGGGCTGGTGCTCCTCACAGAAAGGATACCACAACACACCATCACTAATTCATTTTTATGTATTACACAAACAATCCCATTTGTTAACATTAGATATGAAATAAGACCGGGGAATACATGGTGCAGTGTGAACACCCTTGTCTGGTTTGTGATCAGTAGTAATGTTCAGGAGAAAGCAGTTACAATAAAACTTTATGACATGTTATTGCAGTGGTGTTTACCGTATATACTCGAGTATAAGTCGGTCCGAGTAAAAGTCGAGGTACCTATTTTTACCTGAAAAATTAGTAAAAACTGATTGTTCAAGTACAAGCAGAGGGAAGAGAAATTATGACCACTACTGCTTCTGATTAGTATTGTTTGTGGCTTAAGTTTGCCTTAAATAGAAGCAGAATTGCCATGCATTAATCCCATACAGTAATAGCCAAATCCAGTACCAGTAACTCCTAATTCCTTGGCACTCCAGATGTTTGGAAACTACAACTCCAGCATGTTGAGTGGCAATGTTCAATAAACTTTTAATTAAGCTTACCATCATTTACAATTCTCCTGAACTGATTATAGTAAAGGGCACTCTGACCCCCATATAGTAAAGGGCACTCTGACCCCCATATAGTAAAGGGCACTCTTACCCCCATATAGTAAGGGCACTCTGACCCCAATAGTTAAAAGTGTCACCTGAGAGTTGTAGTTTCAAGCTGTCACTTGCATTAAACTAGCAGCCATTTGGCCCAAACTGAGAAGACCACACAGATTTACAGCATCCAGATGGAGTAGTAACAGTGCTGAGTGAGTCCAGCCGCCAGACTACAGGAAGCAGGAAGGAATGTAAAGGCAGATCAGCTCCTGTAACTTTTTATGCAGGTGAAAGTTTTTAACACATCGCCACCTACTGGTTACTATCCGCAATTGCAGCATTGGATCTAAATTAGGACTTGCTTGTGAAGGTTCTCATTCATCAGTCATGGGATATCTGTTGTATTCAATTAGATCAACTGGACTTGAAATGTAGTTCTTGAGACGTTTCGCTAGTCATCCGACTGGCTTTCTCAATTCAGAATGACAAGAATCTGTGGCAATTATGTACCCTGGAAAATCCCAATTAGCATATCACAGCCGGTGTTAAGGGTGTGATTGGATAGTGGCTAAGAGGTGTTATAGGAACGCCCAGAGTAAGGTGTTAAAATAGCATTGTACTTGGCGACAGTTGGTGTCGAACCCCCCCCACCTCTATTTAGGTTGGTTTCTTTATTTTCACATAAATGGCTCCTTAACACCTTAACACCTCTCTTGAACCAGTCACGTTCCTTCGCCAATATGTTAACATTACAATCTTCAAAGGATGTCTTTATCCTTAAGATGCAGGTACACGGCTGAGTCCTGACCCGGGAATTGGCTCTTCTGTGCTGGGCCATACGTTGATGCAGTTGTTGTTTGGTTTCCCCCACATACAAATCAGAGCATTCTTCACTGCACGCACTGCATATATGATGTCGCTTTCTTGTGTTTCGGTATTGGGTCTTTCGGATGTACCAATTGCTGCCTCAGTGTGTTGTTCGGTTTAAAGCAGACAGGGATACGATGTTTTTCGAAAATTCTTCTTAATTTCTCGGAGACCCCTGCTACATATGGGATGACCATGTTCTTCCTCCTGTCTTGCTTTTCCCCTTCACGTTGGTTTGTGTTCTTTTCTTTCCTTCTACTTCTTTTGACAAAGGCCCAGTCTGGATACCACAAGTTTTAAGGGCCCCTCTGAGATGTTCATTTCTTTAGCCTTTGCTCTGTGTAGTGGGGATGTTCTCGGCTCTGTGTTGCAGGGTTCTAATGACACCAGCTTGTGATCTAAAGGGTGGGTGGGAGTCAAACATCAAATACTGATCTGTGTGGTTGGTTTTCTGTAAACCTCTACTTCCAGTTTACCATTTTCCTTAACTTCTACCAGCAGTCCAAGAAAGCAAGTTTGTTGTTTTGTACCTCTTCCCTTGTGAATTTAATGTTTTGGTCTACCGCATTGATGTGTTCTGTGAAAGCTGTACTTCTCTCTGGTGGATTTTAACCCAGGTGTCATCAACATATCTGAACCGTGGCTGGGTGCTATGCCCTTAAAGGTATTAAGCGCTGTGTTTCTACCTCCTCCATGTAAAGGTTGGCCACAATGGGTGAAACCGGAGATCCCATAGCACATCCATGTTTTTGCTTATAGAACTTATGCCTGTATTTGAAATAGGTGGTATTCAGGCACAAGTCCAACAAGGAACACACCTGTTCTGGGTTGAGATCAGTTCTGCTGGTAAGAGTGCTG
Source organism: Hymenochirus boettgeri (assembly GCA_019447015.1). Lineage (NCBI taxonomy): Eukaryota > Metazoa > Chordata > Amphibia > Anura > Pipidae > Hymenochirus > Hymenochirus boettgeri. Next base: position 38,142,920 of record CM033473.1, read on the forward strand.
TCTTGGCCCAGCGTTTTCTCACCATGTTAACAGCCTCCTTGGTGGGTATCACAGTGAAGAGAGATGTCACATCATAGGAACACTATTAGTTTCTTCACACCGAGTACTCTATATTCAATCTTGTTGGTGAACTCCTGAGAGTTCTGGATGTGATGCTTAGACTTCCACAAAGGTCTGCATCAGTATGGCCCAGCACAGAAGAGCCAATTTCTCTGGGTCAGGACTCAGCCGTGTACCTGCATCTTAAGGATAAGGATACCTTTGAAGATGTAATGTAACATATTGGCGAAGGAACATGACTGGTTCAAGAGAGGTGTTTAGGAGGCCATTTATGTGAAAATAAAGAAACCAAGCCTAAATAGAGGTGGGGGGTTCGACACCAACGTCTGCCATGTACAATGCTGTTTTAACACTTACTCTGGGCTTTCCTAACACCTCTTAGCACTATCCAATCACACCCTTAACACCTGGCTGTGATATGCTAATTGGGATTTTCCAGGGTACATAATTGCCACAGATCTTGTACAAGTCATTCTGAATTGAGAAAGCCAGTCGGATGACTAGCGAAACGTCTTCAAGAACTACATTTCAAGTCCAGTTGATCTAATTGAATACAACAGATAAATTAAGACTTGATCCGATAATTTTAAAGCCTGAAAATTCGACTTATATCGAGTATATACGGTATTTCTGGTTATTAGGTATAAAAGGGGGTAAAAGGAATATGGATCCTGTAGAAAAAAAAAACAATAAACTAATATAACCCTTTAAACCATTTAGATTTCATATTATGTTACTGTTATGTTATTTCTATCAATAATACTTTAGGCGGGTTGTCCAGCCTGTGGCCCTCTAGATGTTAAAAACTACAACTCCCACCATAACTTGCTTGCAGATGCAACCAATCCTACTTACAGTGCTTTGCAAATTTCTTGGCCCCTTGAAGTTTTCCACATTTTGTCACATTACTGCCACAAACATGAATCAATTTTATTGGAATTCCACTTGAAGACCAATACAAAGTTGTACAGTGAGAAGTGGAATGAAAATCATACATGATTCCAAACATTTTTAACAAATCAATAAGTGCAAAGTGGGGTCTGCGTATATTCATCCCCCCGAGTCAATATTTTGTAGAACCACCTTTTGATGCAATTACAGCTGCCAGTTCTTAGGGTTCGTCTCTACCAGCCTTGCACATCTAGAGACTGAAATCCTTGCCCATTTCTTTGCAAAACAGCTCAGCTCAGTCAGATTAGATGGACAGTGCTTGTGAACAGCAGTTTTCAGATCTTGCTACAGATTTTTATTGGATTTAGATCTGGACTTTGACTGGGCCATTCTAACTAAATGTTGGCACAGATTCTAATAAATGGTTTGCACTCAGACTAATAAAATCATTAGCACAGACTCTGATAAATGGTTGGCACACAGACTAATAAAATCATTGCACCAGACTCTGATAGTTAGCACACAGACACTGCTAAAATCACAACCCCAACCCCAACCAAAGTAGGAAAGCAGATAATTTAATAAAATTTATACATACAATTTGTAATTTCACAACACTGTCTGTGACTGGCTGCTGGCTGGATCATGGATTCCAGTTCTGGGCTCCCGGCTACTTCCCCTGCGCTTCACCAATAGCTCTTGGGCTGGCCTGATGATGTGCACGGCAGTGGATGGCTGTAGGTATTACCTCAGATGTGCAATGTCAATCGATGAGCCCAATCTACTTCCGTGTTCGGAAGTCTTGTTACGGTAGATTTTGGACCCAGGGCCGCATCTATATTAGGCACACTGAGTCATGTGACTCAGACGGCACCCCGACAAAAGCGGCAAATGAAAGTTAAAAAAAAAAGTACCTTTAACTGGCGCCAGCACCGCGGCCGTTAGTAATGGATTAAGCGTGTAGCAGTGCGCATGGCGACCTGCGCAGGAAGCCCTGCTTTTGAGTGGGTGGGACATCCATGTTCTTCTTGTGGGTCAGGACTCAGGTCCTTCCTTTGGTCCTCCGCCATCAACTCCCCGGCTCCCCAGCAGTGATCGCGGTCCCCAGGTGCTGGCCAGCAGGTCAGTGATACTCAGAGACACTGGATCCACGCGTTAATGTAACAGGTGTTCCCCGAGTCCGACCCCAGGTTCTTCATCCCCTGCACCTCGTGCACCTTCCGTTTCTCCTGCCCCGGGTGGTTGTTGTTTTTGTCCCGACCCTCTGGCAGGGATCCCGACACGTGTGTCCCTCAGCTCCATCACACAATGATTACTGCCCGGTTCACTCTCAGTGGCTGGGAGGGAAGGTATATAGAGAGATAGATAGAGGATAGATGAGAAGAGGTAGATAGATAAGATAGATAGAGATGATAGATAGAAGAATAGATAGATAGATAGATAGAGAGAGATATAGATAGAAGATATAGATAGAGAGAGGATATAGATGATAGATAGATAAATATAGATAGATAGATAGATGATAGATAGAGATAGATAGATAGATAAATAGATATATACAGAGATAGATAGATAGATAGATAGATAGATAGATAGATAGATAGATAGATAGATAGATAGATAGATAGATATAAAGATAGATAGATGATAGATTGATAGATAGATAGATAGATAGATAGATAGATAGAGAGATAGATAGAGAGAGATATAGATAGATAGAGAGATATATATATAGATAGATAGATAGATGATAGATAGAGATAGATAGATAGATAAATAGATATATACAGAGATAGATAGATAGATAGATAGATAGATAGATAGATATAAAGATAGATAGATAGATGATAGATTGATAGATAGATGATAGATTGATAGAGATAGAGAGAGATAGATAGATAGATAGATGATAGAGAGAGAGATAGATAGAGAGATAGATAGATAGATAAATAGATAGATAGATACAGAGATAGATAGATAATAGAGAGAGAGATAGAGAGATAGATGATAGATAGATAGATAGATAGATAGATAGATAGATAGATAGACAGATTGATAGACAGATAAATAGATAGATAGCAGAGTTACATAGATAGATAGATGATAGATAGATAGATAGATAGATAGATAGATAGATAGATAGATAGATAGATAGATAGATAGATAGGTGATAGAGAGAGAGCGATAGATAGAGATAGATAGAGAGAGAGATAGAGAGAGAGATAGATACAGAGATAGATAGATAGATGATAGATAGATAATAGATAGATAGAGAGATAGATAGATAAATAGATAGATACAGAGATAGATAGATGATAGATAGATAGACAGATTGATAGACAGATAAATAGATAGATAGCAGAGTTACATAGATAGATAGATGATAGATAGATAGAGAGATAGATAGACAGATTGATAGATAGATAGCAGAGTTAGATAGATAGATGATAGATAGATAGATAGATAGATAGATAGATAGATAGATAGATAGCAGAGTTAGATAGATAGCAGAGATAGATAGATAGATAGGATAGCAGTTAGATAGATAGATAGATAGATAGATAGATAGATAGATAGATAGATAGATAGATAGATAGATAGATAGATAGATAGATAGATAAATAGATAGGATAGCAGTTAGATAGATAGATAGATAGATATATAGATAGATAGCAGTTAGATAGATAGCAGTTAAATAGATAGACAGCAGTTAGATAGATAGATAGATAGATAGATAGATAGATAGATAGATAGCAGAGATAGATAGATAGATAGATAGATAGATAGATAGATAGATAGATAGATAGATAGATAGATAGATAGAGAGAGATAGATAGATAGATAGATAGATAGAGAGACACAGAGAGATAGACAAGAAGCAGATAGACATAGTTAAATAGATAAACAAGAGGCAGATATATAGATAGGGATAGATATACAGAGAGAGAGAGGGACAGATAAAGATAGATAGGGGCAGAGGTCCATGTAGAAGGTACAAGAAGGTCTCCCTGGCCAAAGGTGTGGGCAAGCATCTGACTACAACTGAACACAGCAGTAAGTTTAAAATGACCAAATTGCTACCAGTACATAATGAAATTGCCAGTTTACTGTGCCTTTGTGTCATTAATTTGTGTCTCTCTGTCCAACTGTGTGTCTATGTTTGTGGTTGTCTATCTGTCTGTATCTTTTTGGCAATCTCTATAAGTCCACAGTGGGTGTGGCCTAATTGGGGCGGAGAAATGGGCGTGACCTAAAAAAACAAAAAAAGGTTTTACACAGCCCGATAGTGCATGGAGTGCCCAAAAGTGCCCCATATCTTCTTAGACCCTAGATACGCCCCTGTAGGGAACAATCATTCCTGATTTCCTGTGTATAAATAATATATATAATATATTGTACAGTCAGCTATACAAACACCTCCAGGATTTCTTAATGTCCCTGCTCACTAACCTCCATCACAGTGCAGTAGGTACAGTAAGTTCTGTGTATAAACCCAGTCTCAGCAATCACCTCAGTCAGATGCAGGGTTAATATTGATACAGATCTCTATGCTCCTGGCAATCACAGGTCAGACTGGATACATTTTTAAACATACAAATGCTGCTTCTCATTTAGCTCAATTGACAATGTAACAATGATTCTACTGTATGTATCAATATATATAACAGTCTATGGACACCAGGAGATGTGGGAGAGCAGACTGCACTGAGCAGACAGAAAGGGGGGATTCCAGGCACCAGGAATCCCCCCTAAACACGTCCCTGCTGTGTCACTCTTCAAATGAAAGTACTTCGCCCAGGCAGATAGGAAAGACTACTAATACTTAGCTCGTGGCTTTTGCATATGAAATGTGACTAGCTAAAGTAAAGGAGAAATAGACATGCATGTGCAAAAGAGAGGCGATCTCTCAGCTCCAGCATTAGAGGAACTCAGACAGCTCATCACTCCCAATAGAGAACACCCAGAAGAACTAGGATTTTAAAAAGTGGTATTTTCACTAGTTAACCTTTAAAGTGAGTAAGGAATTCTTACCAGCAACATAGTCCCCAAATCCAATTGTGGTCAATGTAATGACTACAAAATAGAAGGCATCCAAGGTGTGCCAGTCTTCTATGTGATGGAATATGACAGCAGGAATTGCCACAAACAGGATGCAACCAAACAAAATTACTGTCAAGATGATGCCAATTTTGTCTAACTTACATTCCATTTTTGTTAGAAAAAAAAGAATAAACCTGTAACAGGTTTTCTTTTGGATAATTAATTATAATTATTGATCTGCAGATTGATTTAAGTAACTATTCTTCATCAGGGCTGTGTTCTGATAAATGATGGGAGCCATTAATAACAAAAGGTTAGAAACACATATAAACAAATATCTAACAACATTTATATAAGAGAAATTCACCTTAAAATACGTAGTAGCTGATGCAATAAAAGGTACAAAGATTTGCCTGAGCTATAAATTTACCAACCAATCAGAGGTTAGCTTTATACCGGGTCACTGCAGTTATATAACATCTGATTGGTTGCTGCAGTTAAATAGCCCATGCAAATGATTGCACCTCTTTTTGCATCAGCCCTGTAGCATGTAAAACCGTGTAGCAAAGAACCTGCCATTTAAAGAAGAATGAAAAATAAAATAGAAGCCTGAATTGATTCTATATTTCACAAGTAACAGACAGTATCATTCACTTCCTGCCATACCAGGGGACTGGGACCTTTTCGTCTGGGGGGCAAATACAGCAGAGTGTCCCTTTCACGGAAAATTACACGTTTGACCATGCTCACATTGCCAAGTTATGCTCGTTTTTAATAAAAACACTATTTCTATTTTACATTGTTGCCTGTAAAACATTGTGAACAATATGGTTAGGATAACAGTAACAGACTAATAAATAGGAGGGATGAAAAACACTGGCTAATGAACTGGAGGGCTGACCAACATTGGCTAATGATCTGGAAGGCTGACAAAACTGGCTAATTAACAGGAGGGCTGACAACACTGACTAATAAACAAACAAAAGGGCTGACAAACACTGGCTAATGAACTGGAAGGCTTACAAACTGGCTAATAAACTGGAGAGTTGACAATACTGGCCAATGAACTCGAGGGCTGACACTGCTAATGAACTGGAGGGCTGACCAACATTGGCTAATGAAATGGAGGGCTGATAACACTGGCTAATGATCTGGAGGGCTTACAATTCTGGCTAATGAACTGCAGGGATGACCATGCTGGCTAATGAACTAAAGGACTGACTATACTAGTGAATGAACAGGAGGTTTGACAATACTGGCTAATGAACTGGAGGGCTAACAATACTGGGTAATGAAATGGAGGTCTGACAATACTGGTAAATGAACTGTAGGTCTGACAATACTGGCTATTAGACTGGAGGGCTGACATTGCTAATGAACTGGAGGGCGGACAATACTGAGTAATGAACTGGAAACCTTACTAACATTGGCTAATGTCAGGGACTGACAATACTGGGCAAGGATCTGGAGGGCTTACAAAACTGGCTAATGAACTGGAGGCCTTACTAACAATGCATAATGATATGGAGGGCTAACAATACTGGGTAATGAACTTAAGGACTGACAATGCTGGCTAATGATCTGGAGGGCTGACAATACTGGCTAATGAACTGGGGGGCTAACAACATTGACTAATGAACTGGAGGGCTAACAACACTGGCTAATGAACTGGAGTGCTAACAACACTGGCTAATTTAAAGGGCTGACAATACTGGGTAATGAACTGGAGAACTGATCTGGAGGGCTGACAATACTGGGTAATGAATAAAGCCTTCATTTAAAGGGCTGACAATACTGGGTAATGAACTGGAGAACTGATCTGGAGGGCTGACAATACTGGGTAATGAATAAAGCCTTCCCAGTATTTTCCTGAAGCACACAAAGCAAGCCCCCCCAAAAAATGTGTGTGTAGCTTGTGGAGGTGGGTGTAATGGACTGCCCCAGCACACACAGACTTGTAAATAAGAAATGGCCAGCAGCACACACTGAGATGTATATATAAAATGCCCCATGCCAAGCAGCACACAGACTGGTATATAGTATAAAATGCCCCCATACCCAAAAGCACACAGACATGTAAATATAAAATGACCACGCCCAGAAGCACACAGACTTGTAAATATAATATGCTCCCTACCCATGCCCAGAAGCAGTCTCTTCTATATAAAATCCCCCCATGCCAACAGCACAGACTTGTATATATAAAATTCCCCAGCCCATGCCAGCAGCAGACTTGTACATATGAAATGCCCCCAATGCCCCAGCCCATGCCAGAAGCAGACTTGTATATATAAAATGCCCCCATTGCCAAACCCTTACCACCAGCAGTAGACTTGTATATGTAAAATACCCCCAATATATAAAATAGCCTATGCCTAAAAATGGCCCCGCTTTATCTATAATAAGATGCAGGGTCTGCTCCCCTGGTAGTAACCACCCTGGTCCTATAGACTTGTTATTTTAGATAATAACTCAACCATCTCCTTTCCCACTTTCTTACCAGTAACCTCCCCTATACTATCTCCTGGCTGGTGTAATAACTACAGCTGACTGGTTTATCTTATATATTAACCAAAGGCTGTCAATATGCATGGACCATTTGCACCGTGTCATTCAGGGATTGGAGGAGGTCCGGGGGTGTGGGGTGCGGGTGCATATGGGAAATGGACTATCATATGTACCATGTGCTGACACATAAAACTGCCATGTCTGGGGTAATTCTCATGATGTACAGAGAACAATATTTTACCTTGTTATTTGTTCTAACTGCCTGCACTGCAAAATTACTAGGAATATTTATACATGTACAGTGCAGGTTGGCCGGTAAATAGAATGCTGAGAACTCCATGCAAGATACTGTCTTTAAAATAACTCTGTATGATGGTTTTATGTGTATTTGTACATATCTGTGTTCTTTTATAATGCCTTGTGTGTTTATGGAAATGGGCAGCGAGATTCCACACTGTGAAAGGGGGTGGAGGTGGCAAAAGGCGATAAAGAGTATATATTCCTATTGGAACACATTATACACTTATGTACTAAGAAATAACTGATTGTGATTAAAATTGTCCCTTTAAAGGAATAGTTCACCTTTGCAGTGAGCTGATCATTTTGAAACAGATAAAGACAAACCAATATTTCAATGGCAAACTTTATTGTTTGACTAAATTTTATATATATATATATATATAACTGAAAAATGTTCTTAAAATAGAAAATTCCTCTGTCAAATTCATAGTTTATGAGCAGGCCTCCTTACCCCAAAGGGTTAAGGGAGTCAATGGGCGATAAATACGGCTATTTACAGTTTAAGTGCTTTTAATCATCTTAACATTTTTCTGTAATATTGTTCTAAACTCGTCAGCTGACAATTGTCATTGTTTCCATTTTGAACTCCCAGTGGGAGAGGTGAAAGGTATATGTTCTGTCTGGTCCCTTTAAGAGCACATCTCCAAGTACTTTGCACACCAGGTATGAAAGAGTTCAGTGCTGCTGCGGATTAAATAATAGAAATATTGTCCATTGTGCAGCCACATTTCTCAACAATCATATTAGGAAATTCCGCCACTTCGATTTCGGTGTAGTCTCCCTTTTTGACCAGGTACATGACAGGTAAAGGGGCACTTTCTACGACGGCACATGTCCTCTGACCGTAGTGATAGTGAGATAATAGGAACTTTGGTTGCTTACAGCTCCCCGTACAGCGAAACGCGTTATATCCGGCTGGTTCTATAATCCAGTACTGTGTCCAAGTGAGCTCACGAAAGTTAATGAAATATTCTTCTCTACAGCAGATATTGTCTTTCTTTGAACCTGAATTTGCGCAATCTCCACGGGCCCTGCAATGGAAAAAAAGGCAATGTTTATAGCAGATCTGCTTGGGTCACAGAGCAAATAAACTGCCTCTGAGATGGTGCTCTAATCCCCTTTACTTTTAAAGGTAAACTAAACCTGTCATTAATTAATGATATTCATTTTATAGTTGCTAACAAACATATTTTCTCTATGACAGGCAGTATATATTTTTATTAAAGTATACACACTTTAGAATTCATTCGGGGTTATTCAATAAAAGTTCTTATCGTTTAAAATGGTGCTAATTTTGCCCCAACCAATCAGATCTTATTTAACATTTGAAAGCTAACATCTGATTGGTTGGGGCAAAATTAGCACCATTTTAAACAATAAGAACTTTTTTGTTTTATATGTAAACAATCTTGAATATGGTTGCCAGGTCCACATACACATAGCAACCATGCAGTTGATTGAATGACACACTGAAGCTACAGATATGACATTCCTGTTTCTACCTGATGTGGTTTGTGAGGTCATAGATATGACAGAAGGAGAGGAACCTACCCATGCTCATCAAGGTTGAGAGTGTACAAAACCAATTCTGGTTTCCCCAGTGCGTTATCTGATGGATTCTGACTAGTGAAACGAACTAATTTTGCCATCTCTGATGCATGACTTCCGTGCCTCTCTCCGTCCACCCGGATCTCTAGGTGCATGGCTGATTGGCCTCCATTTCTCAGCCAGTACTGAACAGCCTGGGTCACATCAAAACTTCTCCAGCCAGACTCCATGATGGGTACAAGCCTGTGAAATTAAAGGGAAACACATGAATTCTTTACTCCTGTGATTGAATTTTAATTAATTTTGCAACATTAACATAACAACTGCCTTTCTCTAGACGTGGATATAGATAAACACCAGGATATTTATTGACATGAACATTAATTTTAACTGCTAATTGGTTGCTATGGTCTACATAGCGACAAGCAGTATGGTATTTTTTATTTGCCCTTACTATAATTAAAACAATACAGAAATAGGCGATCATTGTATGATAGTTATATGTAAATAACGTATGTGATGTTCATTTATATAATTACAGGAAGATGTAATAAAAGTTCTTATCTTTAAAAATAGTGCTAAGTTTGCCCCAACCAATCAGATGTTAGCTTTCAAATGGTAAATAATATCTGAATGGTTGGGGCAAAATAAGCATAATTTTAAACGATAAGAACTGTTATTACATCTCCCTGTAAATGTTTCCCATTGTTTTTGTAAAAATTAGTACTAGACTAAAGGACAAATCAGATGAAGGTAAGTACTGGTGGCGGTGACCTACCTAGAGTCCACCAGAGAGCTTCTGTTTGTTCCGTCCTGTAGAATTTCCAGGTAGTAGACACTGACCCTCGCATTGTTTACTGGTCTGTGGAACCTCCTGTCAGGGACGTTGGTGATCTTGGGAGGCATCTTGAAGAGTTTCAGCTCCGCCATGGTCAACTCACTGTTATCAGGGATTCTCGCCTCCATCCCAAAGACCAGGGTTTGTCTGCCAGTGTCTGAGTACAGGATCTCTCCTGAAATATCTAAAACAATAAACACAATAACATCAATATTGTACCCATAGATATATCTATAGATCCTAATAGAGTGGAAGAGTCAGGGTGGAGTTGCCATGTCAATAGTCCCATTAACATAACAACATGGTACTTCCAGGCAGCAGGATCCCAGACATGAAAGAGTTAATTTGAATAAATCTACAACTAACACACACACAATAAATGTCTTTCTGTAAATATCAAGGGGGAGAAATAGCAAATTGCTACATTCAGTCAACACTGCAATCCACTGGGAGGTCAGACTGTAAACAGGCCCACGTCTGGAAACACCCTCGGTGCTAGACTGGCATGTCCCTATATAGGGGCACTGGGGGAACATTAAAGTAAGGGGGGGTTGGAAAGTGCAGCAGCCCCATGATGTGAAATGTCACAGCTAATACATCATAATCACAATAACTTCACTATATCCCAGAACTTCTCCTACCTGCGTTGCCAGGGATGCCCCTTAGAATGCCAGCCAAGCTGGGTAACGATCTCTTCTTCCTTTCCCTGTGGTTGTTCAACATGGACATGTATTTGGCTTGGATGTGTCTGGGGATAACCAGGTTTTCCACGTCCCTTTTTCGCAGTCTGGGCACCTCAGGGAGATTGAGTTTTTTCAAAAGGGCATCCTTGATGTCCTCAGGGTTGAAGGCAGAGATGGATGCCAGGTACATAGTGCTGAAAATCAGGCACAGTCTCAGAGAATTGGTGGCAATCATCATGTTTGAGTGACAGTGAGCAAGGTCCAAGTGTCTATCACTCCTTTCCTCCCTCAGGTTATCTGGTTTGGAGCAATTAAACCAGCCCCTTATAAAGCTGCTGCCCATCTGACCCCCCCACTGGGAAGAGTCAATAATGCAAATGAGTTGTAGATCTAGACAATAGCAGAACAACACTCCCATTAGATGGCTGACACTTTCTGTGCCTTTCCCCCCAGACAAGTAATACACTATGATAATCCCAACAGCTACAACTAATTACTGATCTTTTCCTTTAGAAATTATAAGATCTATATTTCATTCATTCAAAAACCCAACTAAGCAAATCTTATGAGTATAACTATTACCTGATATTGTATGTATAGAACAATGAGACCCATCGTGTTATTGGCAAAGTTATTTCTACAGATAGATAGATAGATAGATAGATAGATAGATAGATAGATAGATAGATAGATAGATAGATAGATAGATAGATAGATAGATAGATAGATAGATAGATAGTCATCCAGATTGATGGATACATAGATTGATTGATAGATAGATAGATAGATAGATAGATAGATAGATAGATAGATAGATAGATAGATAGATAGATAGACAGACAAGAAGCTGAAGAAGTTGTTAATATCTCTCCATTTATCCATTTGTCTATCTGTCTGTCTATTTTAGTCTTGTAGTGACTATTGGCTGTAGTTTTTTATTTAAATAAAGAAAATTAATAATTAATAAAGTTTGCATCTTGTTTGTTTTAAAATCACTTTAGATTAAATAGTTTTTTTGTTCACATCAATCCTAGTCCTATGGATATCGTAATATGATTATGGAAGTAGAATAAAAAGGAGGTAATTGAAAGGGGGTGGGGTAAGAACTGATCTCCTAGTCATATGTAAGGTAATGTGTTACATTGGGCAGTTCTGCTATCAAAGGTTAAAGGGTCCTGTGAAAAAATCACAAAGTTCTTTCTTTAAGTGTAAAGGATTATAGTACATTAAGGGATTAAAACAATAGCAGGTAGTATGTTATGGATGTCCCTACCTCCTGTACCTGCTGGAGAACCTTTGACTTCTATTGAAATGGGGGCTACCAGCCATAGGATATATTACTAAGTTCTATTTCAGACATCAGTCTACCATCCCTACAGCAATGTCCCTTAACCATTTGCTGTTCTTACCAACACATAGTTAATTATTATTAACACAGTGGCTGACGTGTTAACTCTATGGGGGACTTGTAAAGTCTATGGTTTGTAAAGGTAGGAAGTAGTTAATTTATCTGCAAATAAATTAGTCTGTCCCCTGCTTAGTGTTTAATATATCTCAGGTCCATGTGTACATCCTGTCGCCTATGCCCCATAATGTATCAAGGTACCCATACAAGTTAATATATGTTACACCGCAGTTATGTGTACATCCTGTCGCCTATTCCCCAGAATGCATTGAATATATATTATACCGCAGTTATGTGTACATCCTGTCGCCTATTCCCTTTAATGCATATATGTTCCAATACAAGTGAGTTATATATATTATACCACAATTAATAATATATTGTTATATAAACCCGTATTACTATCAATACTGCCACAAAGAGTTTGCAATCTAATACTATTGCAATGAACTATTGTTTGCTAAATAGCATCTTATCTGTTTTAATTAATCTCCTGCTACAACAGGAATCCATTAACATAATTTTATGAGTTGCTATGTAGCTATTATTAAGGCTCGTACACATGTGAGATCGCGGGTCCTGGCTTGCGACGCACGATGTGTAGGAACGAATGTTTCAGCCGATAATCGTCCCGTGTGTAGGCACTTTATCTGCCGAAATGGTTGTTCATTCGGGGATCGTTGAACGACCGGCTTGGTGGATCTCCGAACGAACGACCATTTCGGCAGATAAAGTGCCTACACACGGGCCCATTATCGGCCAAAACATTCATTTGTACACATCGTGCGTCGCGGGTCGGGATCCGTGATTAGTTCCCTGCATACATATTATTATGTATCATATATTTGCATATACAGTACATAAATCACTGAAATTAAAAAACAGTATAATATATAAAATACACACATGCCAGGAATAATAAAATTATATCCCTATAATCTGTGCATCAGTTATAATTGGAGACATCAGTTATAATGGGTGGTTAAATACATCATCAGTTATAATTGGTGCATAAGTATGTCATCAGTTATAATCAATGCAAAGCTATAACAGTTAAAGTAAGTGTTAAGCTATGTCATCAGTTATAGCTGGTGCATACCTATGTCATCAATTATAATCCGTGCTTAGTTATGTCATTAATTATAATTGGTGCATAGCTATTTAATCAGTTATAATCAGTGCTTAAGTATGTCATCAATTATAATTGGTGCATAGCTATGGCATTAGTTACAATCAGTGCTTAGCTATGTCATCAGTTATAATCAGTGCATAGCTATGTCATTGGTTAATAATCAGTGCTTAGCTATGTCATCAGTAATATTCAATTCATAGCTATGTCATTGGGTATAATCTGTGCATAGCTATGTCATCAGTTATAATCGGTGCTTAGCTATGTCATCAGTTATAATCGGTGCATAGCTATGTCATTGGTTATAATCAGTGCTTAGCTATGTCATCAGTAATATTCAGTTCATAACTATGTCATTGGGTATAATCTGTGCATAGCTATGTCATCAGTTCTAATAGGGTTTAAGCTGTGTTGAATGACTCATTAAGACTAGTGAATACGGTAATAGGACCTACTTTAAAATATAAGGATATTAGAATTCACCTTTGATGGCCCCTGTGCTATTATATGGTAATGGAACTCATTGGAGCATTATAGCACCTGTATGTTTTAAACCAGGGGGGCATTATTCCAGATATATTGAGAAGTAGAGGAGGAGAGACTGATAGACAGCAATGTAACATGTAAAATTCCCCTTGAATACAGAATGCAGAAGAATTATATGTTTTAAAGAATTACATTGTAAGAAATGCAAATAAAAACCCTTGTAAATACCTGAAGAGTTAAGATTCTCTAATGCTGTGATCTGTTTGTTCCCTTTGATTATAATGTTTCTGCATAACCTAAACGTTCAGTCTTGTGTTTCCGCATCCCATCTGGTCCCCTGTCTGTGACACACAAAGGGCGTCCTGAATTCTAGTTATTTCCCTGATGCTTGTTTAGTTCCCTTTGACAGACAATCAACAACTCAGGCCAAGTCTTTATGAAGTCAGTTTGAACTGTTTTTTAACTGGACTGACCTCTTGGCACTAGCACCTTGGTGAAACGTATCTGAAAAAGTGTTTTTAACAATAGTCCCATCCCTGAAAACAGAACTTCATATTCCTAGGCAGAACCATTATCCGAATTTTATGGGCCCCATGCGGGTCACTGTGTCCTTAAAACAATAGCACTCCGTCCCCAAATGAAAATATGATCTAGATTACCACGTGTAGCCCTCCCACTGCCTCATGAGATTATAATTGGCTGCTTAATTAACTGGTGAAAGGTACCTTCAGGATCCAGATAAATAGTGGCTCTATGTAAGTGCCAAACTCAGTAGCTTAAAGCCTCGTAAAGCAACAGAACAAATCTTTCTACCTCTACCCATAAATAGCTTTTTCCACTTGTTGGGTTATGGAAATTGATGATTGGAGTGTCTGTGTTTGTCTCAATGCCAGACTGTAATACAGGAAAATTCATTAATTGGTTTACCACTTACATATATGCTTGTCAAATTTTGATCTGTGTCACATTTCCCTTAGGCTGGGTACACACGAGGGGACCATTCATCTCAACCGAGCCTTCACTATGGTATGCGCTTGGCCGGGACAAATGTCTGTCGGTCGCGGCAATAGTCGTCGACAGTTTGTGCGACGTCCGATCGCCCGTTCGCCCAATCCGGATGAATGGGCAACCAATATCGGTTGCAGCAGTACAGATTTTTCAGACCAATCGACCCGTGTGTGCCCACGTTTATGTTTATGTTATGTTTATCTACTGGATATTTGCATTTATGCATAAAGATAGGAGATGCCATATTAAATGGATAAATACCCTATGGGGCTAAAGGTACACACGTGCGTATGCGTTCGCTTTGGCGTCGTTCGTCGATCTGCCAAAGCGTGCAAGGGGGCATTTCTCGTTCGTGTGTACAAAGCTGTAGAATGCTGCTCAATGTGCGCACTGCAAGACAGCTAGACTTAACCCTTGTTCTGCCATTATTATATTATTATATTCACAGGCCCAATAACTTTACGGGGGACCCCCCAAAAATATTTTGTTGATTGCCTTTCTGCAGGACACAGGCCAGAGGGTGTTTGTTGCCAATCTATAGGACATCTCCATAGATTCCCAGACAGGTATTGAACTGGCCAGACTACATCGTACACAGCACTAACCTTTGTCTTGAACCGTGTGTGTGTCACATGATACATGTGCTCCCACCCCATGTACACAGTTTACTATTTTTTGGAGGGGGTTAAGCTGTGTATTGAAACACAAATTTATGGGGTCCACAAACAACATAAAATTAATGAGCAAACAGGTTAGGGAAAAAAACCCAAGATGTGTATTGGGCACTTTTCACAGTGTGGTTCTCAATGGCTGGATTGGGCTTCCACTGCTTGTGATGCAAACAAGACTGAAGGAATGTGAAAAAAGCTCCTTGTGCGTTTTGTGTATTGGAAGCCACTGGCTGTCTTTAGCTAGTCAGACAGGAGATTAAATAGGGCTAAACAAACTGAAACATGGCAGGCAAAGGGGACCACATTCTTTGTTTATCTTGTAGCTGTCTTTTTCCTGAGATACCTACCCTGTTCACTTTCCTGTCAACGCTTCATCTGCAAGACTGCAAGAGACACTTTTTATTGGATTGGATCCTCTACAAATTCCATATGAAATAATATAGGGAAATGAGCAGGATTATCCACAAGGCACCCATATGCACCTGCCTAGGGCCTAGGAAACTTCTGGGGGCCCAGCTTCAGAAGCAGTAACTATATTTTAGTCTACACAATATTTGTAGCAAAAATGTGATTTGATCTTAATCCATCTCTGAAATATTTAGCCCCTACTGTAAAATATCAAGATACTATTCCACTGCCTGCATGGGGACAAGAAGTGCTCCAGTACTGTGCACCATCTTTGTTGCCTAGAGAGGCTATTGCATAAAGGCCTGTTAGTAGCTGATTATACAGATATCATTTACATTAAATGCATACTCAACAGTCATATCATATTACCTTAAAGGGGAAGTTCAGTGCAAATACATGTATTTTCCAGAAAAAAGAGCAGTATTTTTTATCCCAATGACCTTAATCTGCCCATTCAGCATTTTGTCTGTGTATAAATAAATGCAACTGAAATTTTAACTTCCTGTTTGCAGGACCCCCAGCGCCTGGGTTGACTCAGTTGCTCAGTAGAGATCTGAGCATCTTTGACCCATCCAACAGCCAATCAGTAGAAATTACTGTTAGGAACATTCCAAGCATGTGGTGCATCCTGGGAAGAAGAAGGACCATTAGAACCTTAAATGGCAGCTCACTAATGTCAACAGCAGGGAACAGCAAAGGGTATGAAATCAACTGATTTTTCTAAATGGGAGAGAATATGTAGAATAACTAAGAAGGCATTACACAAACTAACAATTTAACAAATATTGATAATTTCCACTAAACTGTCCCTTTAAGCACATTTGCCATTGTGGATTTTTATTTAGAGGTTATTGCAGGGGTACCACATCCCTATAGAAATAATTAGCACTTTTTTGGGACCAATGTGTCCCTTTCAATTCTCATTTCAAAAAGGAAAAGGAAAATTAATCCGTAGTGCATTTACAAGTGATCCAACTGGCTCATTATAAGGGGCTTGACAGGTGCAGCATTTAGTTTTATAACTTACTATTTATATACCACCCCCAATATTACTTTAAGTAAACAATGTTTTTTTTTTTACATCACATCACACATAAAAGCCAATATAGCTTTAAGGTGGCCATACACTATTACGATCGTAATTATGATCATAAACGACCGATACTTTGATAGACAGGTGTACAATGTTTATTGTACTAAGATGTACCATACATATTGTTCGCCATTCAATTTGTTTTGTGATTAATGTGGAATGTTGTCTATTGTGAGGTAACATTATATTAAAATATTAATATAATATTATAATATTAATCGGAACTTCAGAAAACACTACAATCATTTTGCCAATCAACTTAAAAAACCGACTTTCCCAATTGTAATTACGATCGATTTTACTATCTAATGTCGCATGATAAGATGGGGAAAATGTAAAATTTTTCGGTCAATCGATGGAAATGACGGATTGTACATAAAATCGGCCTAATGTATGGTCACCTTTGGAAGCGTTTTGCTTATCTGTGCGCTTCTTTCATGTGCTTGTATCTGCTTTTACACGCACTTGCTTTCCCAGATGATTATGGGTAAAAAGTATTTGGGGCAGTCTAGTGCGCTGAGAGAGAGCAGGATGTGTGCCACTAGGTTTTGGAATTCACTATATTTTTGCAATAGAATTTAACACAGTCATGTTTATGTCTTGCTGTGCAGGCTTTTTTATTTTATTTAATGTGTGTGGTTCTAATTACTGCCGTGTTGTTGGCCATACATTAGTCTTTTACTCATAGTTACATACACATGTAGTCTAGTCCACACTTTATACCTTATCCATACATGCATCCATCTAATCCAATCTTTATACCCTACCTATAATGTCTAAAAGCTACATAGTAACATAGTACTGGAGGTTGAATAAAGACATACCGTCTGTCATCTAGTCACACCTACATAGCCTACCCATGAATCCTACTCAACAGTTGATCCAGATGAAGACAAATTGGTGGGGATTTCTTCCTGACTCCAAAGGAGTCCCCGGATCATCCAGATCTATATAATAATTATCAGTAATTCTCAATATTTTTGAAATTCAGAAATGTATCCAGCCCCCTCTGCTGGAAGACAGCGCCACAGTTTGACCGTTCTCACTGTAAAGAAAAATTTCCTAACCTGAAGATGAAATTAATTTTCTTCTAATCTTAATGGATGTCCACGAGTCCTCTGATATGACCTATTAGTTAACAATGCACCAGAGAGTTTATTATATGGCCCATTAATATATTTGTATAAAGTGATCATCCCCCAGTGCAATCTTCATTTTCTAATGAAAACAGCCCTAACTTGTTTAATCTATGCCCTTTACTAATTTAGTTGTCCATTTCTGAACTCAAGATTTTCAAGATGTCCTTTTTGTATATGGGATTCTAAAACTGCATCACATATTCCAAATGAGGCCTTACCAGTACCTAGTAAAGAGGGAGAATACTATTTTTCTCCCTTAAATCTATTCCTCTCTTTATACAAGACAGATCTTGCTGGCTCTAGCCGTGTCTGTTTGGCATTGTTTGCTACAGCAGTCTGTTATCTACCAGAACCCCCAAATCTTTAGTCGATGTACCCACCAACGTTCTTGTGACATTTTAAATAGCACCTGGCCCTATAATTTTTTGAACACAAACTATGATCTGGCAGGGAAATGTGGCTGGGAACATTGGCAGGTAAAGCTGCTATTATCGGGCGATTGTGGGCAATTATATAGATCAACCAAATTTCAACCCAACCTGATAAGAAAAACATGATTATTATATTGTATTGGTATTGTATCAGGTATTGTCTGATAATATTGCTACATCTATGGCCACATCTATACTCGACATTGTATAGACCTAACATCAACGACTTTTGTGCACACTACAATGATATCAACACGATAATCTTGTTTAACATCGTCAATGTAGGTCACGTTCTGCAACATGTAGACGTCAACACATTGAAGTACTTGACTGTTTTGTTAATGAATGTAAAGACGTTCATGAGAGCGCAGAGACGTACAACTGTGTTGACGTTGTGTGTCAACAAACTTAATTTAAAGCCCGTGTGTTCAACATACATGCACACAAATCTTTGTTTCACCAAAAAGATACGTGTGCACATACCTTGGATGTTGTTTGTTTTCTGAAGGTCGTATCTGGTACGTTCTTTGTTTTATCGTACCTATTACTTTAGTTAGCGACGTTAGTAACGCATGTCCGTAGGTACCAAGTTCCGTTCGTAGTATCGTGTTTTTCTGAAAAGCAGTGAATGCGCTTTACATCTTTTTTTCACATAGCAATCTAGCGATAATCTGCCGACTATGTACAAAAATATGACAATCAGTAGAACGAATCCACCAGGCTTACAGTCAGAAAAAGACAAGAATAATCGTGGATCGTTGGTTTAATGGTCGTTGAAGCTACATTTTTGCACAAATGTCAAGCGATGGGCGGGAAAATCGTACGAAAATCATCTACCGTGCGTACATGCCTTAAGTGTATGGCCCGTTTTAAGCTGATTAGCCCTAGTAACCTGATAGAATTTAAAACAGAGAGGAGCAAACAATATTAAATTAAATATTAATTCTACATTACGATCATTAGCGTGTGAGAAAACGCAGCCGTGTGGCCTAACCCTAAGGCTGGGTACACAAGGCGGGACTATTTGTCCTGACTGAGCGTTCACTACGAGCAAGCCCTCGGCTGGGACAAATGTCTGTGAGCAATATTGGCCACGGCTGACAGTTCTTGCCACCGATCTTGCAGTCCCATAGGGAACCGCACGATCGACAGGGATTTATGGTAATCTTTAACTCTTCAATGACCATATTTATTTATTCCACAGATCTTATGGTTGGTATTTTCCCTAATTAGGATTCATTCCTAATGTGTATTAATGTTGAGGTGGGTCTAATGTAAGGAAACACCCAAAAGTATTGTATGGACCCAGACTAGCAGCCCTTCCTGGTATTCATGAAGCCTGTGTAAAAGTTCCCCTTTATGTAAAACAGAGTAAAACTTTCCCTTTAATGTAATATATTTCACACTTCTGATGTGTAATCCACATTTTGTACATGAGACATTAAAGGGACATCAAAGGAAAATTAGCTGGTAAATTATGGGCTGGTTTTTTTAAATTATCACATGACTTACTGTATTATAAGAAACTATTATAAAATATAAGTTACCATGGAGTTCCATAACTTTTTGACTTTGCCTTTAAATGGTTTTATACAGCCAAGAAACTACATGGTGGCTTCTAATATCCCTCTATTTTATCACAATGGGTAAATTTTTTACTGTGTTTTCAGGACAGAAATAAATCTAGGCAATATTATTTCATGATCATGGTGGTATAGTTTCTTGACATTAAAGGGTAGGTATACATTATTTAGAATACTGGGTATACTGTGCAGGCAAGCCAGGGGCATGAAACCTAAATGTATATATAAATATTTATATATAATATTTGCTTTTAATTATTTATGCAAAGTACGAGATCATTTGCTTATTTCGTGCACAAAGAGGCTTCCATTCTTCAGAAAGTTCAAGTTCCTCCAAAGATAAAGTATTTTATATGGTTTTTCTTGACTAGCAAAAGATAATGCTAAATTAGTAAAATGATTAATGAGTTTTCTATCAATATTAAGCGTGCAGTATGGCAGCTCCCAGGCTAATATAAATATGATAAATAAAGAATTCTAGGTAAGCCATGCATCCATCTTCCATTGACAATTCTTTTTGATGACTATGGACAGTGACACTATTATTTGCATTTATTTGCCTGGGGGGCTTTTGCCCTCTGTGTTGCCCCTATTTACAGACCTGGATTACAGTTAATGTCCTTGAATGACAAAGACTTTCTGATGGGGCTAATTAGTCAATGATCAGTCCCTGATATTTCCTAAAAGACATGTAAATGGTTTCTCAATCTACTGTCTCACTGTAGGCCAGGGTCACAGAATAAGACAAAAATAAGATAAAGATGGATGTACCAGCTAAATGGGGCATTAGGACATTGAGAGTATTGAGGGTCCCCACTCATACAGGGAACCTGAGGTCTAACATGAACTCCAGATGTTAATCTTGATGCTGTGTACAAACCTTACAATACTTCCTCCTGACAAATTGGTCGGCCAGGAGGAAGGACTGTTAGTCGCGACAAAAGCAACTGCATCCGACAGATAGCCACGACCGGACGTGTGGTCCATAGATGACCACACGATCAGCCGTGGTTTTCCGACACGTCTTATATGCAATATTTTTTGGCCCAACCGCCCGAAACACTGAAATGTCGGTCAGGGTAAATTATTATATGGTGTGTACCCAGCTTTAAAAGACAACAATACTGAAACAATAGCTTTGTCTCATCGTAATCTATAGATAAATGTATGCAAGTAGCCCTTAAGCTGGGTACACACATTAACGATTAAGCCCCGACGGTATCGGGGCTTAATCGTTACGTGTGTACGTTCGTTTCCCGAACGAGCGCGCGGCCGCCAAACGATCGGGTCGTTCGGGAAAGGCCAAAAATTTCCATCGGCCGCGCTAGACTCCCTATAGAGGAGTCTAGCGCGGCTGATGGAAACACACAGTCCCGAGCGTTCTCACATAGGAGAACACTTGGGACTGTGTGTATGCAGATCTTTGAAAGATGGCAGACAGGATCTTGCAGATCCTGTCTGTCATCTTTCAGAAATCTGTACAGTGTGTACCTAGCTTTACTCTGAGCTATGTAGCTGCATGCCTTTAATTCAGCAATATTTTCTCAGGCTAAGTATCCCCATCCCAACTCCTCCTTCTGTCTGTCATGGCTTTTTGTGAAGTCAAGCATGTTCAGTAATTACTATGAGGTAACACTGGAGGGGAATTTCCCACCACACAATTGTAGCATACCAACTGTCACCATTCCAGGTACAGAAAACTACACACAGTAGAAGTTTATTTTAATAAGGCATTTGATTGCCTCAGATTGGATATCTGGGGACAGATCAACATAAACTATTACTTTGATCATTGGGAAGGAAGGATTATAGATTCCAGTGAGAGGATACTAGAAAACTATAGAGTAAACTAGAAAGTTCTGCATCTCACACTCAGAAGTGTACAGTACTTATGTTCTGCATAGTGAGTGTATTGGCAGCTATCTACAAATGAAGGGCCCTTCATCTGTCATCTCTTATATTATGTCCTATACCACTTCACTATACTACCTATATTCCACTATATACTATTCCATTATATAGATTATCAGTATATCCCACTACACTATACTGGCTATATTCCACTACATACCACTATACTATATACCACTATATAGACTATCACCATATACCACTTCACTATACTACCTATATTCTACTATATATCACTATATACCACTATATATACTATCACTATATACCACTTTACTATACTACCTATATTCCACCATATACTATTATACTATACTACCTACATTCTACTATATACCACTATCACTATATACCACCACACTACACTATCTATATTCTACTATATCCAACTACACTATACTACCTATATTCCACTATATACCACTATATATATTATCATTCTATCCCACTACACTATACTGGCTATATTCCAATACATACCACTATACTATATACCACTATATATACTATCACTATATACCACTATAATATATACCACTAAATATACTATCACTATATCCCACTTCATTATACTACCTATAGTCCACTATATACCACTATACAATATACCACTATATATACTATCACCATATACCACTTCACTATACTACCTATATTCCACTATATACCACTATATATACTATCACTACATACCACTTTACTACACTACCTATATTCCACCATATATCATTATACTATCTACTATGTACCACTATATACCACTATCACTATATACCACAACACTATACTATCTATATTCTACTATATCCAACTACACTATACTACCTATATTCCACTATATACCACTATACTATATACCACTATATATGCTATCACTATATACTACTATACTATCTTTATTATACTATATACCACTATAGTATCTACTAATACTATTTACCACTACACTATACTACCTACATTCCACTATATACCACTATACTATCTACTTGTACCCCTATATATACTATCACTATTTGCCACTACACCATACTACCTATTTTCCACTATAAACCATTGTGCTATCTACTTTATACCACTATATATACCATCACTATATACCACTATACTATCTTCTTTATACCACTATATATACCATCACTATTTACCCACTACACCACCATATATACTATAACTATATACCATTCCACTAAATACCACTAGATTCCACAGATGTTAACCTGTGCGCACCAGTATAATGAGTTGTGTGCACACAATCACACAGATTGGAGAAAATAGTGGCACTCTTCTTTTTTATAATGACTGATAGTGGGCCACAGTGTTTCACTTCAAAATTAGGTCTTAAATCATGACGTCATTTATTGTGCAAAAGTTAATTAAGTCCCACATATGTATATATATATATATATAGCAAACCAGAAGAATGGGGCACTCCACAGGTCTTTACGAAAATAAAACGTAACTTTTATTCAAATGGTCAATGCATTTCAGCTGCTACCGAGTGCCCCGTTCTTCTGGTTTGCTGTATGTTCGTGATTGGGAAGTACCCAGGCAGTCAAGACCGGCGAGCGGGAGTGCAGCTTTCTCTATTGCTGTATATATATATATATATATATATATATATATATAGTAATTATGAACAATAAATCAAAATATGGATATATGAACATGGCACAATCCCAGATTAATTCCTTATAGAGAGAGAGAATTGGGTTCAATTGCAAGACCACAATAAAACTTTTATTCTTGTAGCAGGAAGTGTAAAAGAGCTTGTTGGTCGCAAAGCAGGATTATCCACAAGGCAACCTAGGCACCTGTCTAGGGCCCAGATACAGTTACAAAACTTATGGGGCCCAGATACAGATACTAAACTTAAGGTGCCCAGATACAGATACAAAACATAAAGGGCCCAAATACAGATGCAAAACATAAAGGGCCCAGATACAGATACAAAACTTAAGGGGCCCAGATACAGATACAAAACTTAAGGGGCCCCTGCGTACATCATTACATAACACTAAGGGGCATATTTATAAAGAAACGATAATAGCGCAAAAAAATTACCGCCGCACATCGCGGGCGCAAAAATAGCGCTATCGCCGTATTTATAACGGCAAGCGCTATTCCCGCGATACCTATCGCGGCCGCGATGTGCTGCGGTAATTTTAAGCCCCTTCGCGGCGAAGGGCACTTGTAAGTGCCGCAAAGGCCCTGATAGGGCCGGGGAGGGGGGGTCCCGGTTCGAGCTGCGGGACCCCCTAAGCCCCAAAAGGTTATGGGAGCTGACCCCTAGTACCAACAGGATAGTTAAATAAATCAACCAACAGCCACAGAAAAGGGATACCGGTAGGAGAGACACAGTCTGTATCATTGTGAATGTGCTTTTACCTATTAGGACAATGTTGTCTGGTGACTTAAGTTCCCTTTTAACAACATTTATTGAGGTACCAGTTGTACATTTTGTTTACTTGGGTATCCTTAGGGGTGCAGATATTGTTAAAATATTTTATTTAGATAAGCATTAAAGGGGAAGTTCAGTGCAAATACAGAAAAAAGAGCAGTATTTTCAGTTTTTTCATCCCAATGACCTTAATCTGCCAATTCAGAATTTTGTCTGTGTATAAATAAATGCAACCGAAATACTGACTTCCTGCTTGCAGGACCCCTATTAGAGAGCATTATGGTCTTGCCCTTGACCCTGCCACTGGGTTGACTCAGTTGCTCAGTAGAGATCTGAGCATGTTTGAACCATCCAACAGCCAATCAGTAGAAATTACTTTTAGGAACATTCCAAGGATGTGGTGCATTCTGGGAAGAAGAGGGACCATTAGAACCTGAAATGTCAGCTCACTAATGTCAACAGCAGGGAATAGCAAAGGGTAGGAAATCAACAAATTTCAAAATGGGAGAGAATATGTAGAATAACTAAGAAGGCATTACACAAACTAACAATTTAACAAATATTGATCATTTCCACTGAACTGCCACTTTAATCTACAGCAGCCAATCAGATGTTATATAACTGCATTAACCCAGTAAAAAACATTTGATTGGCTGCTGCAAATTAATAACACAGGAACAATTTTTACACCTCCTATTGCATCAGCCCCAGAGTGACAAATAGAAAGAGAATAACAGAATAATTCACCTCTGTTGTTCTATGACCATTTTATAGGAAGAGGCCATTGGCTATGGCCATGGAACATCAAGTTGACTTGCATTATTCTCAATGTTCCCTCAATTTTTTTTGCTGCGTGTGCAGATATACATGATTTGTGAGCTACATACCGTGTAATCTATGATCCCCCAGATTTATGCATGCGTGTAATTTTAACCCGTGTGTGCAGACCTGCTGGATTGTGTGTGCGTACACTAGTGTGCCATTTGGAGTGATAGCTGATCAGCAAGTCCCATGTCAGCAACTCGCATTTAGGCATCTAGATTTGTGAAGACAAGTTGCTGAATGGGGAAGAAAGGGATGTAAGTGACTTGGTTGTTGGTGCCAGAAGGACCGTTCTGAGTATTTCAGAAACTGATGATCTACTGGGATTTTCACATACAACCATCTCTAGGGTTTATACACAATGAAAAAGAGAAATTGTCTAGCGAGCGGCAGTTGTGTGGAGGAAAATGTCTTGTTGATGTCAGAGATGTTGCTTACTTACAAGCAACATGTTTCGGAGCTGTGAGCTCCTTTATCAAGCCTAATAAAAGGACACACAGCTCCGAAACAAGTTGCTTGTAAGTGCACAATAAATGTTTGCAGATTCTATACTGCCTGAGGCTTGTGTACAATTCTCTATTTGTTTACATATCTGGACACTGGTGACAGAGTGGAAGTAGAAATAGTCTCTAGAATTGTAACTACAACTATCTACTTTCAGTTGTTGATCAAAGGATGATCAGATTGGTTCTAGAAGATTGACAAGCAACAGTAGCTCAAATAACCAATGGCTACAACCAAGGTACACAGAATAACATCTCTAAATACACATGTCAAAGCAGATGGGCTACAGCAGCAGAAGACCAAACTAGGTGCCAGTACAACTATGAACACAGAACTGAGACTACATAAAATTGGACAATACAAGATTGAAAACATTTTCCTGGTCTGATGAGTCTTGATTTCAGCTGTGACATTCAGATCCTGCCTTATGACAACAGTTCAGTCGAGTTGTAATGGTGTGGGGGGAATTTTCTTCTTAGTACCAATTGATCATTGTTTAAATGCCACAGACAACCTGGATATTGTTGCTGACCATGTCTATCCCGTTATAGCCACAGTGTGAATGTCTTCTAATGGCTTCTTCCAGCTGGATAATGCTCCATGTCACAAAGCTCTTATGTCAAGTGACACATGCAATGCACATCATTTAGCACCATTTTAAATGATAAGAACTTTTATTGAATCTCCCTGCATATTTGCTGTCAATTTTATTTTTTATATGAATGAGCCACATTCCAAACAAACAAATAATACATAACATGTTGTAGATGTCCTTAACCAATATCTGTAAGTATAAGTCACAACATGGACAAATAAAGCCCTATAAACAAGGCCTATAAACAGGAAATACCACCAGTTGCAATTCAAACAAACCATAATAAAAATGTCACAATAACAAAATCGGACTTTGCAAACTACTAGCAGGGAGCACACAGTAATAAATCTATATTGTGGATATATAGCTGTTCTGTATTGCAGGGTTTAAAATTAAATTAAAACCTCACGTCCTAAACCCATCCTTATTAATGAGCCATCTTGACCAAGTACACAAGTTATATATTCAAACATGCGGGGATAGTTCAAAAATATTACAATGGATTCCCTATATAATAAATCTAATGTATCACGCAATGCATGATACTCCTACTTACTAATAAGAGTTCCAGAGCAGGAGGGATGCTCCAGTCTCTTTGTAGTAGTCTCTCATTATCAATCATAGAGGAAGGTATCCTGATGGTTATCCCTGCTAGAAAAAGGAAATTGTCATGCAACCTAAGCCAGGTAACTATTAAAGGAATGTGTCTGTCACTCGCTCTCCTCCAATAAGCTCTGGAATTTATGGTCTCTCCCAGTGGCGTAACTACCGCCCCCACCACCCCTGTGACTGCGCGGGGGGGCCCGGATTGGTAGTAGGACCTGCCACAAGCCCATAATCCATGCAGTGTGCAGCCTTTTTAAACAGCCAATCGCGTGTATGAAGAAAACATATCACGATCAGCTGTTAAAAGACCGGTTCAGTTCCGGAAGTTCGGGTCTGGTTTTAAACAGCTGATCGTGCATATGTTTTCTTCATATGCACGGTCGGCTGTTTAAAAAGGCTGCACGCTGCACGGAGGGGCTGAGACCTGTATGGATGGAGGAGGGAGTCAAGGGCCCTGCCCCCAAACTCGCGGGGGGGGGCACGGCCCCTTCAGGTACGCCCCTGGTCTCTCCTCATTCTAATTTAAAAAATGTTTTTTAGGGAGATTGTATATAATTTCAGGGAGTCAGAGATCTGCTATTAATATCAGGGAGACATCTTCAGGGAGAGTTGGGATACCTGAAATTCAGTGGGCAAACCTGTCTTTGGTTCCAGTTCCTAAACTATTATTTAAAAGCCAAGTTCAAATTCATGTTACTCATGAATAAGGCAAATGCTTTCCAAATACCTGCACAATGTCCAGACCCGTCCTTACGACACATTTCCTGTACAGACTTTAAAAGATACTGTAATTATATCCATATGTTGCATGGGGGGTTGTCACATGTCAAACTTTTATTTTGTAAACACCAAAGTTGGTAAATTCAGGGGCCCTTGCAGGATCCTTAAGCAATAGCTGACTGGGCCCCAGACAAGTGAGAATACCTTGTCTGTAACAACTGTAACAAATGACTTTGCTTGATCTTCTTTTTTTTTTTTTAAACTTTTTTAAATTTCAAATTAGGTTTGATTTGCAGGTCCATTTGGTTGTTACATATACTCTCTCTGGTAGACCTATATATCTATTTCCCTATCTTGATCATAGTATTCTGTTGCTGTTTCTATATTTTATTTTCACTGTTCATTCATCGTTCCCAGTTATTCTTTGCTTTCTATTTATGTTTCCCATTTTTATCCCCGGGTCCCCATACTTATTTTGTTCTCTGTTAATGCTGTAATGTATTCCATGCATCTAACGTCAAGGATTCTTATCAGGGATTCTCTGGAAAGTGGGGTTGTGCTTTTCCATCCCTTTGTTATTTCGCAGCGAGACGCCGTTATGATGTGCAGCATTAGCTTTTGAGCTATGTGGGTTAGATCTGTTGGGGGGGCGGAGAGCAGGTAGGTTAGGGGGTCTAATGGGACAAGTTTCCCTAGTGTTATTTCTATAATACACTGAACTGACCTCCAATACGGTTGGATAAAGGGGCATTCACTAGAAAATGTGTATCAAGGATCCCGTTGGGCCACTACAACTCCAGCAGCATGGGGTTGTATTAGGGAACACTTTATTCAATAGTTGTGGTGTGTGATACCAGCGTAAGGTTATCTTGTAATGGTTCTGCTTGTAGAGAGTGCACATAGAGGATTTTTTGGCAGTTTCCCATATATCTGCCCATATTGATTCTGGAATTGGGGAGCCTATGTGTACTTTATCTTCTTTCAGACATGACATCATGCTTGAAGTCAAGCATGCTCATTAATCACTATGAGTCAGCACTGGGACAGCGGATTATCCCACCAACAAATGCACACATACCGTCACCATTCCAGTTCTGCTCACAGCAGAGGTGCATATTATAAAGGGCATTTGTAAAGCTAGGTACACACACTACAGATCAGTGAAAGATGACAGAGAGTATCTGCAAGATCCTGTCTGTCATCTTTCAAAGATCTGCATACACACAGTCACAAGCGTTCTTCCTGTACATATCATCCAAGGGGGCACCATCTTCTTATTTTTGCTATGACAGATATAGCATCCTCCCACTGTAGATAAAGCATGGATAGGAATTCCTAGTTACCCTAGTGGTAAGATGTTTCAGATTGGATATCTAAGGAAGTAGATGCAATAAAGTTTTGGTCAAGTTTTGGTGAATGGGGATGTGTTGAGTGTGAAACTTTTTAACTTTATCAGCGTCACCAGCGTATATCTAAGTCTGGATCCTCCTCATGTGAACTTAATAGGGAAGAGTCTTGTGCTGGTATCTGACCCTTATTAGCGTGGCAAGCAGACATTGGGAATACAGAACTATGCTGAAATGTGTGATCTTTTATTCTACCTGAACCTAACCACTTAAGAGATAGGGACTTAAGGTTCGTACATACGTGCGATCGGGGTCCCAACCCGCGATGCACGATGTGTACGAACATTCGTTTCGGCTGATAATCGGCCCGTGTATGGGCCCTTTATCGGCCAAAACGGACGTTCAGTCAGGGATCTTCAAACGAACGTCCGTTTTAGGGTGGAGAGATTTCTCCCATCCTTTGGAGGGATCAGTTAGGTTTACGTTCCTATCTGTCCCCCCCCCCCCCTTTCTTTCCATTATATGGTTGGTTCCTTGGTGATTTATGCTTTTAAATGTGTGTGTTATCAGTATTTTAAAATGTATTTAATAAAAGTTATTTTTTAACCTTACGCTCCACTGGACTATTATACATGTATAGGAGTGGATAATATAGTTGGATACGTTTTTTTGTTTCTTTCAATGAATGGATATTCCTTATCCCCATTACCTATTCCTCACATCACATTTTCTACAACCAAAGTAAAAAGAAAATAAGGATGTCTTTAATGAGCCACTAAAAGGTACAACATACCTTCCAAGATGAATTACAGGATACAAAAAGCTTTCTGTATCCTCCTCTTCCAACATCTCCCCTTTTATTTTAGGTAACCCTTTTATTTTAGGTAACCCCTTTAATTTTAGGTAACCCTTTTATTTTAGGTAACCCTTTTATTTTAGGTAACCCCTTTAATTTTAGGTAACTATTTATTGTCGGTAACCCTTTAATTTTAGGTAACCCTTTTCATTTTAGGTAACCCCTTTAATTTTAGGTAACCCTTTATTTTAGGTAACCCTTTTCATTTTAGGTAACCCCTTTAATTTTAGTAACCTTTAGGTAACCTTTTCATTTTAGGTAACCCTTTAATTTTAGGTAACCCTTTATTTTAGGTAACCCTTTTCATTTTAGGTAATCCCTTTAATTTTAGGTAACCCTTTAATTTTAGGTAACCCTTTAATTTTAGGTAACCCTTTCATTTTAGGTAACCCTTTTCATTTTAGGTAACCCCTTTAATTTTAGGTAACCTTTTAGGTAACCCTTTTCATTTTAGGTAACCCCTTTAATTTTAGGTAACCCTTTTATTTTAGGTAACCCTTTTCATTTTAGGTAACCCTTTAATTTTAGGTAACCCTTTTCATTTAGGTAATCCCTTTAATTTAGGTAACCCTTTATTTTAGGTAACCCTTTAATTTTAGGTAACCCTTTTATTTTAGGTAACCCTTTTCATTTTAGGTAACCCTTTAATTTTAGGTAACCCTTTTCATTTTAGGTAATCCCTTTAATTTTAGGTAACCCTTTAATTTTAGGTAACCCTTTAATTTTAGGTAACCCTTTAATTTTAGGTAACCCTTTTATTTTAGGTAACCCCTTTAATTTTCTGCTGTTCCTTGTGAACCTCAATACAAACCGGACATCCATTTTCCATTCAAACATCTTGCAAACCTGTTTGCTTTCCTGTGTGTCTCAGTTATACCTGGTAACGACATGTACATACTAATGTGTGTGGGTATGTGTTTTTGTCTGTGTGGGGGGGATAAGAATTAAAAGAGGAAGGAAGAGCTTAGGCCACAAAATAATTCAAATGTAATTTCATAGCATTGGAGGGAATTGAGGTATAAAATAAACACAGATATCTCCCTTAA
Organism: Hymenochirus boettgeri; assembly: GCA_019447015.1. Classification (NCBI taxonomy): domain Eukaryota; kingdom Metazoa; phylum Chordata; class Amphibia; order Anura; family Pipidae; genus Hymenochirus; species Hymenochirus boettgeri. The sequence goes on from CM033473.1 coordinate 38,173,949, forward strand.
CCTTCCCAGATCAGGAATGAAATTTACAGGGTACATAATGGTAGTAGAGTAGCCTGGTGGGACAGTTGCTTGTGTCAATAGTTAAATCAATGCAATTTGTTGCTCCTATTCACACACTTACCTAGTCTATTTCCCTTGACTCTGCAGGGAATCCCCCAGACAGGCCACCTGCTTCCTTATGAATAATCCATAGGATCCATAGGTCAAGTGGAATTGGTGCATAAAATGATGTTTGTGTCAATGTGTAATGCACTAATATATAATATTTCATTTAATATTGTATACACTGGGCTGTATTGTGCATTACAATAACGAACAAAGGGATTTTGGTGTGATTAGATTTCAGAACCAATATTTTCCACCCAATCTTGCACCAAACTTGCTATTAAAATTGATTGGATACGTCGGTAATTTTCAGTGACGCCACGGATGGGATTGTGTATAGCAGGCTTTACAGTCAGTCCAACCCAGAAATCCATAACTTCCAAACATAGGACTGTATTTATATAGGAACGATATCATAAAATAATATGCCTTATGCTGTAGGCCCTGAAATACTAATAGTGTTTGGTACTTTCTGTACCTGTACCTTTAAATAGCCCATTTAAAGGGCATATCCAACTTCAGAAAAAAATCCCACCACCAAACCCCTAGATCGTTACTTTCCTTCCCTCAGTCCCTGAAATCCATAATCTTTACCTTTATCCTTCACGCTCCTCCACGACCCTTACCGCCTCTGCAAGCTCAAAGAGAGAAAATTTCCATGGGTCTGTATCAGCTACCTTTACTTGAAGTCGAGGGAGCCAATGTGGTCAGCCCATATGGGTGCACAGGTGAGTGTGTGGGATCTTTATATGGGTGCACAGGTGAGTGTGTGGGATCTTTATATGCCAAGCAAGGAAAGGATCCTGCACACTCCCAATCTAACACAATTCAATGCTGGGTGCTCCAGCGTAGTGGCAAACTCACATATGTAGAGAAGAAATGCTGTGCACACCAGTCTTTATTCGCAGTAGGTGTTTATTACATCAGTATAACACCATGTAACGTTTCGGCGAAATTGCTTCCGCCTTCATCAGACACATACCGATCTTTATATGGGTGCACAGGTGAGTGTGGTGGGATCTGTATATGGGCGCACAGGTGAGTGTGTGGTATGTGTATATGGGGGCACAGGTGAGTGTGTGGGATCTGTATATGGGCGCACAGGTGAGTGTGTGGGATCTGTATATGGGTGCACAGGTGAGTGTGTAGGATCTGTATATGGGTGCACAGGTGAGTGTGTGGTATCTGTATATAGGCGCACAGGTGAGTGTGTGGGATCTGTATATGGGCGCACAGTTGAGGTGTGGTATCTCATAAGGGGCGCACAGGTGAGTGTGTGGGATCTGTATATGGGCGCACAGGTGAGCATGCGGCTGGCCCACATGCGATGGTGATTACATGTGTATGGCCAAATTTACAGTTTTTCCCACAGTTCCCACGGTATATCTAATTGAAACTGATAATAACATTAAACCAGAATAATAATAAAATAGCAGTTAGCTAATTAACCCCCTGATGTTAGTTTACCTAACAAAACGTTAAGGTTGCTAAAGTGATTAAAAAAAACCCCACAGCTAATTTACACAGGAGGGATAACCATCCCTAAACAAACTACATACTGTGGAAAGCAAAATTGCTGCTTTGCTGTTAATCCCCACTTGTACAACTAGCATGGGTTGTCCACACATGCACCAATTTATATCATGTTGGTCAGTTCCAAACTTCCAATCAAAATGAAGCTTTCCAATACAATCTATAGACATCTGATTCAGCATTCAATCGTCAGAATCAATCGGGCCATAAACGGAGCAATCCTGGTCGTATAATTGTGATTGTGGCGATAAAAATGTTTCTTTTCTCCCAATAAGGCCGAAAATTGGCAGATGATCACCCATACATGATCCAACAATTGTACGATATCGCAAGATTGTATCATGTATGGGCCCCTTTATTCTCCTAGCAAAAGTCAATCATAAAAATGAATAGGCTAGGAAGTTTTCAAATGTCACTCAAACATGGCAGGAATGGCCAGAGATGGATTAAGATCATATGGGGCCCAAGGCAGTGCCATCATTTAGGGCCCCCTTTTTTGCTACATATATTGTATAGACTGTTTTTTGTTACTGCTTCTGAAGCTGGGCCCCCAAAAGTTTCCTGAGTCCTAGGCAGGTGCCTATGGTTGCCTTGTGGATAATCCTGCTCTGGGAATGGCAGATGGTAAAAAACGCTAGAGTGTGGGAAGCTTTAGGCTGCCCATAAAGATGCCTAAAATTAGGCAAATTTGACCATTATTTAATATATATTTACCAGACTCAGAGCCTAGGCATCCAAAGAAACAAACTTCTTTATGTCCTGATGAAGACACTTCCTAATAGCAAACATCTTTGTTCAACATTTCAGCACTGTAGCAAGTGTGTCCTGGATGATCTATGGTGATTGTACTTGCGGCTCGTTGCAAATTACCATAAGATTTCAATCAGATCTGCTGTGAATGTTGCACCTGGTCACGTGTTTGTACAGCCTGATAATAAATGAATCCAATTGGATTTTATGTTTGGCTGTACAGACCCATGCCTGTTGGATTTGATGGGATCTGTGTGCCTTGGAAAAGGAGCATGAGAAGCTTGATCAGGTGAATGTATATGTGAAGCGTTGTAAATTACAGACAGACTCCAATGGAATCTGCTGTGTAATTTGTATGAATCTGCATGTGTATTGTCAGCCTTTGTTTGTACTACTGGTGAACAGGCCAAAGATAAACATTACATGTGTAATCAGCTAGTGGGTGGCTGCACCTATATTAAGTCTTCCCTTTCTGTTTAATATTTGGTCTATTGGGCAGGTTATGACAAGGACATTTGGGGCTGTACTGGGGTGACCCACAGCTGTGGCCTAATGGTTTATGGGATAATTTGGCATTTGGAGCTACATGTAGGGTTACCAGATTATCTACTGATTAAGGGCTATGCCACACTAGTGCAGTAAAAAACGGACGCTGGTGTTTGCCAATTAGTCTCGTAATGCGTGCTGTGCCATCCGCTGTAGTGTGGCCTCATCCTAAAAGAAAACTGAAAAATAATTATTTTTATTCTCAGTGGTTAGCACCGATTCCTTGCAGCGCTGAAGTCCTGAGTTCGATTCCACCCTTGGACACATCTGCAAGGAGTTTGTATGTTCTCCCCATGCTTGCGTGGGTTTCCTCTGGGCACTCCGGTTTCCTACACAATCATAAAGACATACTGATAGGTTGTATGTGTCAAATAAATGTGCTTAGATTGTAAGCTCTTCAGGGCAGGGCCTGATGTGAATGTATACATGTAATTGTAAAGTGCTACGGAAGATCTTGGCGCTATATAAATCCACCTTGGCAAGTTGAAACATTGGGTGAAAAGGGATTTGGGATTTTTTTGTTACACCGTCTATTTAGGAAGGAAACAATGCCATCTGGTGTCTGTAATAAGTTTTGCCTTCAGATTCTATCTTTCCAATTTTAAAGAAGAACAAAGCTTAAGGCTTTGTACACAACATGCAAATTTTTGGCCCGATCGTCCGATATTTTGGGGCAAAAAAATGGCATGCTTATGCGGCAACCCGTGACCGACCGTTCGCCCGAATCAGACGAATGGGCAATCGGAGGAGTCAGAAACATTGGCCGATCACGTGGTACCCTATGGACAGTCAGTCGGGACAAAGAATTCAATGGTGTGTCTTTTGACTTACTTGGGAAGAAACAGCAGGTTCACGCGTGTATTTCTACTTTCTATATGTAGCATAACCCTCACAGGAGCAGCAGTCTAAAAACTTAAGCTGGGTACACACAGTACCGATAAAGCCCCAATACCGACTATCAGTGCGTACCTTTTCTGAATGATCGGGTTGGACGAACGCTAGTTCGGGAAAGAGGGAAAATTTCCCTCTGCCGTGCTAGACTCCCTATAGAGGAGTCGCCCACGGCCGAGGAAAACAGTCCCGAGCTTTCTTCCTATGAGGAGTATACGGAGAACGCTCGGGACTGTGTGTATGCAGATCCTGTCTGTCATCTTTCAAAAATCTGTAGTGTGTGTACTCGGCTTTACACATTTTTACATTTGTTAACAATAACATCCCACACCATGTGGTTCACTTCACAGATATATCAGAGGCAATGTGCAGTGTTTTGTTACACTTGTCTCTGTTCCATTGTTTTGTTGATCTGTTCCCTATTTCTTTACATATCCAATCAGAAGCATTTTACATTCAAGCTGTCAATCAAGTGCCTAAATATCAATTGCTGTGTGCAATGCTGAAGTTGGTATGCTGCATGCAGTTGTTTTGGGACACTGTTGGTACATTTGAATTACATGGTGGGAAATTCCTTCATAGTGATTTCTCAGCAGGCTTGCTCTCACAGATTAGTCAGACGAAGGGGGTACACTGAAGCTGAGCAAAACAAGTACTGGATTGAAGTCATGCAGCAACACAGACACATCTCAGATAAGTGCTACTTACATGTATTTTTCAGTTTACGTACTCTTAATTTTAGATAAGAAAAAGCAGGTCTTAAGATCTTAGTAGATCGAGCAAGCAAGCATCAGACAGATTTGTGAAAAAAATTTAATGATTGTATTGGCAAGAAAGCACGCACTTGGAAAAATCGGGGGTGGGGTGGGAATTGCATTAGTAGATCTGATCATTAAAACGAACATCAATTGTCATGTGTGGTCCAGTGTTCAATTAGTCAATAAATAATCAATGGTTTAATCCTACAAGTAGTTCCAAACATGTAAAACAATGTTGACATATTTCAAGATAAGTAGTGGGAAGACACACACACACAGGTTTAAGTGCTTCTTATTGTAACATTCTGTGAGCACGTTCTCACAGAATGTTACAAGACCTCAAGAGACCGAGTTTCAGAGACCTCAAAAGAAAATTACCTAGAGATTGGTTTAAGGGCTTGTATTTTATTTTCTATTGATTACTCCCAACATGATCCTTATATTGTTAACATTTGTACTCCCACACTATTACTGCAGACTATATAATTCTACAGTATTACCTATAATATCATGAGTTTGTAAATGTAATAATGCAGGTACTATTTTGCAGTGCTTAAAAACTTTTTAAAATGATTCCGTTACAAAGGAATTATATACAGGTCATACAGAGTACTATGGCTACTTATTTCTTCCTTGAGTCTATTATTACCAATCAGAGTTTCTGAAAAGAATTGTCCTTGTAAGATCTAACTAAATTTAAAAAGGACACTAAGGCTGAGGCCACACTACAACGCATGAAATCGCGAGCGTTATCGATAGTGTGAGCGATTTCTGTGCGTTCACGCACGTTGTTTCGCCTTTGCCCATGCATTTTCCATATTTACAAAGAAAACGCATGCGGTTGAATGCAAAAACGCAAATGTGTGTGCAATCATATGCGCAACGGAAATTGCGGGAATTTCCACGTTCCCGCTATTCCTGTTTTAGCAAAAATCGCGGGCGCACTCGCGAGCTAAAATGCACGAAAAACGCGCTAGTGTGGCCCAGCCATTAAGCAATGTTATTCAGTAAGTGTTCTATAATTAAGAGGAAGATTGAAGAGCTTATTCCTACCTTTTATGTGCAATATAATTAATCGCCAAGGCGCACGGTCGCTGGTTCTAACAGCTCATCAGAGGACTGGCATGACATCCCTACAACTTTCCAATAGCATACACTCACAGAAGATGGAGGGATGACATGCCTGTCAATCAGCTGTTAGAATCAGCAGAGCAGCACTTGCAAGTAAGCCTCTGCAATCTAATTTTATAGCTCTAAAATATGGATTAATCTCTCCTACCTCCCTGTGAATTATACATTACTAAATAGCATTGCTTTAGTGTCCCTTTCAAGGGTTTTGACCCTTTGACAATAAGTAATGAATATTATTAGGTTTTATACAAGTTTTACATACAAGGATAAATATATCAAAGCTTCCAAGTTAGAACATAGCTTCTCACTATTGGTTCCATTTGTTACCCACAACATAGTATAAGGAAATTTGGGGATGAAAACTAAATGGATAATCTAATAAATGAACTGAATAAAACTCCCTGCAAAAAGAACCCGGAATAAATTACAAGCCATTAAATTTGGTTATAAAATTTATTGATTGAAAAAAAATTGCATATATTCTCCAGTATGGGCTAGTGTTAAAATAAAATGTCCAGGATGTTATTTCTTTTTTCCTTTGGCTGGTTTAGCAAATAACGCTGGGTTTATCTGGCTTTTGGAAAGTCCTTGCACAGAGAAAAGACGCGCAGCTCGTTCATGCAAAGTTCCGCCACATTTTAGGCCGAGTGCAACAAGCTCTGTTTTCAGTCTCTCCAATCCCAAGGCTTCTAGTCCAGCAGCAGTTTTATAGGTTGAGAGGTCTATGGGAGTGGAATTCTGTACAGAGAAATATTAGATTAATTAAAATACAGAAACAAAAACAGTTGGTCTGGTAGATTAAATCTACAAACCTATGAAAAAAAATAGATGCTAGCGATTGTTAAGAGTTAGACATTATCTAGTCACATTAGAAGAAGTATTATTAACCAGACATTTAATTATTACATATTTTCCCCTAAATTCTGGCAGAGTAAGTTGGCTTCTCCCCCCCCCCCCCCATGCTGTCAATTAAGGCTGCAAATAAAAACATCACAACCAATGATTGACTGCTGCCACAACTGCACATGCTCAAGCTTATAAATAGCTCACTGAACAGAGGGAGGAGGCAGATACCTTTGTTAGCACAGAAGAGAGCTTAAATATCTGGTAACAAATGCATTTAATAAATTGGTAAAAAAAATAGCAGTTGAGATTGCAGGCAGATAACAGACAAGTCATTTTTTTGTTTTAAGGTATAAATATTATCGGGCCTGGCAGTTGTCTGGAAAGCTGCAGGAATAACTGAAGACAAGATCTAGTGTATAGGCATCTTTAGGTATCCGTAAGGTTAATGAAGTGGACACTGCACAGGACAGAAAGACAGACAAAGTTTTGAATCTATCACCATTTTACCATCTTGAATGAATACCTAGAATTTAACCCTTAAACTGCCCATACAATATTTGCTTACTGTGTTTGTCTGCTGTGGATGTTCCAGCTGGGCATCTGGTTGATTGGGAATAGCATTCTTGTTGGTTTGGTTTTTTGGCTCAGCATTAACAGTTTGGCAGTCGATTTCTGTTTGGACTGGGCTGGCTTCAATCGCATGGTCCAATTCATTTGATCTGTTTGTTGGTTCTGAATTTTGCTCTGATCCTTCATTGCTGCACCTTTCTGCTTGTTTGGCAGTGTCTGGTTCTGTTAAGCTAGTTTCATGCTGTTGGTTTTGCTCCAATCTATCTGAACCCTCCTGCAAAGATCCATCAGAGCTGTTCTGAGACTCAGGGCTGTGGAGTCTCTGATTAAAGTCCTCATTATATTTACTGCTTGTGGATGAGCAAGAAGATTCATCAGGGTCACTGTCATCTGAACTAGAAGGGGCTTCTAATCCTTCCAACCCCGTCCTTTTTAATGAAAAGAAAGAAAAGGCATGAATAAGAGACAAGTTAGAAACAGACTGGCAAACAAATTTGCTTTATTATCCTCTGGAAGACCAACTACAAATCCCTTTATAAAAAAACATAGTATCTTTGTGACTCCATTCTAATATGTTGGCATGCTTTCTACAAGGGAAAATAAGTAAAACCGTAACTGATAAAATTAAGTATCTACCCTTGTTAACAATAGCAATTGTTAATTAATGTGCTCTGCCATCACACTACAGCTATGATTCCTGGTCTAATAATCTGGTGCCAATCAAAACAGTCATATAAACAGACATATCAGGACAAATCTTTTCTAAACTGATTCATCAGTACAGTTTACATTTTTGTTATTACAACACTTTAAGGCAGTTCATGAATGAAGGTACTACTTGTAACACTACATTGATTACAATCTAATTTGATTACAAAATACACTGCAAGGCGTACCTTTGATTGTATTTGTTAACAAGTAAAACACAGGTAATTTACCTAGATATTTTTTATTTTTAAGGGACAGCAGTCTTAGTGAGTGAAAAGCCAAATCATGCTAGGATATTTTTTTTAAAAAAAAGAGGGGTTTCTGCATGTATTATTTACATTAAACATTTTACAGCTTTAGACCATTGTAATATTAAGAACATTCCTGGACCTGAAAAAACGTATTATAACTGCACCCTAAAAATAGACTCAATTGACAGTATAGCAGATCAGCTAATAATAGATATTACAGACTGCTGGGCTTTCAAAAGGTTTGTGCAAGTTTACAACAAAATGGGCCTTGAGCAACATTTTGCCTGCTGTACTGCAGCAATCAGATGCTATCAAATGTATTCTAAAGCTCCACATACAGGGGATCGATATTTTTGGTCATATATAGTTTGTAGGTAGGCACACTCAATATAGTATTCAAACAATACTCATTTATTTAAGTGCTGAAAACAATAAATGCCAAATACACACGTTTCGGGGGGTCCAACCCCCTTCCTCAGGTGTAACTAGTGACTACAGACTACACCCTGTAGTCACTAGTTACACCTGAGGAAGGGGGTTGGACCCCCCAAAACGTTGTGTGTATTTGGCATTTATTGTTTTCAGCACTTAAATAAATGAGTATTGTTTGAATACCATATTGAGTGTGCCTACCTACAAACTATATATGACTGATTATACTTACCTGCAGTGGCACAGGTTATAGGAAGTGCACCTCAAACCTTACCTATCAGGGCTACCACATTGGATTGAAAATTGGATCAATATTTTTGAGTGGTTCAATTGAATTTATCAATTAAAGATAAAAAAATTCCAATGGCGTTATTGTAGGCTGTAAAAGCGTTTTGGAAAGCTTCCCCCCCTTTTTGTAATGTAGCTTCCTCCGCCTTTGTATTCTTGTGGGTAACATGTTTGTTCCAAAATTACAATACCGGGAAAGTCCAAATCATCACCAAGTGCTGCCTTAAGCGAGTACTTGCTGAAAGGAAAGACATGCGCAGATGTCATGTTCAATAGCAAACACACTACACTGTTAAATCCATATTCTGTGTCTAACAAAGGCGGGATCTAAGTGCTAATTTAATGTGATCTGTGCCAAACAGAGGAAGATATCTGTTTTGTAACCTCATTAGTTGTCACCTTCTAGAGGGCAACATAAACTGCAGCTTCCTTGTTTTGATTTGCTGTGCATATATTTTCCGAAGTACTGACCCCTAGTTCCCACAGATTAATTTCATAAATCATCCAACAGTCACAACAAAGGGAGAGGAGACGGAGCTTGTATCTTTGTGAATGCGCTTTGTCTATTTCAACATTGTTGTCTGGTGACTTTAGTTCCCCTTATTTATAGAAACCTATGGTACCCAAGGTATCCTCGACACAAAATGTGATTAATTGCACCCCAAAAGTAGGGGGAAGGTGCTAAAAAGTATGATGTCTTTTTTAGCTCCCCTTAAGTAAAAAGATGGAAAGGAAGCACCTGATGTCAGTTTAAAACAAAACCAAAGCATCACACAATTTACAATATAGTACACACCAAAAGCAATTATTTTTGCCTGATTTTTCTTTACTCGTCTCCAATGTCTTCTTACGTTTCCAGGTGTCTGATGACTCTGGAGAAACCGCACTGCTTGAAGAGGCTTGTAACCCTAAAAATACGAAACAGTAATAAATCTAAATTTTATTTTTTTAAATATTGTCTTAAGAAAGAATGACTGCATACGAGACAGCTCCTACCTGCAACTAAAGGAAACTGCAGGCATGAGTTTTAAAGCTCCTTCTGGAAAACTAATTTGCAAAGGCACGGAAAATATTAATCTGGGGAAGTTTACAGGAACAATCCAGGGGTGCTAGATTTCTGCCTGATCTTCCCCAAAAGTAAACATTTTAATTCTCCTGTCACAATGTAAAATAAGAAACAGACCTTTTATTACAGAATCCTCCAGTCGCTCAGACATATCATGGCACTGCTGGTGATATTCAGGATCTGTGAAGTAGTGCTTGGGCTCTTCCAGCTTACGCTTCAGTCTTTCTAAGCGCCGCTGCTCTTTTTCTGCTTCACGCTCTGCTTGTTTCTTTGTCCATTCCGCCATTCTGTGATTAGATAAAAACCAAAAAGGAGGATTATAAAAAAAAAAAAAAAAATAAAAAAAAAACACACTGGACAAAAAGCAAAAAAAAAAAAACAACATACAGAGTTAATAGTTATAGAAAGCAAGTCACAGAATTAACAGAATATATAAAGGATAACCTATACATAAACAGCTATATCAAATGACATTTGTAAGGAAGTGATGTGATTCTGTCATAGGAAGCCCATGCTGCTGAAATATATAAACATTTAGGAACGTTTTGCAAATACGGTGGTTTGCAAAAGTATTCGGCCTCCTTGAAGTTTTCTACATTTTGTCACATTACTGCCACAAACATGAATCAATTTTATTGGAATTCCACTTGAAAGACCAATACAAAGTGGTGTACACGTGAGAAGTGGAATGAAAATCATACATGATTCCAAACATTTTTAACAAATCAATAACTGCAAAGTGGGGTGTGCGTAATTATTCAGCCCCCCGAGTCAATACTTTGTAGAACCACCTTTTGCTGCAAATACAGCTGCCAGTCTTTTAGGGTATGTCTCTACCAGCCTTGCACATCTAGAGACTGAAATCCTTGCCCATTCTTCTTTGCAAAACAGCTCCAGCTCAGTCAGATTAGATGGACAGTGTTTGTGAACAGCAGTTTTCAGATCTTGCTACAGATTCTCGATTGGATTTAGATCTGGACTTTGACTGGGCCATTCTAACACATGGATATGTTTTGTTTTAAAACATTCCATTGTTGCCCTGGCTTTATGTTTAGGGTCGTTGTCCTGCTGGAAGGTGAACCTCTGCCCAAGTCTCAAGTCTTTTGCTGAGGTTTTCTTCCAAGATTGCCCTGTATTTGGCTCCATCCATCTTCTTATCAACTCTGACCAGCTTCCCTGTCCCTGCTGAAGAGAAGCACCCCCAGAGCATGATGATGCCACCACCATATTTGACAGTGGGGATGGTGTGTTCTGAGTGATATGCAGTGTTAGTTTTTCGCCACACAATGTTTTGCATTTTGGCCAAAAAGTTCCATTTTGGTCTCATCTGAGCAGAGAACCTTCTTCCACATGTTTGCTGTGTCCCCCACATGGCTTGTGGCAAACGGGACTTCTTATGCTTTTCTGTTAACAATGGCTTTCTTCTTGCCACTCTTCCATAAAGGGCAACTTTGTGCAGTGCACGACAAATAGTTGTCCTATGGACAGATTCCCCCACTGGAGCTGTAGATCTCTGCAGCTCGTCCAGAGTCACCATGGGCCTCTTGACTGCATTTCTGATCAGCGCTCTCCTTGTTCGGCCTGTGAGTTTAGGTGGACGGCCTTGTCTTGGTAGGTTTACAGTTGTGCCATACTCCTTCCATTTCTGAATGATCGCTTGAACAGTGCTCCGTGGGATGTTCAAGGCTTTGGAAATCTTTTTGTAGCCTAAGCCTGCTTTAAATTTCTCAATAACTTTATCCCTGACCTGTCTGGTGTGTTCTTTGGACTTCGTGGTGTTGTTGCTCCCAAGATTCTCTTAGACAACCTCTGAGGCCGTCACAGAGCAGCTGTATTTGTACTGACATTAGATTACACACAGGTGCACTCTATTTAGTCATTAGCACCCATCAGGCAATGTCTATGGGCAACTGACTGCAATCAGACCAAAGGGGACTGAATAATTACGCAGACACCACTTTGCAGTTATTGATTTGTTAAAAATGTTTGGAAATCATGTATGATTTTCGTTCCACTTCTCACGTGTACCCCACTTTGTATTGGTCTTTCACGTGGAATTCCAATAAAATTGATTCATGTTTGTGGCAGTAATGTGACAAAATGTGGAAAACTTCAAGGGGGCCGAATACTTTTGCAAACCACTGTATACAGTTGTCAACGAAGCCTACATTGACTTGAGAGTAGAGGTCACCATTTCTGTTGGAAACAAAAGCATTAAGGTAATTTTTCAGTTATTACCATGAAAGTAACTATTGCCCTCCTTCAGCATTTAATGAGTGAAAGAATACACGTTTGTACCTCAACACTCAGATCCTGACAATGCTGGGTGTTTAAAAAGTAATTTCTGTTCCCATCACCCTATGAAAATTCCAAGCCCAGCATTCTCCTTTCCCAACATTTAAAGATCTGGTAAGCTAAACAAATTGTGATTGAGAGTTCATCTTAATCTCGCTCGCTCCCCCGGCGCTTGGTCTGACAGGTCCCGACGGACCTTGTCTTCTACGCGCATAGATCGCGCATGCAAGACAAGGTCCGTCGGGACCTGTCAGACTACGCGCCGGGGGAGCGAGCAAGTTTCTTACCTTCTCTCCTGGCTCCTGTGTGTTCTATTGAAGAACGGAAGGTAAGGCACAGCTCCTTTACCTCCCGTTCTTCAATAGAACTGGATTCCCAAAACTTATAAAAACGAGTGGAGATACCCTTTAAACATACAAGTCGTTATATATTTATTATTTAGATAAATGAACTGAGAGGACTATTCAAAAATATATTTATAAATAGCCATATTTCAGCTTCTTTCGAGCGAAATGCTCTTACTCATAGGCTCATTTTGTAATGATGTGTTAAATAAAATTAGATTACTATCACAACGAGCTGCAATATTTTATTCAACCGGAGTGCACTGCCTCTTATTTTCGTTTGTGGATGGAAGTTTTGGCTTTGGACTAGGCGAGGGGTGAGTTAACGAATATTCACATATGATCACCAGGATTACCAGTTGGAGGATGTTCTGTAGTGATTGAATTGGGGCATACGCACCCCATATAGTCCATATAGGACTCTGCCTCCTGTCTCTCCTCCGGGAGAATTTTACCATGCGCATTGCAGCCCCCCCCTCTCTTTCCCTCCCCCTAGTGTAAAACCCCTTTGACATATATTAGGTCTCCCTCCCCCAACTATATTTTCCAGAGACTCCCCCGAACTCTACTTACGTTATCGCTCTCCCCTGGCGTTCTGTGCAGCCGCGTCCGTGATTGGCTGCCTCTCAGCCAATCAGGGACGCGGCTGCCAGTCCGGCCCCCTGCTTGCAGTTTCATGCAAGCAGAGGGCTGGGTCAGTACACCGGAGGAAAGAAGGAAGGTAAATAACGATCGGGGGAGTCTCTGGAAAATTTATTATAGCAGTTGGGGCTGAGAGCTACTATATATCAAAAAATTTTAAAATGGGTGGACATGCCCTTTAAATGGCATGTCCACCCACCACTGTGTAGTGTTCAAAAATCATTAGCTTAGATTTCTGTTCCTTATGGTTCTCCTGCAGTGCCTGTTCAAATTTGAAAAAAAGTGAAGAGTAGGAGCTGTCTGATCCATCCAGTCCCTGCTGCTTCCTTGTCCTTGAGAGGTTTCTGGCATGTGCAGGAAGAGTTTTTTCTTGCATGCTAGCTTTGAGTGATAGAGGCAGACAGAATTGTTATGCCCCCTTCCACAGCATGGCTAATTGAAGGCAAGGAGAGGCTTGAAATCAGAAACAAAAAGTATGGGGAGGACTGCATACCTTTACTCTTTTTAAAGCAATTAAATAAATTTTTTTAAAAATGCTTTAAGCAAAGAGTCAATATTTAAAGTGTTGGCCCCTTCTTAATAAGTTTGCTGTGATTGCCAATAAAAGTTAGTTGTTTATAATTATTTGTCAGTAAACCTGCAAAATAATATCTAAAAATGGCATAGTTTGCAAAGCACATTTGAGTCAGTAACAAATCTTTTATCCATGACCAAGACCGACACATATTGGAGTTTTAAGATTATTAGAATAGGGAAACACTGAGCGAGTTTATTAAGTAAGAGTAAGGTGCTTACGCTTTTTCATGGTTTACATCTCTTAGACGTCTTCCACTAAGATCGCGACATGCTTCTCTGTTAGTGGTCTTTTCAATTTGTGCCCCAAGTGCTCTGAGCATGGAGCCAAAGCCTAGAACGAAAAAATAAACTGTTTGTTATCAGACATTTAACCATTTAACTATGGTAAACATAAGGGGCCTTTTTACAACAGGATGTTACAAAGGAAACATTTTGTGGTAAATAATTTTATTTTTACATAAAAATAAAGTGAATGGACATTTTGTAAAGGATTCTAGTCATATAAAATTCTAGTCATATAAATTACAAAGTTTTTTTTTTGTCAATCTTTCCCCTATTTCTTTAGATATGTCAATAAAAAAAACCATGATCAAACTCTTCTGTAGTTATGCCGTAACTGGTACGGTGACAGTTGGTTTAAGTAAGTTGCATGGTGGGAAATTCCTTCTCCCAGTGCTGGCTCATAGTGATTACTAAGCAGGCATGACTAAGCAGAGAGTCATATCAGATAGAAGGAGTCGGTTAAGAGGAAGAAGGGATACGGAGTCCTAGTAAAACAAGTACTAAATAGAAGGCATGCAGCAACATCTACACTTCATAGTAACGTACGTGTATTTATTTATAGGGTGCCCTTTAACTGGAAAATCTAAATACATTTAAATCACAATTAATAAACAAACCTCCTTTTCCTCCACATAGTCTGGACTCCAAGCTGTAAGTGAATCCATTCCGCAGCTTCTCCTCAGGGCAAGCCAGGTGTCCATTGCACTTCACATAAATGTCACACAATGGTAGGCCCTATTCAAAAATCAAAATTTGGATTGTTAGACCACAGATGGCTATAAAGCATTTAAATAAAAATATACAATAAACAAGAATTAATGCTAAAACATAAGGAAGAGTGATTGGATCCTATAATTTTATATACTAAACAAGGCATGTATATATTCACGGACACAAGACCAACCTGCACACGCCACGTGACGCATTTAAACCGATGGGCCCATGCATACCCTCAACCCCTCATGGATGCGTGCCAGGGTGTGTGTGAGGGGGTTGCATGCCGTGTGGTCAGAAAGTCAATTATCCCCCAGTAGGAAGGCGGGCTGCAAAAATCAAGAAAGGTCTTCAACCCGCAGAATTAAAAATAATTTCTCTATTCTGCTGCTGACTTCAGAGCGTAAAGTTGCGAGCTTTCCGCTAGTTAGGAATTATAGAATCCATGTAGGCCGATTTATAGTTTCATATTAGTTCTCCTATAAATTGTGTAAATCACAGGTAGAAATAGCAGAAAAAGATATGACCAAAGGCACTACACTACTACATGTATTACATGATCTATTATAGTGCAGGTCTGCAACCTGTTTATCATTCCCCTGGAATCTTCTTCCCATTAGTATGGAAGGAACAAGAAACACAACTCAACCTGCACCTGAACCACAGTCTAAATTTCCTGCAAGCCGCCCAAACCCAACTCAAAAATTGGCAATTGCATACCTGATCTGATGTAGGTCTCCACACACACAATTACTGTTGAATGATGCAGTAATTAAGGCAAATAAATAACATTTACACCACTTCAGCAGCAGTCAGATCTTAAAGAGTAAATATTAATGGTAAACTCTCCAGGCATGGTGTCCATTTAGTAATTTATAGATTTCTTACACACAGCCACCTAGAGAGGTGGGAGTAGGATTTCCTACTACCCTTGGTAATGGGGCCTACGCACGCTCTAATCCTAGTCATGCGATATCAGGATATTTTGGTTTTTACTGCCATAGGCCATACAAACACAACTCAAACCGCAGAGCTGTTTCATTCACTAAATGGTTCCATACAAGCTTGTTCCAATTCCCATTTCTTTTTAATTTATTATTTTTTAAAAAAGGGGAACCTGTCACTTTTTGGCGGATAAGTAAATCTGTCCATACTTTAGTTGACTTATTTTAAATCCTTTTTAACATTTAGATCTACTTATTAGATAAAACTTAAAGAACAATCAAAAAAATTGATCACCGAACCATGCAAGGGATGCAAGGGGATCGACTTTTGATACATTGCATTCATTGTTAATACTAATGAGCCGGAATTCGTTGACATAATGGGCAGACATCTCTCCACCTGACTTGGCTGATTGTACCCTCAGTAAGGATGACTTTTAGTTGTTGAAAAAGGTAAAAAAAAAATTGAATCAATTTGATTTAAAAAAAAAACAAACACATAGACTGATCGATGGAAGTGATAAATCTGCCCATGTATGGCTAGTTTATCCCCCACCAGGCACATAGTGATAGGGGTATAAGGTGTGAATACTAGACTACCCAGAACTGCAGATTATCTGCAAAATAAAAAAACAAGTAGGCCAAAGAGGCGCAATTTGTAAAGTGGATGGGGCCCCTTCAGCTGCTTTGGAGAGTACAAAGAGAAAGTAAAAAAACTACAGTCGGGAGTACTTACTGAGTCTCCCTGTGGAAGGAGATCCCTGACAAGAGCCTCCGAGTGTAAACACACCGCCTGGGTCCTGGAGCCCAAAGCGTCTCTCACCCACACAACAGCCGCCATATTGATATTGACAACAGCACACACAGGAATCAAAACCGGAAGACAAGATCACGTGAAAAGTAAATTCAAGCATGCGCGATACCGGCAATGAAGATTCATCTGATAGGAGTCCTGTGACAATGACGTAAGTAACCTAAAGTGTTATAGTGGCCATCTTTGTTATGGTAAAAACTTAAACACTACATTGTAAACAACTACAATAATTTATACTGTAAGATATATCATGGAAACTTCCAGAAGATCTGAAATCTAAAGGAACAAACTAATTAACGGCTAAAAGCCATTTTTTCTAATTCCTTTATAAAATATAAAAATATACCTTTGAAAGTATCATGTGTTAATGCACACATACACACAATGTTATAACATGTGCATTGTTTTCCTAAATATTCATTTGGGATTATAGGAATTTAAATTTTTTTTTGTTTAAAATGCCCACTACAAAGATGGCCACTGAGTGTTCCACGTGGAAGGCACCATTTTAGTTACTGTTAGGGGCGGTCCAAGAGTTCAAATGTGGCAATGATGCAATGCAAAGGCTGGTCTGGTGTTAGGGTTACAAAACAGAGTCCAAGTTCATAAAATGCAGGCTATGTGGTTACACTGTCGCCAATGCTTTTACTGTGAATACTGACTGGCCTTTCAGCATGCATATATCATCTCCTACTATAATAATGTGTAACCGACAATTAAAAACAACAATCCGTATATGTATACATCCCCCCATACATTACATCATTAACATGCTGGTTTTATATTTATTTCATTACATTGAATTTTGAAGGTGGCTCAGAACTAGATCTAACCGGCCTGGTACTGACAGGGGTGAGGGAGGGAAATGCAACAGGGGTCGGGTGAGGGCAGAGCTGGGCAATGGGGAGGATTCCTGTCAGGGCTGGGAGGGGTGTGGGGGAGGAGAGGGGGTTCCACTGGGAGCAAGAAGGAGAGCAGGAGGGGAGAGAAACAGGGAGATTTAAAGAGGCACAGCCAAGGGGAGAGAGCGAATGGTAATAAAAAAGAGGGAATAGGAGAGACACAGGGATACTAGAGACATGTAGAGGGAATAGGAGAGACACGGGGATACTAGAGACATGTAGAGGGAATAGGAGAGACACGGGGATACTAGAGACATGTAGAGGGAATAGGAGAGACACGGGGATACTAGAGACATGTAGAGGGAATAGGAGAGACAAGGATACTAGAGACATGTAGAGGGAATAGGAGAGACACGTGGATACTAGAGACATGTAGAGGGAATAGGAGAGACAAGGATACTAGAGACATGTAGAGGGAATAGGAGAGACACGGGGATACTAGAAACATGTAGAGGGAATAGGAGAGACACAGGGATACTAGAGACATGTAGAGGGAATAGGAGAGACAAGGATACTTGAGACATGTAGAGGGAATAGGAGAGACACAGGGATACTAGAGACATGTAGAGACACAGGGAGAGGGGATGGCAATAAAAGAGAGGAAATGAGAGCTACATAGAGAATGACAGACATGAAGTAGAAAATAGAGGGCGGGGAGATACAGGGGAATGCAGTAGAGAGTAGAGAGCTAAAGAGATAGGGAATATGAGACACTTGGAGACAATCAGACACAGTAATGGGAGAATTAGCGACAGCCATGGAGAGAGGAAACACATATAAAGGTCACTCACAGTCTACAGATAACAGGGATGGAGAGAGAATAGACAAGTGAGAGGGAAGAAGAGAAGCCAGAGAATGAGACAGGCGGAGGGAAGAAAATAGGACACAGCAGAAGAAACTGAGGGAAACAGACTACAATACAGAGAGAGGAATATTAAGATGATTACAGGTTTAAACAGTGTCTTAACCAGGAGACTATGATGGGACCCTCTTCCCTGCTTCATCTACAGTGGTTTTCTGGGGAGAGACTGTATCTCTTATAGAGAAAGTAAAGGTGGCCATATATATATTCGGTTTTCCTTACCAGAACAAGCGCTCCCGCAACATTCGACCGATCCTGCCGGAACCGCCTCTCCCCTTCTTCTATGCGACCACAAAATGAATGGGATTTGTGATCGCATGTCGGTTGCATAGAAGAACGTGAGAGGCGGTTCCGGCAGGATCGGACGAATGTCGCGGTTGGGTAAGTAAAATTGTATATATGTATGGCCACCTTAAGATGATGTCGTTGCCCCCCCCCCCCCCCGCCCGGTGGTCACAAGGCTGCTCCCCTGGTACTTACGCCCCTGCATTTAAACACATTGTTTTTCCCAATTCCACCTCCTGTGAAGGAGACAGAAACTCCAAATCAGAAGAAAGGACTTCGGTAAATCACAGCTGATCATGCATTCTTCTATGGACTGCAGGAATTCATTTTCTTTTAAGGCTGTCATTCTGTAAAATCTGAGTACATATTTTTTCATTCATACATAAATACATAGTACAGTTAAACTGAATAAGCCTGTAGCCCCTTCGGTGCTGGTTTTACATAAGCAACTGTATGTTGTACCAAAAAAATATAAACGGTTTTCTTTTATTTAGCTGTGAGACTGATGTATAATCCTCAGTATTCCATAACCCCCATAATAAAGCAAAACAAGTATTTAAAGCAAGTAAAACAATAGTAGCGACCTGACAAAGCAGAATTTATATGCAGAACTAAAGAGTTTTATAGAAAGGAGGAACAAAAACTGAAACAGTGTTTTACAAATTACCGTAGGTTCTGATCAATGCACAGGCAAAATTAGCTTACATGGAACTTTTATTTGTGCTCCTCCTAACTGCGCAGAGTTTTACATATAAAGAATTTTCTATAGAACATTCATTTTCTATGGGAATTTACAGAGATCTATCCTGAACTAAACATCCACAGGATCAGATTACAGTCCCTAAGGGTGGCCTTGAACATCTGGGACCAGAATTCATACAGCAAAACACTAAGAGAGAATGATTCCGTCACAGAAATTTAATCAGATTTAGGCTGGGTACACATGGGCTGATATTTCCGCCCAACAGACCAATCGATTGGCAAATGGACCACATAAAATTTTTTCGTTATTTTTACCGCACGTATTCAGACGTTCATCCGATTCAGCCAAAATGGTTCCGTCGCAAAATTTACTTCCAATATGTTAGTTGACGTCATAATATCTGTAATTTAGGAAAATTCACTAAGAATTATTTAGTTATATTTTTTGGTCAAAACTTTTCAATACCATGAAACAAAACTAAAGTAGAAACAGATTGATCACGCTTAAAAAAGAATCTTTTACATAAGTTTTTCAATGCAATTGTTAAAATTATTATGGTGAGTTAAAATCCATTCTTATCTGGTGCCATCTTCTCTTTTCTTCAGCAAGATGGCATCAGTTGTACTCTGGATCTGCATGCAAATGGACAAGTGGGCCTGCACACAAATGGACAAGTGGGCCTGCCACAATGGACACCAGTGGGCTGCACACAAATGGACAAGTGGCCGGCACCACAATGGACAAGTGGGCCTGCACACAAATGGACAAGTGGGCCTGCACACAAATGGACAAGTGGGCCTGCACACAAATGGACAAGTGGGCCTGCACACAAATGGACAAGTGGGCCTGCACACAAATGGACAAGTGGCCCTGCACACAAATGGACAAGTGGGCCCTGCACACAAATGGACAAGTGGGCCCTGCACACAAATGGACAAGTGGCCTGCACACAAATGGACAAGTGGGCTGCACACCAAATGGACAAGTGGGCCTGCACACAAATGGACAAGTGGCCTGCACACAAATGGACAAGGGGCCCTGCACACAAATGGACAAGTGGCCCTGACACAAATGGACAAGTGGCCCTGCACACAAATGGACAAGTGGGCCCTGCACACAAATGGACAAGTGGGCCTGCACACAAATGGACAAGTGGGCCCTGCACACAAGATGGGCCCTGCACACAAGATGGACCCTGCACACAAGATGGACCCTGCACGTAAAGATGGGCCCTGCACACGAGATGGCCCTGTGCTCCTATCACTATTTTATAGTGTGTTTTTTGTTACCTTACTTTTAATGCATATCTAATAAACTTTTGTATTTTATTTCTTTATTATTTATTTTTTTGGATGTGATAAATTTATAGTAGGGATACTTTTGTATTTCTTTTTTCTGTACTTATCTATTTATCCCCATTATCCTCCAATCACACCCCTTAGAAGATTGTGCATCACACATCACACCTGTATTTTTGGTTTCATTTTTCACCAGTAGGTCATATAAGAGGACACGTGGACATCCTGTAAGATTAGAAGAAAAGAAGTTTCATCTTCAGGTTAGGAAAGGTTTCTTTACAGTGAGAACGGTGAAACTGTCTTCCAGCAGATGTGGTAATGGCAGATACATTAACACCAAAGCACAAGTGTTAAAACAATGTGCGCGGGAGCGCTACCTCTCACCACAGGAATCCGTCTAACACCTCCTACCTGCAGGACGCCAAACCAACGAGCTGAACCAGCTGTCAGACATATAATATCCAACATGAAGAAATGAATGGCGGCCGTTCCAGATTATAGGGGTGTAATCAACATGTTTATTGATCAATAACTACCAGGTAACATATATAAATAGAAACCACAGGTGTCTGACGCGTTTCACAGTGTTACAGCCGCTTCCTCAGAGACACAAATAAAACTCCTTTGATTACACCCCTAAAATCCGAAGCAGCGCCATTCATTTCTTCATAATGGCAAATTCATTGAATAGATTTAAAAGTGGCCTAGATACGTTTCTAAAACTAAAAAATATTGAGAAAGTACTAATACATACACTGTAGTTCTGGTTGATCCAGGGATACTTTCCAATTGCCAATTGGAGCCAGGAAGAAATTTTCCCCCTCTTTTTAGCTGTTTTTTTTGCCTTCCTCTGGATCAACGGTTGGGTAGGGTTAAAGGGCATCTATACTGAAATATAGGTTATTTTAAATTGACCATAACTGGAAACTATAATTCTTCCCAACCACCACTGTGCCCCTATTTCTTTAGATATCCAATCTAAAAATTATATTTCAGCTGTCAATCAAGTTCTTCTGTGAGTAGTTTTACTGTAGCTGGAATGGTGACAGCGTTTTGACAGTTAGAATACTGTATGGTGTGTGCAGGCTTGACAGTTGGTTTGTGGGACAAAAGTCAGGTCAGATGGAAGTCGGAGTGGTTAAAAGAGGGGGGGGGGATACTGCTCCTAAACAAAATATGTGCTGGATTGAAGGCATGCAGCAACACACACAAATTAGAGTAAGTGCTACTTACATTTATTTAATTATAGATTAAGATGATGCAAAGTCATTTTTTCAGTATAGTGTCGCTTTAAAAAGGAGGGTGAAAAGGTTGGACTTGATGGACATATGTCTTTATTCAACTTAAATCACTATGTTACTATGTAGACAGACACACACACAGACACACACACAGACACACAGAAAGACACACAGATAAAAATATGAACTGACAGGCTGCCGCCTTTCTAAAGCAGCAGGAGCATATGCCATGAGCAATATTTTCATATTGCTTCATGGAATTAGCGTCCCTGGCCACCCCTCCAACTACAGGTACCTCTACCCAGGAAGGCTGTATTTAATTTACACTGACTGGTAAATAAACTGCTGGTTAACGAGCAGCTTTCAAAGTCTTATCAGGAACTTCCATAGTGGTGTGCAGAAATCTGTATAGGGAAAAAAAAAGAAACAGTGAATACTGGGGTCAGGGGGCGTGGCTCTTTGATGACATCATGGGCTGTGGGTTGTACTGGCAACCACATAGAAGCTTTCTTAGTTAAAGAATCTATTACTTACATGTACTAAATGCAACTTACTAGAGAAGACTCTTACAATGTATAGGTGTTCTGGGGAGAAAAGCTTTCACATTAGGATTAAAAGAAGTTTAGTTCTCCTTTAATCTGCAGCAACCAACCAGATGTCATCAGATATTTACTAACGGTAGTAGAACAGTAAATATCTTGCTCTTCTTATAAAATCTTGCTCTTCTTATTAAGTCCTACTGTTTCCGCATTTTGGCTTAGTTTTTGTTAAATAAATAATGACACTGTGTTGATTATCTCAGGGCGTATTCCTTTAATTGAAGACCAGATGATTTTCTTATTATATCCTGACATGTAAAACCTAGAAATGAATGAGGTTTCAAACTTCCTGCAGCTTCTTGGGTTCTTCACTAGCATGTCTACTGCAACTGTCAATGCTCGTCTGCCTTGCCTTTAAGTGTTGCCTTTAAGGCTGGGTACACACAAGGGACTATTTTTCCCGACGGAGCGTTCGCTACGAGTGACAAATGTCCAAATGTCCGCTGCAAATTCGGCCGCGGCAGAATTTGCGACCGATCGATCGCGCGTTCCCATAGGGAACCGCACGATCGGTCTTAATTTACTGACACGTTCGATCAAACGTTCGTCCGGTCCGGATGAATGAACGAACGAGGTCGGTTGTGGATGGCCGCCACACACTAGCAGATATTTTGTTTAGCCACTTACCGCCCGGTCTCTCTCTTACCAATAGCCTCTAAACTGCTAGAACGATTAGTCTTCTCCCGTATCACTAACTACCTTCATGCTCATAACCTATTGGATCCTTTGCAATCTGGATTCCCTCCTGTGCATTCCACCGAGACGGCTCTGTGTAAGGTTATAAATGATCTGCAGGTTGCAAAGGCCAATGGTCACTTTTCTATTCTTATCCTCCTTGACCTCTCCTCTGCTTTCAACACCGTCGATAATTCCCTCCTTATGCGTATACTTCACTCTATGGGCATTCGGAATGAAGTGACATCCTGGTTTTTATCCTGTGTCTATCTCTCTGACAGAACTTACTCTGTATTTTATACTAGCAATACCTCTTCTCCGGTTCCTCTTGGTGTGGGGGTCCTGCAGGGGTCTGTTCTTGGACCCTTATTGATCTCCCTCTACACTATTTTCTTGGGAGATGTTATTACCTCTTTTGGCTTCAAATATCATTTATATGCAGACTATACACATATCTACGCAGGAAAAAAGGCAATTGAGGGTCGCACTCCAAGAAATTAGAATACTTTTATTGTGATCCACACATCACACGTCACAACGTTTCGGGGGAATGCCCCCTTCTTCAGGTGCATACACATATCTACTTGTCCACCCCTACGCTTACTCCCGACATCCAATCACGTGTCTCCGACTGCCTCCTTGCCATCTCCTTCTGGATATCTCAACTCTTTCTCCATCTCTGTTGACGATACCCCCATTTCCCCTATCCAATCTGCACGCTGCCTAGGGGTAATTATTGACTCCTCTCTCTCCTTTTCTAACCACATTAACTATGTTGCGAAAACCTGGCGCTTCTTCCTTTGCAATATAGCCAAAATCCGCAGGTTCCTTTCTCTCCTGAGAACTGGTCTTCCTGGTGTTCCTGCTTCCCACCTCACTTCCCTTCAGTCTATACTTAAGCCTGCCACACGTATTGTTTTGCTCTCTAATAAACCGGATCCCAAATCTCCTCTGTACCGGACAACAACCTGGCTCCCCGTTAAACAGTGCATTGTATACAAAATCCTTCTCCTAACATTTGAATCCCTTCGCTCTGCTGCTCCTCCTTATTTTCCTCTCTAGTGTCCCATATGTTCCTGCCCGTACCCTCCGCTCACCGCAGAACCAGCTCCTGTACAGACCCCCCACTCGTACTGCTTTCTCTTGCCTTAAACCTTTCGATCTTGTGGCTTCCATCCTCTGGAATTCTATTCCCCTCTCTCTACATCAAGAAACATCAATTAGCAGCTTTAAATCTAGCCTTACATCCTACCTATCTGGTAACCAGCACTGTCTATGATTGTTTTATTTGCACTGCATACCTCTCACTCCAGCACTTATACCCATTCCATTATATCTGTATGTTACCCACCTAACTAGATTGTAAGCTCTATGGGGCAGGGACCTCATTACCTCTTGTGGCAAAGCCCTAGCACTTCTATTTATATGTTATATATTTACGGTATGTACTGAACTATCTATGTATTTATCCCCCTTGTATGATTTTATTGTATTTTATACTGTACAGTGCTGCGTCTCCAAGTGGCGCTATATAAATAAACATACATACATACTAAGAAAATGTGTCAATGACATGGCTAAGCTAAACAGTTCTACACTTTTCTCAAGGTGGTTGTTATGTCTTTCTTAGCATGTCGTATTGTCAATGCAATTCAGGAAGTATGTGCTTGTTTAGACATTTCATGAGGAGACAGAAAGCCAACTAATGTGACAATAAAATAAAATCAGGTCATTAACAGGAACAGACAGATATGAACAGTGTTAATCATTAAACTACAAATGTAGAATCTGCCCTGATGTTAAAGTTGCACTCACAGCTTCTACTATTCTACTATTTATAAAGTGGCCCCGTCCCAGACATTAAAGCTTTGTACACTTTTTAGACACATAGGATTGCTTTTGCTGAACTGCATGCTGGGAGTTGGCTTGGTAACATATATTTTAAAAATGTATCCTAAGTTATAAAATTGTAAAGTTACACTTGCCAGACTGTCTCTGTGAGAGGCATGTGTCATAAGCCCATCCTAAAATTGATCTTTTCTGAAGCTAGTTACAGACCTGCAGCCATTCTTTGTCATTTCCTCTACCTATGGAGAGAAAAAATATGATACTTTGTCCAAGCAGTGGGCATGCTCCAACCTTAAACTTGGGGCAGACCAGTGGTGCTGGTGATGTTACAGCTCCCAGTGCTAGCAGGAACACCCCCCCCCCCCTTTATTTTGCTCTAACTTTGCAGCTAGAAGCCTGATCCAGGAGTCATTTGAAAGGAAGAAGTGTGCCCGTTTTAATAAAGACCACTGGTATTGAGACCACAGTTCCACTTTAAGGGGACCCCAAACAAAAGAAAGGCTAGGATTGCCACCTGGCTAATATTTTACAGGGATCACTGGTATTTTAAAACTCCTGCCGGTAGAAATAAAAAAGGGCATAAAGGCCTGCCATAGACTGCCCACACCACCTCAAAAAGCGATATTTTACATCTGAAAAAGTGGCAGCCCACAGGCCCCCCACAAACCCTAAACCTTAAATGCTTTTTGCCTTATACCAGACTGAATATTTAATTGTGTGTTTCAGGTGCCAATATCTTTGCTACGTAAAAGTGTATATGCTGTACATAAACTGTATGTACTGTAATATTGGAATGAATAAAGCAAGTTTCTCCATGCAGGAGATTATCGCATTGTTAAATAAAATGTAAATAGTCTAATTTATTGTTTCTGTTATGAATTGTATCTTCCAAACAGGATTGTGTTATAAGAAGCAGTAAGTGATTCATAGACTGAACCAGTAGGTTATTTGCATGCATAATTAGGCATGGGGCACGGTAATTATTTTGCTCAAGTTGTAATTATCTATTTTATTTTTGCCCAGCCCATTTTGCTATAGATTAACAAAGTTTATATAGGAGTCTACACTAGTAATGTAATGTGATTTATACATTTCCTATATGATGTTTATTATTCACAATTAACTTAGAAATAATTTAGACCTAAAGAGTAAAACTGCCCTCACACTGAACCATTAGGTAAGGATGTTAGGCTAGGTACATTTCAATTGGTCAATCCAGCATATAGCTTGAAATATTTTTTGCCCAATGTTTTTTGCCTTAATCACTTGAAAAATTGATTAAACGTGTGGATAATTTTAGTTTGATCCTTAAAGGATCAGGTGTGGGCCTGAAATGTTGTCTGTACGGATTATGTTTGCTCCGAGCAGACTAACAAGCAATGTATTGCTCAGTAGATCTGTCAGTAGAAAAAACTCAGTAGATCTGTCAGTAGAAAAATTTGGGCCGTAATTGGTATGTGCCTACCTAGCCTAACTCTTAGATGTGCAATAGTGGACGCAATGAACAAGTGCAAGGCATTGTTGGTGGTCCAACCTGGTGGATCAATGGATCGGCCGTTCACTTGTTTGTTCGCTGGTCATGCATTTAGAAGAAAGTTTTGCCTGGGTAAACTATTATAGTTATGTTTATTTTTCGTATGAATTGAGACAATAACTAAATATGTGAAAAATATAAAATCTGAAACTACAATTTAATATTTAAGTGAAATGAAGCCAGATGCATACCGGGTATATAAGGGATTTATAAGGAGCTGCAGTGATGTCAGGTGCTCCCTCCGCTAGAAGATTTGACATGCGGACTATAAAGAGTATAAAGGTAAGTAATGTCTTTTCATTTAACTAAACATTGGCAATATGCACTATAAATATAGTAATGTCTGGAAACAGAAGATAAAGACATGGTAAAAGCCATTTGATTTTGTTCAACAAGGGCAGTACACAGACAAGATTGTTTTCAGGCTTATGGATTACTGGGTCGCCCAGTGAGATATTTGGTTTGAATGGTCGACTGACTCGACTCCTATACCTATACCAGGCCCTAATGCTTCCATAATTTCCGGTAGTTGGGGATCTGATTTATTATTTATCACACGACACTCAGGAATACACATTTTTAGCCATTCACTTACAAAATGTCTGTTTAAAGGGCTCATGGGTTCACTAGAAAGCAAGCAATATGGCAGCGGTGACAGTTCCCTAAATTAAATTCTTCATTTATTTAGTTCTCCTTTAAATAAAGCAGTTACCATGATTAACACATCATAGCAGACTACTATACATAAGCAACACTGAATGATTAATATTTAAACATTGTGTAGGTCAAAACACATGCAGATCCGGTGCAGGTATGAAACCCACCAATTAAATGGGTGGTGGGTCACATTTAGTTTTGAAAAAGACACATGTTTCTACAATGGGGGGTGGGGGTGGGGGGCTTTCTTCTAAGGACTACAACTCACAAAACCTTTATCGATGAAACCTATAGGATGACATGTTTTCATATTTTTCAAGGTCAGCAAGCCTTTAAAATCGTGTCAAGATACATTAATGTCTCATGATAGCACACCTCAATGCACTTCATGCCCGAGCAGCTGTTTTTAGCATCCTTAATAAAGACAATAAAGATGTTAAACTACAGGTTCAGTTGCTGCCTGATGTAAATCTTACCTTACAATATATATTTTTTTAATTCCAGAAGACTTTAACAATGGGAGACAGACTGAGAATTTATTGATTAGGGCAGTCCTTTGCCGGCAGGATGGCCCAGCAAGTATTGGAGGAGTGCCAGTTACAAAAGCCCTCCCCCTAAATGCAATTTATTATATATATACCAAGTTTAGGCGGCAAAATCATCTCACCTCAGATCTCTGCCCTTGCAGTCAGCATACATGGCATCTATGGATGAACTACTGCAACAAAGGGCAGCTCTGGACCACATGACTGTTAAACTCCCTACAGACTGCCCCTACTGCTACCTCTAGCACACCCATCTAAAACCCGATTCCATCCACTGCAAGCAAAAGAGGCTGCATATCTCGTCCTCCTCACAGGCTTAGTCCCTCCCTCCCCCCTGCCAAGCGCCGACAGCACGGACATTCCCGACAGCGCTCCGATACTCACAACAGAAAACAAGGAGTCTCCTCTGTCTCCCCTCCTCCCAGCACTTCTAACATGCCGCTGAATTACGCGGGTAGACCCCGCTCCCCTCAACATACACAGTCCGGACCAACCCCGACACATGGACATTCACCTACTTAGACTTTAACCCGCTACCCACTGCTACTCTTCAACACAAGCCTTGCGGCTCCTCCTCTGTGTAGCAAATAGCTAACCACGAGCCCTACGGCTCCCCTGCTCACATTACACATCATCAAGCACCTGCTGCAGACCAGCTACCAATACACACCGGAACTGTGCACACAGGCCACCCAGTCATTACTAATCCACCATTTGGACGCTCTGCACATGGCCACTCATCTTCAAGGCAGACTCCTCCCCCAAACACAGAAGCTCACAGGAGAAGGAGACACAGACATCACCAGCAACTAAGGGTCTCACCTGCTGACAGCAACAGAAGCAGGAACACAAGAAATACATCTCCAACAACCATCTCTATGTATGCCTGCTCTCCAATATAAGCCACATCG
Source organism: Hymenochirus boettgeri (assembly GCA_019447015.1). Classification (NCBI taxonomy): domain Eukaryota; kingdom Metazoa; phylum Chordata; class Amphibia; order Anura; family Pipidae; genus Hymenochirus; species Hymenochirus boettgeri. The sequence continues at coordinate 38,202,495 of CM033473.1, forward strand.
AACCACCAGCAACAAGCATCACAAGCCACTACAGAGAATCATAGGATCGGTGAGTCTGATTGTATTAATGTTTGGGGACATTCGGTTACTTTTCCCCATCAATCCCACCTAACCCATCTCCTCCAGCAAATTTTGTCATCTTCACAACCCTCTAACAGGCATGCTTCTACAACGCCCACTAAAGCTCTAGACAACGAATTACATGCTACTAGGCATAACCCCCTCTCATACTCCTCTACCTCGCTTTCAGTACATACTTCCCCAAATAATGGCAGCTCAGCCCACTCCAACCCAACAACATCTATACCTCCCGTTCTCCCAGACCAATACTGTGAAGCCGTGCCATTAGGAATGCACTTAGATATCGAAACCAAGAAAAAAATATGGGAAGGCCAATATATAGATATATTTTCCCTCATACAATTGGAAAAAGATTCCATGGACAAGCCCTACAAAAAACCTCCGGAATCCGAAGAAAAAACAAAAGCCAATATGCCAAAAACTATCAATAATTGGGCACATGGCTTTTCGGTATATGCCAGCATTATTTGTGAAAAATTCCCCCAAAAAGGTCCTTCCCTATTTTGTTACCTCGAATTAATTTGGGGCGCTTTCAAAACCTATGGTGGTTCTAGTTGGTCGAAATACGACGAACAATGCCGTCGACACATGGCCGTAACATCTTCCATGCGATGGGATTGTCAGGACATGTATCTATGGTTACTCACCATGACTCCTAGTCGACCACTATCCCATCATACATTTCAAGGGGGGGCCGGATACTCCCAGTTTGGGTCTCCGGCCACCAACAACAAAAAAGGCCTGTGCTGGCTATTCAATGAAAGACACTGCCGCTGGTACTCAACGTGCAGATATAAACATGAATGTTCTCACTGTGGAGGAGCACATCAGAAAAAACAAACAAAATAATACCACCCAGAAATTTTTGCCCCCTACTCCCAAAGGGGACAACACCAGTGAAAATAGCAAACATGCTACCTTGGCTCGCCCAGTACACAAATAGACGAGAGTCCCTCATCCTTCAAGATGGCTTTCAACAGGGATTCTGGATTCCTTTCAATCCCAATTATACCCCTACTAGCACTTCTCTCAATCATAAATCAGTAACAGACCATCACTCCACAATATGGAATAAACTAATGTCCGAAATTTCATTAGGCAGAATAGCTGGCCCATTCCTTTCTCCCCCACTTCACAATCTCAGAATATCTCCCTTAGGTTTAATCGCCAAAAAAGAACCCAGGGAATTTAGAGTTATTCACAACCTATCATTCCCAAAGGGAGAGTTTGTAAACGGTATTGACCAGGAAGAGAGTCACGTCCAATATTCCACTTTCGATACAGCACTTGAGCTAGTCCGTGGTGCAGGCACTGGTGCATTAATGGCTAAATCCGACATTAAGTCAGCATTTCGTCTCCTCCCAGTCCACAAGGACTGTTTCCATCTGCTGGGCAGCAAACCCGGAGACTATGTCTTCATCGACATGTGCCTGCCCATGGCTCATTCCTCGACTGGGTCATTCGTCAAAAAACAGCATCCTCATTTGTAACCCACTACTTGGATGACTTCCTCTTTGTCGGTCCCGCTCATTCTATTCGCTGCAACCTACTACTAAACACCTTTAGATCTACCTGCAATGACTTTGGAATCCCCATAGCAGAGGAAAAAACAGAAGGTCCCACCAATATCCTAAAATACCTAGGCATAGAAATAAATTCAGTAGAGAGAATCTTCACCCTTCCAGCTAATAAAGAACTCACCTTCCTAATCTCTAGTACTATATCATCAAAAAAGATTACACTCCATCACATGCAGTCACTTTTAGGACATCTCAACTTTGCCTGCAGGGTCCTCCCAATGGGAAGGGCCTTTTGCAGGAGATTTTCCTTAGCGACCATAAGTATCAAAGCTCCTCATCACCATATATGCATCACCAAATCACTACGGGAAGACCTCAACACCTGGCTTACATTCCTATCAGAGTTCAAAGGCAGCACGTACTGGCAAGAAACAAATGTTAATAATACAGATCTCCAACTGTACACGTATGCGGCAGGCAGTCTAGGTATGGGTGCCTTCTTTGCAGGAAAATGGTGCGCCAAAAGTTGGCCGCAATATTGGGTAAATAGCGAATTAATTAAAAATATTACCCAATTAGAACTATTCCCTATTTTAGTTGCAGTTCACCTCTGGGGTCATCATTTCTCCAATAGACACATCACCTTTTTGAGCGACAACAAATCCGTAGTCGCTGTTGTAAATCGTCAGACCTCATCTTCCCCCCCCAGTCCTACTGCTTATAAGACATCTAATACTACACTGTCTAAAACTAAATATTTGGTTCAAAGCAAAACACGTACCCGCTATTGACAATAAAATAGGCGGTGATACGCATGGAAACCAATTATAAGGTTGGTGAGTTACGCGTTTGAAGGATAGCATGGGCCGGTAGCCTACGTCATTAGCCCATCCTCTGCTAAAAGCGCAGAGACTCCTGGTTATTAATTTGATTCGTGCCTGAGCTAAATACACTCAGTTGGCATATCGCTGTTTAATGAGTTATTCACGTTTAACGTTTAACTGCCAATAAAGCTGCGGCCATCTTTATCCCAGTCAGAGTCCTGTCTTTAATGATTATTAAGTGAATTACTATCCTACTTGTTCTCCAGCCGTAGTTGGCCAAGGCCACAGATCAAGGTGTGCATGTATATGATTTATTTATTAAAGGGTATGTCCAGCAAAAAAGTATGTTTCTAAATGATTTACTGAAGAACAGGAGGTAAATGCACTATCTCTTACCTCCCGTTCTTCAGTAAATCTTCCAGGAGAGGAGGAGACACTTACCCACGGACCCGCTCCAGCGCCAAAATCCCTGACGCCCCCGATGCAACGCATGTGCGCATAGTGCAAAAGACTGGATATGCGTCAGAGATTTTGGCGCTGGAGCGGGTCCGTGGGTAAGTGTCTCCTCCTCTCC